>OX465284.1:84468309-85046863 GCA_949987705.1 Thereva unica
ATGGTCCACTACTTCTTCCTTATGTTCATCTATCGTTAGGTTGCTACCTATCGTTGCTCTATTTGTTCGTGTCTGCAGCATTTCCCCGGTTTTATCTTCATTGATTTTAAAATCTACTTCTTTTGGGTGTTTCTTTAATTTCTGAGTAGCCTTCCTTAACTGTTCTGACTGACCTGCCTACTATGTTGATGTCATCAAGCGGATTTGTTTACTGGACCGCAGGTACGCTGATTTGACATTTTTCTGATGACTGCTTTCAAGGCTAGCTTAAGTAGCAGAGGCGCCAGTTCATCCAGGTGAGTTTATTGTATCAGATGTACTAGTTTAGCTGGAACACCTAATTCGAGTAGGATCTGAAGTAGATTCTTTCTCAGGATGGAGTCGTATGTGTGCTTGAAGTCTACAAAGATCTGGTATACGTTAATATTCCTCTCCCACCATTTTTCTAGAGTTATGGTTGTGTGAATAGTTGGTCGGTGGGTGACCTCCCTATCCGGGAGCAGGCTGGGTATTCGCTTAGTAAACTTTCTGAGATAGCTTCCAGCTTGGTTTTTTTGGAGGTTGTGAGAATTGTATTTTATATCTTATAGCTCTCCCACCGTAGTTTATCCTAACTCTTACGGAAAGTGCAAGTTATGTTTTCCTTCCAGCCGTTCGGCAAGTATTCCTTCATCCATATTTTGGTGATCAGTTCATGCAATTTTTCTACTACTACTATGCTTTCCTTTTAAACGAGTTCCGCGCTGTTCCATCGAATCCCGGGGCTTTGTTACTCTTCAAGCTATTTATTATGTTTTTTATTTATCAATGTTAAGTTTGGCTCCCTAGGAGTTCTTTGTAACCTCTGAATTGATAGCCGTGCTCTAAGCCTTGCTTTCACCATGTGGTGATCATAGACGCAGTAGGCACCCCTATAAGATTCAACATACTTGTCGCTGATCCCTTTTCAATAAGTATATAATCGATCTTGTAGCTAGTCTTGTTGACGTCCAGGTCATTTCATGGCGGGAAGAGCTTAGCACCATTCCTTTGCTACTGGCGAGGTCGACAAGCCAGTCGCCGTTATCACCGCTGGTTGCGTGAAGGCTATGGTTGCCTATTGTTCCCAAATACTGAACTTCCTTCCAGATCTAAGCGTTGAAGTCGCCCAACATCGATTTTATATCATTAGAGGGTATATGGTCGAATATCTCCATAAGTATCTAATAAAACTCGTTCTTTTCTTCTTCAGTTTTTTCTTCCGTTGGGCATATGCGTTGATTATGCATTCGCAGAGTGCAGAATCTCTCACTGATTGGCTGGAAGTGAGAATGAGGGTTTAGTTAGCACAAAAGATCGTCACAATGGGCTCAATGGCGTGCCTAAGTGGGCTCCGTAGTGGGGGAGCAGCCATTTCAACCTAACCTAGAGCAAAAGATGGCCTGTGGGAAAATATTTCCTTTGGAGGTTTTAGTTTGAGCAAAATGTGGTTTTGTTACCGAATTTTGCGGTTTTAATTATGGAAAAAATGATTTTGTGGGAAAACGTTGCCTTTGGCGTGGAAGGAAGATGCCTTCTACTTCCCATGTGCACCCTAGAAATTCACCCAGGCGTCAGTCACAGTACCATATGACGAAATTCGTTAAATTAAAGCCCAAATTTATTATCTAAATACTAGTATACAATTTTTTTAATTCTTTGATGGAAATAAATTGAACACAAGGGCAACTAATAAACATGTCTACCATCCAGCCAACTGCGCAATCGCTCATTGATATCAATTTGAGTGAGAGTTTTACGTTTTCCGTGAGCATTTATTTGCCAAATTTTATCAGTTAATTTCTCACAGACTCGACACACAACCAGTTTCGATGAGGGGTGCCCGGACGTTCACATGCCCTCTGCCATACTGGACATGTGGCGTACTTTGGCCACGTTGTTGACCAGACTTTGCTATATCTTATTACACGTTTACAAATTCACCATTAGAGGTGAATTATTTATGGATTGTTTTGTGGGGTGCTTAGAATAACACAACAGCTGGTAGTCACAAGGTACACCAGGTAGCCAGTCCCAAACTCTCAATGACAAGCACGAGTCTCAATAGCTTGTGACTTATGACTGGTCACAATTTAGATTAGGGGGCTAAACTCAAATGATTTGGCTCTAGAATTCTCCCGATTAAAAATAATTTCATGGTTAATTTCCTTACTAGCACGCACGCGCCCGCAGCTAGCACGCATAGCGAACAAACAGGCACGCCACAAAAGTACGTACTCTCCCGCCACAGGTACGCACGCTCCCGCCACAGGGATACACGCTCCCGCCACTGGCACGAAAATCGAAAAATTTGTTCGCTAGAGGGATGCACTCTCCCGCCACAGGTATCCACTCTCCCGCCACACGCACGAAAATCTCAAAATGTGCCTGATGACAACTTTACATACATATATAATACTCTTCTCCATCTTTTTTAAGAGGCGTAGAATTTTTATTCTACGAAAAAAAATTTTTTTCTTTCATTTTAAATTTGAGTTTCGTGCGTACCAGCTGCATGCTAGCTGCGGGCTAGTGTTATTTTCACTCAGGCGTGCATGCTAGCTGCGGGCGCCGTGCGGGCTAGTGCATGCCAGCTGCGTGCTAGCTGCGGGCGAATTTCATTTTTACTCGTGATTTATAATATTCGTGCGTGCCAGCTGCATGCTAGCTGCGGGCTAGTCTTTAGGCGTGCATGCTAGCTGTGGGCGCCGTGCGGGCTAGTGCATGCCAGCTGCGTGCTAGCTGCGGGCGAATTTCATTTTTAATCGGGCTATAAGAACCGTGGTTTTAGTGCAATAAGTTAAGTGGTGCGCCTGTCATAGGCATAAGGCATATGAGTACTATTTAGAGTCATATGTCAATCTTTTAAAAACGTCTAATAAACATTGTGTGTTTTCAAGTTTGTATATTAAAAACATGATGTTTTTTTCGTTTTTGATATTCTTCAGACGATGATCTTCAGACTATTGTGATACAGAAAGAACCTTCAACATAATTTCCATAGCATAATTTCAAAATTACGATCGTCGCTGAAATTCCATTCATCGGATGTTGAAGCTCTCGAGCAACATAATTAGTGAGATCATTAAAAAATGCAAAATTCGTACTTACAAAAGCGGTACTAGCAGAAATATTAACAATATGCAAACTTAATCTCCTTACCTAGGACGCGTTTCAATTATTTTGTTCATTAAGCGTTGAAATAACAGCAACCCTATGTTGTGTTTCCAGAGCGCGTCTGTTCGCTCCCTCCTCCATCTTGACAATTTTTCTGGTTCACCCTGCTCCTCCCTAGCGTGTACTGACTTTGTCCCAATTATTCTTTCTTAGCTCTTGACAATCCCTCATGCTCATCGTATGGCATCCTCGATCCTTGAAAAACAATAGGAAACCATACGCACACAGTTTTGCAGACATAAGACAAAACTAAACATCAAACAAGTTACTCCCACACGTAAGTGGAGAAAATAAATATACAAAAATAGAGAGAAAGAGGGAAATAAATAAATAAAATGAGAGATAAGCAACAACAAAGCGCCATTTGAAAGAAAATTCTGGCTGCCACCCCTTCCTTGGCCTCCCCTCCCCCACCAACCCGGGGGTGGCTTTGTTCGGTTGCTAAGAACATTGGTGCCACCGTTAAAAACGAGGGCCGGGGACGCGGCGAAATGGGGTTGTATCGTGCCGAGAAAGTTAGGGTGGGTCCGGGTGGCGGTGCCTGAAATGGGGTGCACTTAAAAAATATGGGTTTGAGTCGATTTTAAGTTTTTCTTATTTATTTTTTCTTCACTTCTTTCATCACTGTCGTTGTCGTCGTCGTTGTCGTGTGACGTTGCTGCTGGTTGATTTCTTCTCTATCTTCGCTCAATGTTTCATATTTTGCCCCTAGACTTAGTCTAAGGGTGGTTCGAATCATAAGGGTGCGTATAAAATTTCGATTTTTTCATCTCTTACAATTTAAGCCAGCTCTAACACAACTCTGTGTGCATGTATCTTATTCTTGTAGTTTTTCTTCGTGTTTTTTCTTCATCTTCTTTTAAGTTTACCCACCAACCATCTGCCCCATACCCCCAGCCCCCTATCAAATCCTCTGCCGTCTTCCCATTTAGTTTCTGAGATGTGTGTGCGAGAAGTTCTTTTTTTCGTGAATTATGAGGGTTGAAAGATATAAAAAAAGCATAAGGGTTTCTCGAAGCTGCTACGTTTTAGGGGGATTACTACCAGATTACTTCCCCAGATGCTCTATTTTGAGGATGCCAGGATGTGCTATAGTGTAATAAGAACCTGCCCGTATTCAAATTTATTATAGTGAGAGTCGTAGTCAGGCTGTTATTGGGTGCGTGATGGACTTGTAAAGGATACTTAAATGTGGTGGTTTCAGGTTATTGTAATCATTTATATGATTGAGTATATTGTTTTATATATTTTTAATTTTATATCATACTAGAATTGTTTTAGTAGCAAAATGCCCTTCTACGGTATTATTTTGGGTCGAAGATTCTGTGGCACATAAAATATGACGAGCACTTACCTTTTTGTTAGGCAAATAATATCAATAACAAAAGTATTGCGATTGTCAGCGACTACTTCAAGATCTTACTTGGTCTCGAGACAGGGTGTTTCATAGTAACTAGTTAAACAAAAAATTGAAAACCATTTACAAGTGTATAGATTAAGATATAAAAATCAAATACTCCAAATGACGCCTTTACTGAGTGCCATACATACCAACGTTCAAATCAGACATTTTGGAATATGCGCTGAAGCATTTGTCGATCGATCCCATTTCCCAACTAATATTCTACTTCAGTGCACTTTTGTTCTTCCGTTAGAAGGCAAAACTTGGCTTTTGAAATGATTTAATAAAAAAAGTCGGGTAATGCTGTAAACATGCTAAGGGCGACGACGAAACTATTTTCCTCGGCCACGGCGAATTGTTCGACGAAATTTGTTGTGAGCACACACTAACAGCGACGGCGACACAAATTAAAAAACACACACCGGAATAACCATCTTGTACAGCCGAGTATGCTGCAAACGCACACAGGAGCACACGAGAATAGCAACAGAAACTCATGCACAACGCACATGCAACTTTGACAGGCGACGGCTACGAAATAGAACTTGGATTGATTCGGTCGCCGAGCTCGGCGGCGGAGTTATCGCAGTGGTCTCCAGATTGTGCAGCTCCATACAAAAGCGGTGTGTTCTATTCGTTTTTGACAGTTGCTGAGCAAAGCGATTCGTCGGTCGCCCTTAGCATGTTTACAGCATAATGCTGCCAATCTCAGCAACATTGGCAAATGTTACCAGAGACGTTTTGTCGGGGTTGACTCCAAGTCCTACGATATCACACCACCTTCAGAACACACCTGGACATGTATACCTTGTTTCGCTAGTTATCACGCTGACAGTATGCAATTGATCTATTTGTATACGAACTTCTAGATCGTAGCGTGCGAAAAGAAGGACTTAGGTCAGATAGCTCCGTTCTGCTTCGTTCGTCCATTCCTTCCGTTCCTTTCGTTCGTCATCATTCTTCTCCGTTTTTCATGATGTGGAGTCTTTCATATGAAGTGCGTATTGAACTCGAAGAATGAAAGAACGAAAAGAACGAATGAAAGAGAACGAAGCTATGTGATTCAGTTTTTAACGAAAGAATAGAAGAAACAAAAGAACTATCTGTTTCAGCCTTTAAGAACATTGGAAGAAGCCGAGTGGGTTCAGCTAAAGCGAATGTCGTTAAGTAGTTAGTCTCTTATGTGAGGAAGGGTGATTCCAAAGGCTATACAATGACGAGATCTAACAATGTTCTCGCCTTATATTTGTCGTGAATTCGCTATGCTTTGATGTTTGACATCAAGCTCACATGATCGAAAAGAAAAATGTTTGGAAAGCCTTCTGCAGCAGCATTCATTGAATGCGACAGAAGGGTGCACCAATCCTCCGCTTTAAGAACAACAAGAGCTAATGGAACTGGTGGGTTGAGCAGTTGAATTACCCGAACAGGATCCCGGTAAAAAAGTTCAATAAATAAGTAAGCTATGTAGCTGTGTAGCCTTCAGCGACTCAGTTCAATTGACTTGGAGACCTTACTCGAAGTGGTCATTATGACTTTGGACTACAGAAAAGTTACACAGCGCGAGTATTGAGAATTCAGAGCTCATCACACCACGGTAATCAAATAAAATTCCCAGTATAATCCCAATTTTGGAGCGGAATTGACTCGTTTTTTGGAGTTTAAACTTCCAATTTGTAACACTGTTTGATTTCTCGCTAGTCGGGTGGTTAAGGCGGCCGTCTGACATTCCATAGGTTCGATCTAAACCATTTTTTTCTTCTTTGTCTTCTCTCTCTAGAAAGAATTCCTGCCGGATAAAATCGCGTGTTGTCTGATATTTCACTTTTCTTTCTACCATATTTTTAATAGAACCGCATGCCGGCCGAATAGAAGAATTAGTCTCTGATCGCTTGTCTACCATAAAAATACTCTTACAGTCGTTGCCAGTTATGATGTGTTTCAATTCAATAAGATGGACTCCGATATCATGTCCGCAGGGGTTTTTGATGCGTTTTTGGATCTTTCGGAACCCGCCCAGGATCGATGTGTTTCCTGCCAAAAATATCAATTATAATCCTAAAAATGAACTTAATGTTAATTGTTAGTCAATTCTCTAAAACCCCAAAAAAGATCTTCCTGTTTTTATCAGAATTTTCGTCTTTCGTAAATATTGACATGTAATGGGAATGACTGAAAAAACGGGCCAAAACCTTGTTCGTCCAAAGCCAAAAGAAAAAAAGCCACAAGAAAGACCCCGAAGCCGCACAATCGGGGTTACTAACTGAGCTGAGCAAAACGGAAAACCAACAACGTTGGAAGAAGATTCTTAAGAAAGCCAACGGTCGCACAGGGCAGTAACGTCATCGATAATGATGATTACATATTCTTTATTCTCAGATAGCTGGAACCCGGTACGTCTTGCTGCACCCATAAGACAATAGTATGGCGTGCGCTAAAACAAATGGGAATCACAAAATCGCTTTTCCCATGGGCAGTGAGAGTCCCAAATCAACTCAACGGTCCCACTGCCACTCTTGTCATGGTCAGATGATTTTTTTCATCTACTTATACCAAACATTATTGCCTACAAAATAGAATTTTCGGGGGGAAAAACAGTTTTTGAGTGATTTTTGGCCAAAAAGTGATTTTTGATATTTGTGATTCCGAAATGATTTTCTTAAAGTGTCACAAAGAAGCTGCAGCCATTTTGGAATTTTGTCTCCTTTGTGCGTTTTTTGCTAATTTCTCCGGACTAAGGACTTCAGTATTGTTCACTGCGAAAGATTGTTTCACGGTTATAGTTAGGACCGAATTCTTAGTGTGTGGTGGCGTACATCGGAGAGAAAGGACTTAGCGGGGAGAAACAAGCACTGCTCTACGGATGTTGGATCAAGAATAATGCGAGCTTGCGTTGAATTTTCGAAGGGGTAAGAACGATGTAGAATTCCGCCATCAAATAGAATATCACCAAGCTGTGGAGTCTGTTGGAGTTATTTTTAAAGGCAGGATTGAACTCCGAGATACACCAGTAGAGATGCAGGGAGATTTGGATGTGACGCAATCTTGTAATACCTTGATTGAACGATTGGAAAGGAACTCTCAATCCAGTTCTGTATATCTGGAGTTTTGCTAATAGAATTGAGTGTCATACCCTATCAAGAGCCTTGGGGGTATCTAGAGCACCTAAACTAGACTCATCAAACCGAAGCCAAATTTGGTTGAGGTGTTCTGTGTAGTTCTTATGTAAACGTTGCGTGTCAATTAGAGTATATAAATGATGTTTTGGACCAAGTAGGTACTAAGTTAAAGTTGAGCCAGTATTCCTTATATTATTTATTGGTTTTGATTATGAATAAAAACTGTTCTAGTCCAGACAACATAGAGGCGATGTAAGAAAATCTGCATAACCAACAGAGTATGAATTTTGTCTGCGGCGCCACCCTGTGCCTGAATTTCGCTTCAATTTCCCTCGGAAGCAAACTCTTGTGGCTTTTTGTAGTGTATTTAAATAATTAATTCAATCGAATATTTTATCATAATTACCTACACAGCAAAAACGCCCTCTAGAACAATAGAGGCGATCTAGAGGGGTGCAGTTTTAATTATGATTTTTATTAATAAAATAAAAAAGGAATTAATTGCTGTTTTTGATGAGGCAACAAAAAAGTGCCCCCACCACAGAAAAATTGTTGTTTAAAATCGAACTCCAATTGTAATTCGCTTTGAATAAGAAGCGCAAAGCACTGGAAGCATGAAATCTATGCCAGGGGGAATTAGTTCAAATTATTATGATTTAATTTAATTAAAAATAAATTAAAACTGAACATTTTTAATTCTGTATGGTTTAAAAACATGAATTTACGTCACTTTCCCCGGGACGTAATTACTCTTATACTGGGAGCCGCGAAAAAAATGCGGGGAAAAGAAGGATATTCAATTTCATATGTTTTGTGTGTTACATGGTGCCATTTATTCACGTTTCGGTGGAATTGTGATATTCCAAAAAGAACCAAACACCGCCTTTGGGATAGCCTTTGGTAGAGGGTATATGGCAGGCACGTCGAGCTTGTATAGGGCGATATGCCTATATATTTAATTTAATTATATCTGTATAACACACACTCCCCCGGGGGCACGGAACCATGAAAAGTTCGGACACAAACACTGGATTCTGGTGTTACTTAACATCATCATAGAATCCAATAGCGCGGATGGTGAACCTTTTTTTTCTCTCGTATGGCATGGAGAGAAAGGGATACGTATCCTGGCTAGCCTAAACCACACGTCAGGTTGTGAATGTGAATCTGAGAAATATGTAAACTACGGCCCAGGTATATCCAATGTACTGGACTAGGGAGGAGGAGGCAGCAAAGTTCCCCTTTCTATGGAGGCGCGCGTTGTCAAGCCCTTAGGAGGGACATCCATGGACAAATATACAGGATTTGCGTGTATGTTTTATATGCTGTGGCTATGGGCAAAATGTCTAAGCCGACTTTGATATACGAAATTTCATTTATTTTCACATTAACAAAAATTTCATTTCCATTTTTATTAATTTTTAATGTTTTTTTTTTTTCCAAAAAAAAAGGTAAAGGAATAGAATACGAGCAAACATCAAGAGATTTACCTAAGAGATTTGCGAGCTTTGCGCTGGTTGGCATGAGATAAGGATTATGGGTCAGTAGGTATATAGAAATAGATTTTTTTTGCTGTTGGTTAAAGTAAATGACGCTTTTAAATACTTGTTTTAAAAATATATTGGTTTGTATGGCATCTAGGTACTTACCTTCGTAGAAAATATAATAAACAAAATTTATTTTTCCAACTTACCTGAAAAGATAAAAATAAAAAATTGCATTTAGTAATTGGTAAAATAAAAATAAACTTCATATATTTTTAAACTAGAAAAGAGCCCTGAAATTTGGAAATATATTTTTGTAAAAGGAATACGAAATAAAATTCAGATATTGTATCTTGGATAAGGTTGAGGCCTTAATTGGAAGCTTTAATGTATTCAATCGCAGTTGAACACCTGCTTTTGGTATTTATTTTATTTATTTATTTATTTCACAACTTCACAAATACAGGAACATACAAATTTGTTTAGAAAAATGAGGATTAACTTACAAGTTGAAAATTAAATTACGTAAGTGGACTAAAATTCCATCATCATAAGATGCCTACAGAAACTAGGATTGCTATTGTTTATCTTAATATCAATAATATCAAGTAAGGTGCTCCAAAGTCTGATGGCGTGAATAAAGAATTGTTTTCCAGTAATTCTAGGAATTAAATTTGGTATTTGTAAGTTCAGTGTTCGAATACGCAAAAATTCATTAATGCAAATAAGGAATTACGCTTATGGTAGAAAATCATTTTATTTAAATAGATAATTGTTCGAAAATTTATATACAAGAATACAACCCCAGACGGAATCTACATTATATAGAAAAATGATCAAAATGTCTAAGCATGGTGAAACAATAACGAATGGCTGAATGAAATGCTACATTTAATTTGCTCTAGCGAGCAGAAGATTTCCTATCCATAGGTTCAAATAGGAGTTATAACTTTTTTTACCAAAAGGACACGAGTTAAAGCACGAGAGTAAGATTTGTATATGGATAATTTCTTAATGCTCACGTATACATATTAGAAATTAATAACCATTTTTCAGCAGCAACTTAGCTTGTACTTCTCGCTCTCTCTCTCTGCTGCACGAAAGTTTCCAATTTGCGTTTGGGATGTGAATGGGCCTTTAATATAATTACTTCCACGTTAAAGTACGATTAAACAAGTTATATTTTATCAATATTCAGTTTCAATTCGAGTTTATTATCCAAGAGGTCCATCAGTGATTGTGCTTCTGGCGAAATTTACATTAAAATCACCACTCAATACCATTGGCATTTCCTTGCAATTTTTGTTGGCCTTCTGTTGTGTATGGCAGTAGTATTTCACTAATTATTTTATTTGGTTGTATACACCCTAAAGGCAAATTTTTCCTACAGAACCAGATTTGCCCTAACTAAAACCCTAAAAGTGGATTTGGCAACAAAACAACCTTTTGCCCAAACGAAAGCCCACAAAGAAAAATTTTCCTAGTGAAGCAGGGCCATGGAGTTTGGCAACTAAACAACCTTCTGCTCATACTGAAATTCTCTAAGGGTAGTTTTCCCCACAGAACTATCTTTTACCCTAACTAAACCTGCAGATGTGCGTTCGGCAACAAAACCACCTATTGCTCAAACTCAAACATAACCAGTTTTTTCCATAACTAACCCCATAAACAAATTTTCCCTACAAAACCAGCTTTTGCCTTAATAGTCCAATCATAGCCCAATGAATCGCTCCGATTAAAGGAAACTCCAAACCTTATTTGACAACAAGTTGAGAAGTAAACTCTTTAACACAACTCTGGTAGCTACTCACTACAACTTAAACCTCTTCCTTAATCCCCAATAAGAACGTGATAACAGACAGCAAATCCAAGGCCGATTTATTAGTTGTCGCTTCAAATTCTTCTATAACCGAAACTGATATGTTACCCCTTGTTTTCGAGCACAACGCCCATTTAATGGACAGGGTATTCTTCAGGACTAGTGAGGTGTACAGGTGCCTCAAGGAGGTCGATGCTAACAAATCCACTGGACCCGATAATACACCTCCGATCGTCTTAAAAAAATGCGCCTTACCTTTGACTAAACTTCGTCGCAAGCTTTTTGCTCTATCATACTTCTCCGGAGTTTATCCATACTCATGGAAATTTGTACGTGTTCAGTCCATTCCAAAAAATGTGACTTTAGCAGTCCCTCCAACTACCGCCCAATAGCAATTACTTTGATTCTCTCCATAAAAAAGATCTACTAGCGATCTTTTAGTTTGCCTTACAGAACACCTCAGCAGAAGTCCGCAGTGATCTGGTCAGTGATGGTCAGAAAGTCTGGTCAGCAAGTAAGTGACCAAATTTTGGACTGGCTTGCAGCCATCTATAGGAGTAGCCTTCGCCTACACTATATTCCAACGTCCTGGAGGATAGCAAAGGTGGCTTTCATTCCGAAATCGGGTAAAATCTCCTACCACAATCTAAAGGACTTGAGACCTATGTCTAACATCCTTTCTCCTCAATGTGGAGATTCACATTAAACAAAGCACTGGTAGTAAACTGCTTTCTCCTTCGCAGCATGCCTAGACAAAGGATAAATCGGTAGACACTCGCCGCTCCTTTGGAATTTAACAATCAACGAATTGTTGATACGCCAAAGGGAGTATGATATTGTGCTAGTGATGACCGGCAAATACATCTCAGCAATAAGAGATATAATGCACCGAGGCGGAAGTCACTGCGTTCTGGGAGCGTTCAAAATCAAAAGAACAAAAAAGAGATAAGCTATATAGGAAAGGTGCTGGTCCCTTTGACCCGAATGCCGAAAGATTGGGACTCCCGCACTATCCATCATGTCGTTGTTACCCCCATACACAAAACCGGTTTTTTAGGCAAGTGGTCGCAGGCAAGTATATGTCGTGCGTCATATGTTTCCTCACTTTTGAGCCAGAAATTTTGCCAAACTCACCCTCCACACTGGATGGATGGATAGTGTAACTTGCACCATGAAGATGAGGAAGAAACTGCCTGACATCTTCTCTGTACATGTACATGGATTCAGTGAGCTGCAAAACACTGGCGAGGGAGCAGCCATTTCAACCTAGCCTATCCTAGGAATAAAAGACTGAAAAATACGGCCCAGAGATCGAGAATCATCGAAACGAGCGCTGGAAGAAGCCAAAGCCAACAAACTTGCTTAATTTTTTTGTAAGTGATAGTTTAGATGAAGCTTATAATAGAAACAAGAGTAGTGGGGATGGTGGAGTGAAAATGAACATATTGTTACGACCAGCCCCACTACTACTCACGCAGCTGGCGCTTAGATCATCAACTTATTACCCGAAATGAATAATTTCCAAAAGGAATCAATTGGTACGAAATGACCAGAACACTGGCAACTTGCTCACACCGGGACTACTATAGTATTAGTATTGTGGTATTGATCCGAGTTGCCAAGGGGTGGTCTATTTTGACGGAGTACCGTGTTGTTGGACGATGAGAAGTATGAAGTAGATCATGGAGATGGGCTCCTCAACTGACAAAGTCAGGAGCTCTCGTACGACAGTTTTATATAAATTATCGAAGTTTTGCAAAGCGCTGGACGCTTTGGCAAGTAATCCTGGTGTCAGTTGAGTAATTTAGCCCATGTATGATTTCACTGTCCGAATGCGAAAATAACTAGTTGGGATGTGGGTTCGACCCTTCCGGTCCACACGATCAACTTCCCAGTATGATGGAAGGAAGCTCTTTGAAATAACGATAAGAATAGTAAATCTGCAAGGCTTTTCTAAAGAACTTTTTTTTTGTTGAACAGTAGCAAACAAACATGTCCCTGGTACCAAAATTAATCAATGTAACGAATTTGTCAAACTTGTCCGAAAAGGCCAAACGTAATCACTGGTAATCATGTTTGTAATGGTTAACGTATTTGTTGAATGGTTTTTAAAGAAAATTCGGATTTTGACGAGTGATGACTCTTTGGAAAGCTATTGCTCGGCTGAATCCATAAAAGTGAACTTCATTTTGAACGTCATTCCAACGCTTCGATCGGCAACTCATTAAAGTCAATATCATTTTTGGTTTGCGTTCTATCGAGTATGTACAAAAATCACTTACGCCCTTTAAACATAGATACCGCTTGATCGAATTTTATGAAAATCTTTTCAAAGCGTACTTTCGGTAATACGCTACGATCGGCACCTCAAAGAAGTCGGTATCATGGTTGTTAGTTCGTGCTATATCGTGAATGTACAAAAAATCACTTACGTCGCTTAAACAAAAAAACGGCTCGACCGAATTTCATGAAAATCTTTTCAGATCTTATTTCGGTTAATACGCTTCGAACGACACTTCAACGAAGTCGATATCAGATTTGGTTCGCGCGATATCGTGCAGGAAAAAATTACCACATCCGTACGCACACACACACACACACTTCCTCACAATTTTTTGCTTAAAATGCACCTGGGACCTTGAAAGATGAAAATACGTTGAAATTTTCGATTTCGATTTTCGTACTGATTACAATAACTTCCTATACTGGGAAGTTAAAAATCCATAGATTCGTTCTGAGATAGCATAGAAGGCTTAAGTGGAGGCTTCATTACTAATATTAGGGCATGTGTAGAGAAAACAGAAGAATATTTCTTTTTCGTGAAAGACTAAAGTCTCAGGAAGGTCCTTTGTACTGTATCGACAATCTATTTTATTCATATAGAGTGCAATGTCGAATAGCAGCTCTAGTCGGGGAAGGACGGAACGGCCACAACCTACTCGCGATATTTTTTAGTCCACCTACTCCCAACCAGTACTGTCGCGACTTTGACATCGGGTCATCGAGAAACAACTCGCCGGAGTGTTATGCCTCCTGAAACGAGTGGAGTCTCATCAACCAACCGATGACATGCGCTTTGGTGAAGCGGGAAGGGCTAAGGAAGGCTATGACAGGAGGAATCAGGAATGTAAAGAGGGAAGAAGAAAGAAGGAAAGTTATGTAGGTGGGAAAGTGGAAAAGGCGAAGGACCGCTGGCCAGGATTCGAACCTCTGACGAGGCTACGGAGATTTACTTTGAAACAAAGATGACAAAAATTAGAGCATTTACTACTGAACACATTCTGGAAAGCCACGTCATTTCTAATATAATTGGCTATTTTCCTGGTTGGAAAAGTTGTGCACTAGGGTTTCACTCAGTACATGCAGTAACAGGTTGCACATGATGGATAGAAAATACGCTACACTCTTGAAAATTATAATTTTTTTTTTTAAATAGAGGACTCTTTTGCGTAAGGTTTAGGACCTCTTTTATAGCAGTTGTCAGTAAACAAAAGTTGCTAGTTTTTTTCTTGTTCTCTATCTTTCCGACTAGAGCTTGCTGACGAACATTACACTCAATGATAAACGTAAAAGGGGCTTTACCATTGATCTCTAGTCTTTCACAACACGAAGAAACTATTTAAAAGATAATCAAAAAAATTTATTTATCAGTTTCTTTCCGGTAAAAACTTTGTAATCAGAGCTGTCCTAAGAAAAGAATAAAGCTTCTTATCAATCTATACTAAATGACTAATAACATTCCCAGTAAATCTTTCGCAATTGTAATTGATAAAATAATAATTGATAAAAAAATAAAAAAAATAAATAAATAACTGTCCCATTTGAACCAAATTTAAGCTTCCAATAATCAATTTTTACTTTTGTTTATCGTTAATCACAAATTAAATCATTTAATTACAAAAAACTTCCCGATAAAGATTTGCAATGAAACTTACACCCTAAAAAAGGCAGAATTTGAAGTTGTGTTGAAAAAAATGGAGCAAACACAAACAGATATTTTATAACAAATATGTAACTACAGAAAAATATCGCAAAAATTTTCGCAATATCCTGCTTGTGATAAAAGTTTGGGTTTTTAGCTCTAAAACACTTAAAAAATTGTTATCGCAAAAAATTCATTTTCACTATCTTTTTAGTAGAGACTCACGCGGCATAGTGTGGCGACATACCATAAAAGAACATATCATCACAAATTAATTCAACAAAATTCGCATACAGTTTAACAAATTTCGTTTTTCAAGTGGAAAATTATTGACGAACTTTTGGGCCAAAGATAAAGAACAACGCCGAAGTAAACAATGTGAGAAAGGTGCACACTACAAAGGTGCATGTTTTTTGTCTTCATTTATATAAAAACGTTTTTAGTTTTTCTTAACGATAAATATTCCTCTGTAATACGATAGTAGAAATGCAATAAATATATCCGGCAGAGGTTGAAAAGTGTTGGCCTATGTCTAATGCAGATTCTGTAAACAAATCTATTCGGCATAAATGTGAGTAAATAAATAAAATTTCGTTGAATTTGTGCGAGTGCGCGCAGGCATTAACAAAAACCGGCGGCGCAGGTATTGAATTTCAAATTCAATCTATCTGATTACTTTATGGCGGATCTATTTAAAAGCGCACAGAACTGCAATAATTACAGGGAATTGTTTATGCTAAAGCGCCATTCGCGTTTGTAGAAAATCTGTATAGAAAGGAAACTTTAAGCAGTTTTTCACCTTGTTTTTGGTAAACAATGTTTGATAACAGATTGACACAAAAGACTACGAAAAAAAGTGACAATTTCATCGCAATTTCATTGCTTATGTTGGCTTCGTCTGTTTTGAAGGTCGACTTGCATTGACATTCATTCATTTTTCATCTATAATTAACTTGGTCTTATATAATTAGATCAGAATGAAAAGTGATCAATTGCTAGGGAGTTGTTTTTGTTCGGCTGATTCAATTAATAAACACTTCACACAAATTCTGATCGTGATTGTACAATTACGAGGTTCTGTGTTAATAAATATTAAAATACTCTGTATTCGACATCCAGAGACAGTGAAGCAATGATCGGCGAAGTTGTTTGTTCATGTTAATTGAATTATGCTCAACATTAGTCAACGCGATTCATAAAGTGTGATTATCTTCTATAATGACTGCACGTATCAAAAATTCATGCAATTGCGGATAAAAACTAATTTGCCTTTTAGCTGATAGCAGCATTATTGCACGTTAGTATAGATTGAAACGACTGGTTCGATAATGGATGCAAGCTGGCGACTGAACATAATGGGGCACAGACACGGCATGATTTACAGATTAACTTAGTAGTATTGTGTTTCCAGACGTGTTCAAGTAGTTTATACGATCTGGCATACAGGCTGAAATTTCGTTTAGTTTTGGTTGGATTCGCGCAATAGAAGAAGCTGTAAATGGCATAGCCACATAGGCTCTTAGTATCCATAGAAATCTTAAAATTGTTCTAGGTTTCTTGCAACAAAGACGAAGTGTAAATAGGTTTGAAGAAAAAATAAACGGAGTAGGGTAAACTTGCTTAAATCGTACCTGTTCCTAAAACGTACCTGATGCGTTTCTCCCACCCTAAGGCTTCCACAGCGCTTCAAGCAGCACAAAACGTAAACTTTAGTCCGCCATCTTGCACGAAAAGAAGCAGAACACTGTGAGGCTGCTCCTTACAAAATTATACAAAAAGTAAGTTTTTATTGACAATTTCAGTATTTTTTTATCACATTTCATAAGCTCATAGTTCCATAACTATTTGGTATTCGTTTTGGCCCGCAGCATAGTGTAAATACATATTAATTTCTGCCTTTTTTGTGTCAACTTTGTTATTCTCGCCTGCGTCATTTATTTACCCGGACGATTTATAATTTTAGGGTTATGTTTGCCTAATTCGTACTCATAGCATTGTTCTAATTCGTACCGGTACGATTAAAGATAAATTTACTTTTGACACACAGACTTCTGCTGAACCTCGTGTAAAGGTTTTATCTGATATATTATTACCTAACACATGGTCGATTAGATCAGCATTACAATCAATTTCACCGATGAGAAAAATTGCTAGTTCTAAAACCACTACGACAACATCAGCATGTGTATTAACGGGAAGTCCATACAAAAACGAATTAGAAAAAAAGATAGAAGTTCCAAAAAATAAATTGCCAGAGAGTAAGACTAAAAAACTTGGAAGGAAGAACAAGGAAAATAAGAGCGTTTCAGGAAAAATAAAAAAACAGCCTAAAGAGACTGAAACATCGCTATGTCTTTTATGTAATGAAGACATGATACAGTGCAATGAATGCTCCAAATGGGTACATGTGCTTTGCGCAGGCGCAGATAGTACCACTTACTATTATTGTTGTGACAATTGCAAAACGATCTCGTAAAGTACGATTAAGGAATATTCAGGTACGAATTAAGACAATATAATCTTAAATCGTACTTTTGAATTTATTTTATTTTGTTATTTTTTCTCAAGAAGATGATTATTTTTGTTATTTTGTGTTATAAATTATTTTAGGGGAATAAACAAAGTTTTGTTTTACAGCAATGTTATTATTTGTTTGCTTGTATTATTACTATAATAGCAATTTTCTCTTAAGGGGTACGATTTAAGCAAGTTTACCCTATACCGTCTCATGATAAGTAAGCAACGAACAAGAGATTTTGAAGAGGAGTCAGCGCCGGCCCTAGCCCTTGTTGAGGGTAGGATTGTCTTTCGGCGCCCTTTGGTCGACGCTTTCACTTCACATAAATTGTATTTCCAGTTGCCCTAGATAAAACTTTTTGCGAGCACTGCCTGCCTGCCATATCGTTACGGGATTATATCTCCCCTTTTGCAAGCCTTTACGGGCTGTAGGCCCCATAAGGATTTCAATGGTGGTTTTAGGATCATAGCGCCCTCTGTAGCGGCAATAGAGGAAGCATGTCTTCTAAGAGTTGCTTCCGCGACGTTTCGCCAACAGCACCACTTTCTTTGGAGGCTATTTGGTTGTTTGTCATGCATGGTTTGGCATTAAGGCTTGCCCATCCAGTAAGGTAGAGATGGTGGAGAGAGTCACCTTCTCGTTAAAAAAGGCTTCTCCTACCATCAACTCAAAATTGCAGTGTTCACCATCTGGACAACGTCATATCTGTGAATTTTATGCGTTGCACTTTTTGGAGTATTCTCCACTCCTACACCCCTAGGGTTTTGTTTGGATCACTATTCTTTTCAATATAATGCCAATGGGGGCTTCTGTTGCTGCCGGGAAGTACCCGATTATAAAAAGGCTTTCAGCAGCTTGTTCTAGTCTACAGCAACAAGGCTTGCTCCTTCCACGGCTTAAGACGGCCCATCATAGAGGGCGCTCCGACCCCTATGGACCTGGGGTGTTCTGAGCCCTGCGCCAATTCGGCTATCGCCTCCAGAAGACTTCCTTGCACGGTAACTAGTTGTTTCGTGGTCAGAAAAGTCTCCGGATTGTTAGTCGCAAGCACGCCCATTCTGACACTTTCTGCTATTTGACAACGGTCGGCTTTGGAGTCATTCTAGACTACCTATAGTCCGACTTTCTGAAGGCTTTTCAAACCGTATGGCCAAAGCCTTTGCCCTTTTCGCCGGGTTATTATGCCCTGAAGAACATCCAACTCTCTTCTTATTAAGAAAATCGGTATCCCTTTCTTCCTCGGCGGCCATGCAGACCCTACCATCCTCTATACGGCAGTAGCCAGCTTCCAGATATCGCGAAATACGTTTTCGAGCTGCGCCATCAGGTCTTCTGAAAGGGGTCGTTTTTTCGAGCTGCCTCTCCGATTAGGTGCCCTCATTTCCGCAAGAGATCTAAGGAGATCTCCCAATGAAGGAGTGATCTCAACGTACTCCATCCCTGGAAGAAGAATCCCGAAAACTTTCCTTCACTGGGACCACATTTGACACCTTGAGACATGGATGCAAAAATATCTAACTGGCCTTGTAGGTCATCCTTTTGGGAGCTGTGGGAGCCCCAGAAATGTTTGGAGCGTTAAGAAGCACTCCATTTTCAAAAGTTTTTTTTTTACGGTAGTTCTATATTGATACCACGGGCTGGGCGAGAAGGGACGGTCGCCCATGGGAGAACTTCATATTGCCATTGGAAGGCTAATTCAAACCGAAGTTAGCCTGGTATCCGATGCCCATCGTTAGAAATACATTCACGCAGGACCATTCATAGCTTCAGCAAGATTGTTTATACAATACGATTGCGGTTTTTATTGAGTTTGGATCCGCCGTATTCAGTCTGCTCCATGGACCTCGAGCAAGATGTGGCCTAAGGCCATGTACGACCGGTCTTGGAGTCAGTGCTCTCTGCTTGTGCCATGTTCGAGTCTTACTGATGAGTACATAGGCTTGAACGCCAAAACTCCATCAAAAAGTGCCATCAAAATTGAATTTTTTGCTCGATATTGTTTTTCGCATTCATTTTTGCGGCCCTTACCACCTGGCGCCTAGAGCGACCGCTCCACTCGCTCTACCTCAGGGCCAGCGCTGAGAGGAGTAAAAAGAAAAATGGACGAGCTGAAAAAAAATGCACTAAGCAAAAAAAAGGAGTATTGGGGGAAGAAATGTGAAAAACAGAAAAATCAGCAAACTTAAATACGCAAGAAATTTTTACCAAGCAACTTCAAGAATTTAAACCTTAAGTGACAATTTGCAAGGATAAAGGCGGGGATTTACTAAGTAATAAAACAAGGGTGGAGCGGAAGCAATCCAAAAACCTGCATGAAATAACAGTTGAAATCTGGATACGGAAAGAAATGCCTGATTAACGGTACCATCGTCTCTTATATAAAAATATAGTTTAAAAAACTAAAAAAAAAACGCTTATATTTGAAAATGAACTACAAATTAAAAAATTATTTTAAATGTGAAGTTTTTATTGCTCAAGGCAGTAGCTATAAGGAAACAACCTACCTTTCGAAATGTAAAAAGGCCATTTGTGTTGTCCGCCATTTTGGATTTCGGAAGACTTCACATAGCTAATTGTGTTCTACTTGTCATACCTTTTATTTGATACCCATGTCGGGGGTCGGGGAGCACAATTACAAAATTCGGCCGCCATCTTGGAACCGCCATCTTGATTTTTTAATAAAATGGTCAGATTGCATTGTCATGCGAACTATATATATAAAATTTATGTTGATCAGTTATATGGGTTAAAATCAAGTTGCAAGATTTGGTTACATACTACATACAGGTGAAGCTAATACAAAGCGTATAAAAAGGAGACTCTTTGTTATGTAGTAACTACTGACGCTATTCAAAATAACATATACAGTATTTTCATATATATGTACTATAATGGACTTCAACCAAAGATCTAATAACTTATTAGTAGATATTAAGATCTTTGCTACAACCATATATGACAGGTGCGCTGAGATGAAGGGTTTGCTGAAGTCCTTACAGTGTGCCTGAGAGGGGATCTTCCCAGAGTGATGGAAACAGCAGAATCTCGTGCTCTTACCAAAGTCGAACAAGTCTTTAGGATACCCATTGTCCTACAGATCGATATGTCTTTTTAGTTGCTTAGCCAAACATTTGTAGCGGGTGATCAGTAACAGTATCCTCCCTAGCTTCGAGCGGGTAGGTGGCCTGTCTCATAAGCAATCCGGCTTCAGAGAGGCAAGGTCGACGAACGATAGGTACACCAAAGCATCTAGTGCGAGTAATAGAATTCAGGGTAGATCGCTTCATTGTGATTCGGAAAGTAGCCCGAAGGTGTGTGGTTCCGTCTTGGGCCATTTCCTGTGGATCTCAATATAGCATGTTGAATTGGGCCGTCGCCTTCCAAAGGAAACAGCGGCAATCGGGTTCGCGGATGACATTGGGACCCAGAGCACGTCTTCTTTAGCTGCTAGAAACTGGCTGATGAAAGGGCGGAATTAGAAGAAATGGCTGAGGCGCAACTAACTCCGAAAAATATCCTAGGCCACATGATGAGATCAGAGGAAATGTGGAGAAAAGTGAACGAAACGCACAGAAAGTTAAGGCTGGAAGAAGCCAAAGGAAATAGATAATAGCGGCATTTCTTCGCCATGAGCAGTAGCAGCTAGATAATTCTGAATGACCCCCATGATGTAATGCTTAGTAGCCAGTCCCGCGGGGAGGATCTCGTCGAGGAGGCCTTTCAGGTTCATCTATACATAGATGCATATGTGCATGTATTTATATGTGCGTATGTGTGTGAAGAGTCCAATATAACCACCCAGCTTTTTATCTCCTGAAAAAAAAAAATACATGTGGTTTTCGTCCTGGAAGACAGACAAGCTATTTGCCCTCAGGGAAACCCTAAAAAATCAGTTGAAACTATGTATCTTAAATATGCCTACGATTAGTCCAGTGGATAGCGGTTTTATGGCTCCGAGTTCTTTCGAACAGCACCGATTGACGCGAAAATTGGACAACTAATTAGGTAGAAGCACAGGAACCAAAAGTTATATTGTGTTGATGTGTGTTTTTTTTCCTGGGGAGAATGCCACCCCTTCTAGGGAGTGGAAATGAGCACACTCAAAATAATTATTGCAGACATAGATAGAGAGACACGAGACCGATTTTAAACTAGTTTCATAGTACGACTGTTCTTGCCGGTCGGAAGCGATTTCAGTTGCGTGATTGCACTTCATCTGAACTACTTGACATTTTGCCAAAATCTCGTGAATAAAAACTATGTGGGCACAGAATACCCATTGATCCAAAATCAGTTGTGCTCGTGGGTGGACAAAGGTTTCATTTAGATTGTAAACTGAGCGTGATTATGGTGAAACCAGTTTGAAATTGGTTCGCAAATCAGTCGACCCGTGTGCGGTGGGCCTTACACTATTTAAATTAGTTAGTTAAAGATATCTGCCTACAAACAATAACACAAAATCGTCTAAGTATATTTATGTATACGTGTATCCGAACCTGATCAGTTACTGAGTTTCCATGCAGAGTTTACCCTGGGGTAATTCAGAGTAAGCGTCTATGGAAACACGAGTTGAGTCAAGTTTTGTTAAATACAAGAAAACTCTATGAAACACTTTGGATTTATCCGGATTTTGCATATGTATTTGTTTAAGTTGATGTTAAAGTTGAAGTTTAAATTTACTGCACATATACCAACGAAGACCCGACGTAAAATTAATTATCTGTCACTTCAAACCAGAACCGTCATGTACTGTGTTTCCATGAGTCGAGGTAGAGTATTCGTTGAGTTTGCAGAAAGCTTTTTCTCTCAAGTTAACTCGACGCTGTTTCCATGCCAGTTCTGGGTTAAAGTGACAGATAATCAATTTTAAATTGCGTCGCCATTGATGTATGTACAGTTAAGGACACTCAAGCACAAACTTATGCAAAACCCGGCTTAATCAGACCAGTTTCGTCGAGTTTACTTGGATTTAACGAAACTTTATTCAGTCTCCGTTTCCATGGGCGCTTAATCTGAGTAAACTCAGGATAAACTCTGCATGGAAACTCAGTAATAGAAACAGCATCGAGTTAACTTGAGGGGAAAAGCTTTCAACGAATACTCTACCCAGGTTCATTGAAACACATAGTAAATGTCAAGTTACTCAAGGGGGGTTCCCACGCGTATATGAGTGTAGGGGATTACCCCAGCGGCTATTTCTATTGCATGACAGACGAACTACTGAATCAGTCAAACATAGCATTCAAAGCTACGCTCAAATTAATTCCGCTGGAATTTTTTTTACATCGGTAACATAAACTCGGTTGTAACGGAGAGTAATTTCGAAATATATTACACACAAATTAAAAGAGCTAGTTTAGAATTGGTCTCAATACTTTGTTTGACTGACTTAGTAGACTGACTTCGTTGCCACTAATGCTTTTTACATATATATGATGGTAGTTTATGTGCAATTCACGGTTTGGGCTGTTGACCCTAGTTAGGTAGTTAGTAGATCCTTTTATTCTAAAGCCGCACTGCTTGAGTAGATTTGGTTGGATTCTAAATATATATAGCTTCTTATTGATTATTGCCTTCTTGGTTTTCGAGAGAATAGAAGGAATCAATAATGGGGGTTAGTTATGGGATTGAAGTGGTTATAAGCTTCGATCTGGACCAAACATGAATTACTTCCTAATTGTCTAGATAAACTACAGAAAATTATAAAAAAGCAAAGATCTTGCGCATAGATTTAACCACACATTTTTGAAAATCATAGTGGGAATATTACGAGGAAGTTCTTTGAAACCCATATCCGTACCGTACAGAATTAAATAGACTTTTTTTTTATTTTATGTGAATGTAAGGTGTCGAACATAAAAGTGCCAATAAACGAAGAACTCGATTCGAATAGATATGCTAGTAAATCCTTTGCATAATACAAGTCCTCGTCAGATTGAATTTCATCAATATCATAAATATTAACTGAAGGATAATAGATAGTTAATTAATTTAAAAACTTTCCATAAATTATTCATAATTAATTCCGTGATCGTGATTTAATATTCAACATTATTACTGATATTATCTGCTACCAATTCTGCAACACCTTTCAATATTGCTATTAGCACATTATTAATAATATTCCGCAAGTTAATCATATATTTTTTTTAATATTGCATGTATATATTCGCAATTTGTCCTCTTTTTAGTAGAGAGAGCAAGTTCTTTTTTCTACCAATTAATATTTTCCACTCCTCTGAATTTTTATCTGTAGTATGTACCTGAAAAATTTCAAAAAAATTTAAATTTTATCTCTATTCTGGCATAACCAGCTTGAATTTTATTATCAAACACTTGAAAAAAAAATTTATATATATGGATACGATATGTATATAAAAAAAACTCGAAGCCCCATGCCAATGTTTATTTATCCTTTCAAAACGAATTTTTCCAGCGGATATCCCATTGAATATAATTATTTCACATTACAGGCATTTTCGTGTTTCAACTCATAATTTACAAACCAAAAAAAAAAAATGAAATAAAGTAGAAGCTGACAAACATTTTTATCTAAAAGTTTCAGCGCATGAACAATGCCGAAAAAATACACCAAAAAATAAATAAAAAAAAAAAGATTGTACAAACACAGTAAAAACCCAACGAGAAAAAAGGACGTTAAATAGGCTCAGTTCCTCACTTCACGTATGACTGAAAAAAAGAGGAATACACATAAAACCAGATGAATACCCTTTCCCCAAACCGCTCATCTCCGGGCTTAATCTTTTTTGTTGTTGTTGTTGTTGTTGTTATTATTATTGTTGTTGCTGTTGTTGTGTGCCTGTGTAGTAATCCAATGGTACTCCCATACAGCCCACATTGTTATATAAAATTCATTATAGTAATAAATTTTACATAAATTTTAAAAAGTGTACTCCAAAAAGCCACCCCTTTCCCTCTCCCACTCGCTCTCGCGCCGCTCCAAAAGGATATACCTTCACATGCATGTGGCACACGTTATCACGTTCAGGAATCCAAGTCTACAAACATAAAAATTTTCTGCTATGACTTCAAATCTCTCGAAGGCTTTTTGGGGCTTTTTTCGCAAACAAATTTCCCGTGGTTTGCTTTTACCTCCACACCTTCGAACTTTCCGAGGATAGGTAGGCATACAAAATTTATAATAAACACAACATTATGGAAGTCTGATAAGGCAGGAAGGAGCGGGCGAGGCATGGGCTTTGTTTTCTGTATTTTAAACCAAACCAAAAAAAAAAAAGAAACTCTTTCCTCACGCCCGCGATTTCCAACTTTCGGATACTCCAGCTTGTGTTTCCACTTTTTCCCGAAATGGATGCTGAAACGGTTTCGGAAAAAAAATCTGCATAATATAAAAATAATAATGACAAAGTCTTCTCCCTCGAACCATTTCACCTTTTCTCCACATCGTTAAAATACTCTTGGCCTTTTCTATTCTCCACTCGGCACTACTTTGCCAGTCGTCGGAACAGAGTCCTGCGATTCTCGTTCCACAAAGCCCCCACAGTCCCGTTCTAGATTTTATTTTATAGGAGGAGGAGGGGGGGGGGGCTAAAATAAAAATAACATTACATGAACCTACTTCACTACCCCCATCCTAACTCGACTATAACAAACGCTGACACAAAAGCTAAAGCACACCCCTAGTAAGCACCCTGAATGTATGTGTTTAGGGTTGTACGCTGGCATTCACAATTCAAGTTTATATTTTAAAACCTATGTGTGAGCGGATATTAAAAAATACAGCAGCTACAGCAACAACAACAGCAGCTACAGCAACAACAAAAACGAGTATCTCTAATAATTTTGGTGATGCGCAAAAATTCCCTCTCAGTAAACATTGCCCCCTAACCGCCCGGGTTAAGCCCACCATCCCACTATTTCTTTTTTTCCTGCCAATGTATTTGTAACTTTACTTTTTTCCTATCGCTGTATATTCTACTCAGGGCTGAACGGGTGTGCGGCGGGGTGGGGGGGTGGGGGTAGCGCAGCCTAACTACCTCTAACTCAGCTCAATCACAACCGAAATATAAAATAAAAACCTCCCCATCGCATTTTACAGCGCCGTGATAAAGGGAGTAAAACTGTTTTTTACAACCGACTCCCCCCCTATCTGAAGCTCAACCCTCGTCGCCTCATCTCTATCCCCCCATTGCAGTGTAACGAGATGGGGAATGAGCGCTTAGGTATTTCCTATGTCGGTAGTTAGATTTCGTGTTCTTATTCTTCTTCAGGTCCCATGTCAACCATAATTTTTTGGGCGTCGGATATTATCATAATTTCCAAAAGGTGGCAGGACCGGCAGCCACCCTCCAGCCGGGAAGGTCCCGTCGAGTGGCCGAACAACGAACAGGCACATGACACCTATATGTTAGCTTTTTTCCATTTTTACCGGATATACATGTTTTACTCAATTTTTTTTTTCTGTTTGAAAGGGGGGTGGGAGGGGGACTGAAAGGGTTCCTATTTTAATTTTAATTTTTTCGTAATTCCTGGAATGGGCAGCATGTGCTGCTTTACATACGCCGAGGCCATTTTTATATAAATATGTCCAGGCTAAATACGAATTTGGGTACCCGAAAAGGGGTGGGTATAATTAGCAAACTTGGGCTAAATCTGGGTGGATTAGATACGGCTTAAAGCACTAGGCTTTTTTTAAAAAGCAAAATTTACAAAAAAAACAACCCTCGCTGCTATGATGCTTTAATCCCAATTTGACGTTCTACATTGTGCTATGGAGCGTAAAGAATTTAATTTTGGAATGGACACAGATCATCGATAATATTAATAGTAAACTCCAAATGGATTTTATGTTCCATTTCAATAAGCTGGTTCTTTCTAAAGAATTATTATAAAATACTTCAAAATTGATTAGATATGCACAAAACTCCAATTAACAGACAAAGCAGTTTTAACGTTGTTTGATAACATCTGCACAAGTGATTCTTCAAAATAACCAACGCACAAGTAAAGTCTATTAGAAGATTAGTCCATTCTTACAACACGGTATCTTGCAGCACGGTTGTCTTGTACAACAATCAGCAATTTTCCGTAAACACTACGATTTCTACTTCAACAAACACAATTTCTTTGTTCCAACCAATACTTTGCAGTATTAGTTACAAAAGCATTTTAGATACTGATACAGGAGGTCATTCAAAAAGTAGGACCAGTGCATCAAACAGATTGTACATACATGGAGCGTTCTAGAGCTAACAGCTGAACTTTCCCCAAACATCCTACATTGGTCCCCGTCTTGTATACAACATCCTACATTGGTCCCCGTCTTGTATACTCGTTTATCTGGGCCGGGTCCCCGAAAACAACCTTAACTTGGCTGGGCAAGTACCCTGTTATACTAGGTTGGAAAGTTTAGTCGAGGTTGAGTTGAAATTTCGACCTCATATACGGTACGGTCGAGTTGAGCTCACTTTGAGTTAAAATAGAGTTGAACTGAAATCAAAACATAACGTGAAATTCCCATTTATAGATACGTAAAAATTCAGAATTAATAATTTTATATACTTGTGCTAGCAAAAATACTGAACACAAAACTAACACCGAAGGCGGGCTTCACGGATGGTGAACAAACAAAACAAATTTCACTTCAATTCAATTATAACTCAACGAAATATGAGGTGAAATATCAACTCGAATCGGTTACGAGACCTGAGTTGGGTTGAGTGGAGACAGTTTCAATTCGACCCTAGTTTATGACTGGGTTGAACTTGGGTTGAACCTCATAAACGAGGTAAACTTGTAAAAACTCCCTTTCAAACTTGTTGGTAATGGCTCCATTAGCTCTTCAGGTGACTCGTAGGAATGCGGTAGCTCTGGCACTTGTACCACAATAACTGTTTCACTGAAATAACTAACCTTATGACACCACGGAAATATTTTACTCACAATACAAAACTAGCCCACTCGACTCACTCTCACAATTTACAGCCAGGGCCCTTTACAATCACATTTTGTTATAGCAATCAAGTGTTTTTTTGCTTTCAAAAGTTATTTCCTAATATTTTTTTTTAAGAATAGCTACGCTTTTTGATCAATATATGAGGTAAATATGAGGTCACTAGAATTAACCACATATTTTTAAAATTTTAAATATTTTTTATTTACTGTTTCATATACAGGGTGTATTGTGTATGATGAGGGAATCGTAACGGCTTAGCCAGTAGGGCCCGTTGAATTTTTTTAGTAAAGTTTTACATATCACCCTGTATTTTTGTTACTGTGTAAATATAAGGCACCGATGTACGCAAAATACTCCCACCTATTTAAAATTTCAAAAGTGATGGTTCCACCATACCAAACTCCAGAGTTAAGATACGTCAAATTCAAAATTTTGGTTTTTTTGATGTGAAAAATATCTATTGACGCGCCTTGAGGGTAAAACCGACTAGTATCCTGTGACGGAAAATTGTATAACGCTGTTACGACATGGGTAGTATTTGTGCTGAGGTAAGTTAAGTTAAGATGAGTAACAAGTTGATTTATGAGTTGCGTTAAGAGTTGAGTTAAGAGCTAAGTTACGAGTTGAGCTAAGAGTTAAGTTTAGATAAGTTGAGTTAAGAGGAGGTAAGAGTTGAGTTTAATGTTGAGTTGGAGGCTGACTTTAAATAAGTAGACTTGAGTTAAGAGTAGAGTTCAGACTTAAGTTGAGTTGAGTTAAGAGTTGGAATACACATTGAGTTAATGTTTTAGTTGAGATAGATAAAAAATTCACTAAAGAGTCAAGTTCAGTAGATTTTTTGGAGTTGAGTTAAAAATTAAGTTAAGAGTTTGGTTAAGTTAACGGGTTTATGCGATGTGTTCTATTCGATTTTGACAGTCCCTGAGCAAAGCGATTCGTCGGGCGCCCTTAGCATGTGTTTACAGCATTAATTGTAAATTGTTCGGTGGCAAGCCAGGCAGAGATCCAATGAGCTTAAAAATTCAGTTGGGTATCTTCATCGATAGATTTTAGAGGATGCAATGGACCAACGATTTAATTTTGAAATGTAAAGTTTAAGTGCACATTTTAGGAAAGCCCCTTTGTACTGTCGACAACCTATTTTCTCATATAGAGTGCAATGTCGAACAGCAGCTCTAGTCGGAAGATAGAGGGAAGAGAGAGAGAAGCTGAAGGAAGGAGCTGCCACAACCTAGCCACGATCTTTTTATTCCATCTAGTCCCAACCATTACTATTGTGACTCTGACTTCGGGGCTGCAAGAACAACTCGCTGGAGTGCTATGCCTCCTGAAACGAGTTGAGTCTCATCAATCAATCGATAACATGAAATCAATCCGTTCGCGTTCAATCTCAGATTTTACTTGTTACCAAACCTTTAGCCATTGCTGAGTGTTTCGCAATTCTGAATGTCGATTTTTCAGTCGTTTGAAGGTTTAAAGGAATTTTAACGCTGAATGAGCCACATCTTTCTAACAACGTGGCAGGCCGCTATCCCAGAAGAAGCAGCTGCTGATTTGAGACGAACAAAAAAAATTTTGGAATATCTTCTTGAGATATCACCAAAAAAAGCCGTTAAATACAAAATATATGAGAAACTGAATTGTGTGTCACATGATGCACCTTGAAGCTCAATTTTCAAAATTCAAAATGGCCGCCGAAATATAACCCACATTCAAAATGGTTACCCAAATATGAATTTGTCAATAGTGCTCCGATTTCCATGAAAATCTTTATCTGGGGATTTTTAAGGTGGCAAAAACGAATTTATGATCAATACTTATAAATTTTAAATTTTGGGGCCAATATGTCGGACGAGTTTTGACAAATAAGTGTCATTTCTCAGTCAGATGAATGTAGATTGTTAAAGAGTTGGGAAATCGAGAAATCTTCACTTCTAGCTTCAAATAAAAGAAGATTGACCATGGTCTCTTCCCCTATTGTCGTGAAGTTTACCACATTCTGAAATGTATGAAGTTTCTTCATTTTCCCCTAACCAGCATAACCGTTAAAAAGGTAGAAACGACAGAAGTTGGTTTTCAAACTATGAAGCAGATCTCTAAGAAACAAATTTTATTATAGGTTTATCACGGATCACGCGGACGCGATTGCAGCACACGCTAGTTTCTTGTAGTTGTTAATAAACAGAAAAAACTTAAAAACCTATACCATCTTCTATTTACAGTTCTAGTCAGCGTTGCCAGACGTCCCGATTTTTGCGGGACGTCCCGATTTTAGAGTTAAAAATCAATGTCCCTCGCGGGACGTTAAAAAGCCGATTTTTTAGTAAATTTATCAGAATTCTTGTGACGCTACCAACACGGACACTCCCACCTCACATATCTCTGATGCCGGGTTTTCATTAGTAGAATTAGTGGTAGAGTAACTGGCGTACTTTTAAGCCGAGCTAACTCTACTCTACTTATTTTGGTAGAGTACCTGTTTTCACTTAAGTTGAAAATAGTATAGTGCAGAAGGTAATAGTGACTAGTTGCTAAACGCTAAAACTTTAATGACAGCACACTAAATACTTAAATGCCACGAATTTCTTGTATGCTCGACTATCTCAACACTGTTTTCATTAGCATAGTGGCGGTAGAGTAGAGTGGAAAGCAGTGGTGGGGGACAGAACTAGTAGAGTAACTTTACCACGGTGCTATCCCACTCTACTCTACTGTAATCAAGTACTCTACTCTACCACTTTCGTTTTCATTAAGCGAGTTCTCAAGATAGTTAGTACTCGCCCAGTATACTCTACCACTAATTCTACTAATGAAAACCCGGCATGAGGCTGGCACTATTTGGTTTCAGTGTGCTGCTTGGGGTAGAGTGGGCCAGTCTGTGTTCTGCCGTCAATGTCGTCTGTTGTCTGTTGTGTGGCGTTTATATTCTTTATTTACGGAGTCAGTAGGAAAGTGAGTTAAGATGAGCGACAGTTTTGGTTCTAATATTAATCTTTCGAATTCGGAAGCAACACAAACACCTGAGAAGAAGGTGAAATTAGATAAACGGCTAACAAAATACAACCCCAATTGGGAGCAAAATTACGATTGGTTAAGTATCTCAAAAAATGAATTTAAGGCATTTTGCCGTTTATGTAAAAGGGAATTCAGTATATCCCATGGTGGAGCAAATGACGTTCTCAAACATTCGAGAGGAGCTAATCATATGAAGATAGTCAGCTCACATGCTTCAAATTCTTTGATGAACTATTTTTCCAAGCCGAGTACTTCCGAGTACTTATCTGATAAATCTAAGTAAAAATTGTAATAATCATTAATAATAATTAACCATGTATTTTCAACATGTTTATTAATATAAAGTCGGAAAATAAGAAGAACATTTTGCATTTTCTTGTATTTTTTCGCATGTCCCGATTTTTACAACAAAATCCCGCTTTTTGTCTGCTTCACTAGTCTTAATCCCGATTTACGAAAAAAATAATCTGGCAACGCTGGTTCTAGTTTATTGTAGCTTTTTTTAAAAACAAGGTCAAGGACTAAATGCTGATAGACTATTAATACTTGCTTTAGAAATTTTCGCAATAGAAGTAGATTTGTTGAGCGACAACGACTAGAGCAGCAGTTTGGCCAATAATGATTATCTACAAATAGTTTTGTCTAGGTTTTGTAACAATTTTATTGGAACATCAGTTTCGTTATTCAAAACACAGGACGTAAATTGTGCAAAGAGCCAAGTTAGTTAGTAGTAAGCAACAGCCCCGACAATTAATCATTACTTAAACTAATTAAAACCAGCGACCAAATAAAAAACGAAACCCCAAGGTTTTTATTCAAATTAAATTTCTTTTGATAGCTTCACCCTTATCAGAATCATAACTGTTCTTTAAAATTTGCTCATTAATTAAATGAAAGGAGAAGAATCGCAATTAAGCCCAAAAATATCTTTATTACATAACCACGACATAGCAGCGCCTGCGATCCTTGTTTCGCGGGGCCAAAAAACACCCAAAAACTGAATGTGTACCTTTACCAACAAAATTCCGGTTGTCATCCCCAAGGAATCAAGAGATCTGCATCTGGCCGCCCTCGTTAAGATGCAGTTCCTTCACCTCTTCACCGACGCGAGAATAACAACGACAACGAAAAAATTCGCTTCTGAGGTAATGGACGCAGCCGATGCGGCAATGCAACGCCGCGCGGCAGTGGCGCTGACGTCAGCGGATTGTAATCAGAATCAGAACAATTCCAGGTCAAAGTGTTATTAAATAATTATGGGAAAGTTCATTAGCCCCCTCCGCGCCCTTCCGCTGGGGGTGGTGCAGCAGCATATGCACTTCTGGATCATCTCAGCATCGCCTGACTCCCATCGAGTTCAAGCTGCGCGCGCATTTATATTTGCAATTTAAAAGTGTTCGCGGGGGCTTTCAACCCTAACGCGATTTTTCATCTGCAGTTTTTTTTAAAAATGCGCATTTTTCTCGGGCGGTTTTGTTTTTGTTTATTTTTTTTTGTTATTTAGAGAATTTATTTTTTCCTCCTCTGCGGCGAGATCTAGTGCACTTGCACATACGAACGGTCCCGTTGCGAGTATGGCTGTGGTAAGTGGTAAGAAAAAATTGAAATTTGGCGATAGTACTTTGCACTTTTTCTTCGAGTGTAGTGGTAATGTAGAATTATTTTTATTATTTTTGCACTCTTTACGGGGAGAGCGAGTCGCCGTGCAAATAAAAAGTTGCGAATTTTTTAAGTGTTGCCAGCGCGCGCACGGCCGGAGGGCGAGGGGACTGCGATGCGCCACATCATCGCGCCGCAACCATTAGCAGACTATTCTAGCGGGGTTCCGAGACCGGCCGGGGTGATTGCCCTGGGCGCTTGTGCAGGACACGCAAATGTCAAATATTCAATTTTTGAAAGAAAAAAAAAAGAAAAAAAAAATGTGCATCTTTTTCTGTTACTGAAAACTTTTTGCAAGTGGGCAAAAATACCGCGATAGATAGATCCCTGCTGGCTTTTGGTGGTGTGGGCGGGGGGTGCCAACGACCGCCTTGATGGGTTCCTTGGCTGCAGCTTTGGTAGTAGTTGCACCGCTTGCCCAAAGCCCCAACCTCTCTCTCGCAGCCGGGCCACTGCGCGCCGAATTGGCTTTGTGTGCAAATTTCGCAACGCCGGCAGCGCTATCTGTCTTCGACGTCCCATAAAGTAGCTGGATGAACTTTTTTTCAGCTGCAATATTTGCGGCTGCCTTTTTTTTATCGCTAAGTGCATGTTTGATTTTTGGTAGACATCTATGTGTAGTGTCGCTATTAGGGTGATATCAGAGGCTCGGACTTGTTTGTCGGCACCGGGAGGTCATTGAAACTTGCACTGAACTTGGAGCTTTCGCTGCATAGATAACCTTGGACTTTTGTGAGTTTTTTTTTGCGCAAACGGATAGAGGAAAACTTTTTTTTACTGAGTATATTTTTGTTGTTATTTCATGCTTGCAAATTTGATAAATTATTGCTATCGGATTTCTCGACAATCATTTATTTCTTTTTGATAAAATATATTTTCCCTCTTTTTTGTTATATACACACATACAGACTAGAAAAAAAAATTATTTTGCACAAAGTTGCAGCAAGGTTAATGATCGATCGTTCATTATTTATTATATTGTTGTAAAGTTACTTTTCTGTGTGATTTCTTTATGCATTTTTTTCCGCGGAGCTGTATTTTTTTTGAAAATAAAATTTTTTCGTTGGTTGTTTACAAATTAAATATTATTTTTAATCTTTTATAATGGAATTACTAGAGATAGCCAACTTTTATTCTTAAAAATATCTTTAAACAATTGTTATAAAAGAATTTTTCACATAAACAAACAATTACTAACTTGTATATCGAAGATATATGTGTGTATATTATACAATATAATTTTATACGGTTTTCATGTTTATAAATTGCTTTTCCTATAAGATTGTTACAACATTTGGTAAATATTCAGAAGTGAAGACCCAGCCCTAAACGCCTCCAAAAAATTTTCCACTCCTATAGGACAATTTAATAGATAGAGGAGGTAGAGGGATATTCGGCAGCATCGGGTGGGGTCGTTGGGGCGGTTCAAAATTGGTGGCAGCATTTTCGTCGACTAAAATTCATCAATTTCTAACAACTTTGAAATAATTCCAAAATAGGCTCATTATTAACAAAATTGCAATAAAATTGATTAGATATCATGTAATCGTAGCATTTCACGTAAACGTAGCGTTTCCGTTGCAATTCCATTAAATTTTCAGAATGTACAGTACGCGGCAGAAATGTTACTCCCAATTGTTATGGCAGGTTTTTGACTGCCGCTTAGATTAGAACAGGACGTGTTCGCTTTAACCACTTGAAATCACGACATTTTCCGGTAATATCAGGTGATTCATTTAGTGGAACTTGTTTCAAATTCGGTAGAATTACAGAAAATGAGGTTGCCGGTACCAACTCGGAGAAGGGCAAAACCAACAAGGCAAAATTTCAAGCAGTCGTTGAGGAGTGGAAAGAGCTCCAGAACACATCGAGGCGAAAATATCAGAGATGGCCATGAAGTCCGTGATGGGGCAAATTGCTAGAGTACCTATCTTCGGTGCCATAACAGGAACATCCCCATGGACAACAGGAAGTTGTTCAAGGCCCAGGAACTCCAGAGAAATAATAGAATAGACAAATAATACCTACCACCGCTAATCAACAACGAATGCCTTGAGCGGCTCGAAAGAGTTAACTATAAACTCCATTTTGGACTAAGGTTTTCAAAACGGCTTCATCTGACGATGAAAGTTAAAATTTGCTCGTGATATGTAACTTTTCCGCCTTTTCACGTAAGAAGTCAAAATCCAAGTCGGCGGATAACTGGTTCTTGCCATAGGGTGGAGAACAGATTTAAATGTGCCACTTATCTGAGGCCTACTGACCAACGCACTACCCTTTTAATAATCAATTTATCTAAATGGGTTACTGTTTGTAGTTTTAATTCTCATTGATTTTGGTTTTTGTACATTTATTCTGAGGCCTGCTTCCAATGGAAATGTTTCTAACCTGTCTATTTTATCTTCAATTCAACAAAGAATTATGGAGGCCAGTATTTTGCTACCATATTTCGTTTGGTATTGCATCTTCAATTTCCACATTATTTTAGATCTCCTTTTTCTTGAAAAGTTAATAATTATTGCATCATCTATGCCTTCTGATTTCTTATTTTTCACCTTCACCATTGCTTCTTTGAGTTCTCTCAGCGTTGGTAGATTTATATTGAATGATAACCTGGTCCGTTGTGTTGTTTCACTGATTTCTCTCTCTCTCTCTGATCGGTTTCGCTGTGTAGAGTATTGACGCCCACTTCGCATCTGATTTTCCGTAGATGTAAGTAACGTCCTTCTGAGTCCAATAAGGCCTGTCTTCGTCTCAAACCTCTATTTGATAGTTTCCTGATAAGGTCGTATGGCTGATTCATATTGCAATTGTTTGGTGCTAATTGTGCTTCCCTAGAACTATTTTCATAGAATTTTCTTTTATGTCTTCTTGCAGCAAGTTTGGCTTCTTTGGCGCAATATAACATTTTCGCGAGTTCTAAAGGCCGTGACACAATGGTGGCTTCGGCTTCGTGCCACAATCGCTACATCATCTGCATACCCAACGGTATGCACGCCCATTACCTCTAGCCGCCTGAGCAGAGTGTCCACAGTGATGTTCCACAGGAGGGGCGATAGGACCCCGCCCTGTGGGCATCCCTTGCTGACCCTCCCTCGAAGCCGCGAGTCTCCTGTCTGAATCCTTACCGCTCTGTTTTTCAGCATGCTGTCCACCCACCTTAAGGCCGTGACACAATGGTGGCTTCGGCTTCGGCTTTGATTTCGAAGCCGATGCCTGTCAAAATCAAATGTAAGCGTGGCAGTACTTATTAACACAATGGCAGCTTCGGCTTCGGATTCGATTTCGAAGCCGAAGCCTCAATCAAATGATATTTGATATTCGAAGCGGCGTCGGTTGAAATTTATTTGGAAAATCGAAGTGGGCTGTCCGGTAATTTAAATTTAACACGTGTTTAACATGGATTTTGAGGGAAAATACCTGAAACAAAGATATTATTTGAAATATTTAATAATCATGTATACAAATAGCCTTACATTAACGTAAGTGCCAATCTACATTCCGCTTCGATTGGAGTCCGTATTGAATTTTTTACCAACTTATGGTGGATCAGCGCCAGCAAGTTATTAAAGCAACTAACACTCATTCTAAAGGTTTTCAAAAACATTTCATGATCACTAGATTTCATTTGTTAATAGGTAGTTTCTAGAACCCATGTTCCTTTCCTTTGCAGAAAAATGTCTCTTGACCAGAATCGCCTTTTTTTTTTAAATAAACATATGTTGCCATTAATTTAATAACTTCCTCCCGTTTATTTTCCATTATAATTATTTAACAAAGTTTATTTAATGTAACAAATTTTCCGCGATTTGCAAGGCGAAGACGAATGCCGTTATTGTGTTATACTTGGCTTCGGCTTCGGCGTCGATTCTTAATTCAGCGCTTCAGCGCTTCAACGTCGCTTTCGAAGCCGAAGCCGAAGTCGCCATTGTGTCACGGCCTTAATAATTCATCTTCTCTGGACCTTTTTCCAAGTTTCGCCTGAGACCCATTTTTTCCTTTCCGCTCGAGCATGTCCTAATCAATTATAGGACTAACTTGCGCCGCGCTCAAAAATCACAAAATTCATATGGGAAAAAATGCTTGCTCAGATATAATTGTACTGTGTGGATGGGTCATTAGCCACGTCTTCACGCATTCAATAAATATCGAGCACCTAGTACTACATAGAACTTCTACTCGACTTTTGCACCATTGATGTCCATATCTGAGCAAAATTTTTAGAGATAATATTTTCAACCCGACATTGACTTGACGATGAGGAAAAATATTCGAAACCATGGTTTTAAGTCGCACAAGCAGACGCTGAACACTTGTTGGGCCTACGAAATTGAGCGAGAAGGTTGGAGGAGAAAACTGAAGAAGGCCAAGGCTCGATTTGGGCTGTAGTACCATTGAACTGAACTGAACTACCAATCTGTCATGCATGTATTGTACATCTGGTGAATTGCCAAAATGGCCGCGATGAAATTTCTTTTTTTCCAGGAGAGCAAGGCTCCTAAGAAAAGGAAAATAAGGTAGCCATAAGGACCATCGAGTGACAAGTTGGCTGGCATCGTTATAGCAATGCTAGCGTCCAGCTTCCCAGAGGACCACCTAAAGGAGGAAAAATACTCTTCAGTATGCAATCCTATACCTACTGAGTTAGACACAAGTCTTAAATGGGTTTATAAAACTCACTTGCACCAATAAACATATCACATACTTTGGTTGGTTGTCTGCTTGCCAAATTACATCTTTCGAGTTATTAAATTTGCACAAAACACAAGGGGGGGGGGGGGGCATTTCTGCCCGTTTTCGAGATAGGGCGTTTTGTATTTTGGTTTTTGGGGTTTTTGTCTACTATCTAACAATAACCACTTGAATAGCAACGACGGGACACCCTGTATAATTTTATCATTCTCGTTTCCAGTTTTTTTTCGTGGTAAAGTTAAAAAGAGCTAAAAATGTTATGGAAATGGTTTTTGGGAATTTTACCATTGCAGCACGATTCAGGTCAAATGTACATTAGGATAGCCCTTATTTTCAACTTTGTCGTTTTCTTAAATCAATCTCCCTCAAAATATTTGAATAGATGAAAAACGGTGAAATATGAAGTTGGACACCAATCCGGAGTTATTTAGAGGCAGAGGAAAAATATGATTGCATTTTTAACTTCCCAGTATAGGAAGTTATTGTAATCGGTCCGAAAATCGAAATCGAAAATTTCAACGTATTTTCATCTTTCAAGGTCTCAGGAGCATTTTAAGCAAAAAATTTGGAGGAAGTATGTGTGTGTGTGTGTGTGTGTGTATGTGCGTACGGATGTGGTCATTTTTTCCTGCACGATATCGCGCGAACCAAAACTGATATCGACTTCGTTGAGGTGTCGTTCGAAGCGTATTAACCGAAATATGATCTGAAAAGATTTTCATGAAATTCGGTCCAGCCGTTTTTTTGTTTAAGCGACGTAAGTGATTTTTGTACCTGCACGATATCGCCCGAACCACGAAAGATATTGACTTACTTGAGGTGCCGTTCGAAGCGTATTAGCGACAATATAATCTGAAAAGATTTCTATAATATTCGGTCCAGCGGTTTTTTGGTTTAAATGACTTAAGTGATTTTTGTACCTGCACGATATCGCGCGAACTATAAAAGATATCGACTTAGTTGACGTGCCGTTCGAAGAGTATTAACCAAAATATGATCTGAAAAGATTTTCATAAAATTCGGTCGAGCCGTTTTTTTGTTTAAGCGGCGTAAGTGATTTTTGTACCTACACGATATGGCCCGAACCACAAAAGATATTGACTTACTTGAGGTGCCGTTCGAAGCGTATTAGCGACAATATAATCTGAAAAGATTTTTATAATATTCGGTCCAGCGGTTTTTGGTTTAAATGACTTAAGTGATTTTTGTACCTGCACGATACCGCGCGAACTAAAAACTATATCGACTTCATTGAGGTGCCGAAAAACATTAATACATCAATTTTATATACATTTTCGTCATCCTAATCTTGTAAGTGCGCACATTTAGTTTGAAATTTTAGCGAAAATATTGATAAACAATTATGACAAATTCTCGGTATTATACATATATTCTATATTGCCTATTGTTCATTTATTATTAAAATATCCAATCATAATATTCAACATCCATCATACTGGGAAGTTGATCGTGTGGACCGAAAGGGTCGAACCCACATCCCAACTAGTTTCTCTTTTACCCATCCCTCAAATATGTCAACCAGCCCTGACTCTCAGAACAAATAAGGAAGTTATGGCAATTTATATTATAGAAAACCTTTTAATATTTATTGAAATATGAAATATTCTAAAATATAGACATAGATATTTAATATATTCATAGGTATGCCTTACCAAAACCATATTTAAAAAAAAATTCAAACTTTAAAGCACTTTTTAACTAAACACTCTTTAACCAACGAACTTACGAAACTGAATTCCCTTGCAAATTCCCGATTAGGCCTACATCTTAACCAGACATTCATTTCTTCAGTATTCAAACATTGACTCAGCACTTTAGAAATGGACGTGATATGGTCATAAATGTGGATGCAGCAGCCTCAGAAAGCATCTGAATCACAGTCTTCCTAGAAATGTACCAACCATAACCGCAGTGGTGTGTCTACAAGAAGAAGTGTCTAATGCCTTTCTCAAACCCCCATTTCTATTCACATGACTAGACGAAAAGACTCGCAGATTTGTGCAGAAAGGGACTTCATCGGTCGGCTCCGGTGACTCAGAGAAAGATTTCAAAAAAGCGGAAAACCCACCACGACGCATCGATCGTGGCGCAACTACAGAACTGGTTCAAAGCCCTACTATTATCATTTATCTAAAGCCATCATCCAGCAGCTACGAAAATGCTTTTGTCTAAAATATGCGCCGTTATGGCGCGGAGTTATTGCAGCAGTGATCAAAAATTCGAGATTGTGAATGCCAAGAGTTATCTATTCCCGTCTAAATTTACTCCGAATTTTCGAATATTTTCTATGCAAAATTGCACCTCGCCGGCCGGAGTCAAAGATCTCCTAGACCCCGTCAAGGTCAGACTTCGGCGTTTGCAGTCTCGATAGAGGCCTGCAGCTGTGGTCGTGCGCTGGGGAGCTTTTTGTTAGCTAATCTCGAGTCTCGCACGGAATGTCTAAAATAAGCAACGCTGCATCGGGCCGACAGTCGGGAGCTTTTGTAGCAATGAACTTCGCCGTTAACACACTGACCGTCAAAAAGGTGTCGGCCGCCCCCGTTGAACCCGCCACGACACCTGTACAAATACCTGCCGTTAACGTGACTAATATCGAAATTCTTGGATTGCGTACACGATACTGTCTGGGGCCCACACTCTCCGAAAAGTCCGAAAATCTGGAATTGGAAGCTGATCTAAGATTTTTAGACAGCCCCGCCGAAGCGGGGTCGTTGCACCTTATAATTGCGGCGAATTGAGGTGGGCTGAAAGCATAATGAACGCTTTCTGTTTTCATAGAGGATCTCCAGACAGTATCCAGAGTCTGTCTGGTACACAAATGCTGCCCACTATCGACTGCCGAAAATTGTATTTTGGGTACCCGCCCGGGCCCCCGCAGCCCGCGTGGTTCGCCTATTGCCCGTCTATGACATTGCGCATTTGGATAATTCGTCAGCGTCGCTGAATGCCAATTAGAAGCGGTGCGCGACCGCGAATGTATAACCGCCAGCGGACGGACGTTGTTCTGTTTGGGTTTTGGGGGGGGGGGGGGGGGGGCTCAGATGCAAGATACAAGTTTTGGCGGGTCTTCGGCTTCTTTTTTGGACCTTTGCTTTTTTCTGCCGTTGTTGGTGGTGGCTAATAGCAAGAAACTTAGTTTTTTATTTTTCGTCTAGACTAAGCGATTAGTTTAGCTACAACAGCGTCACTGTATTGCAAAGTGGTTAAGTTTGGATACATCTATGAGGGATTTGGGGGCTAGTCAACCGCTGAAAATGGCGACATTGACGGATGTTATGACTGGTTTTTTGTGTGTTTAACTTTAAATGAACTTTTTTTGATTAGCAATGCGCCGCCGTATTGAGGAGGGACACGGAAACCGAGTTTTAGAATTTTTACGTAAACATTTTTGTTTATAGGGTGCTGTTGTTGTTGTAATTTGTGTGTCAATGCATTTTATTTCGAGGAAAGTGAACCTTGGGAAACTTGATTGTGTTTCAAGGGAAAATATTGACGATATATGTACATATGTACATAGTAAAAATAGTGACGTTATATTGGAGGTAAAAGAGGAAGTTATGCATGCAGATTTTAGTGGACTAGAAGTCTAGAAAGCAGACTAGAAAAGAAGTTTTAATTGAGTGCAAGCACACTTGCATTCCATTATTTATTTATTTCTTGCTTTAAATGGGACTACGATATATGAAAAACTGAGCATTCAAGATTAGGAAAATGCATGGCGAATGTTTAGCAGTGAAAAAAAGTTAAGGTAAACAATTACAAAGTTATAGTTGGGGAGCCAATAATGGATGTAGTCATACTGCTTTGTCATCGGTTTAATACATATGTATATCGACTACGTTACGAAAGTCTGTTTAATACTGGTAGTGTGCGCTGTCCTGGATGTGGTTTTATTAATTTGGAAGAATTTTTACCATTGGGCCAGTTTCATACGATGATCATGACGATTCCAGCTACATATATCCTTCCGTGTCACTGCTTGATCTAGTCAAATCAATTCTTTTTAACTTTGCCGCGGTTTGACTAGCTTGGGTATTGTACAAAAATAGCTGCTTGGCTATCCAAAAACAGGGTAAAATTCCCTCTGTTCGGGGTCTATCTGAGCTGTACACTTTGGGATCTATTATTAGCCGGGCTTTGAAAGTTGCCATTTCAGATTATGAGAACTGGGTGGGCGACTTGATAGAAGAAGATATTGAAGGGCTGTGAAAGTGGATAGAAATGTAATAATAGTAAACAATTTGAAGCGATTCCGTGAGATTGGGGGCAAATGGAGGGGTTCTGAATGAATTAAAATATCTTTTGAAGAGAGATGTGCCATTAGCATACTCAATAGACCAGATCTCGTACGATTGCCCAAGTCAAGCAGCATTGGACCAGGTTAGTACTTAGTTGGGGGACCGGGTGATAAAATGATACTCGTGTAATGGCCAATTACGAATACATTCTTATATGTATGTAGCAGAGGAGGGCATATCTTAATAGCAGAAGCATTTTTAGATTTTTGTGACTGTATTTGGAGCGTGCATGCCGGTGTAGCGAGCGTATTTTTCCCGTAGCAGGAGCGAGTCATAACACGACCGGACACATTTGTTTGATATGCGTGCTGGTTGCGGTCGCATATGTGCTTCTAAAAATATAAGTACGTCTGAAATTGATTTTATTCGGGTGGCAACTCTCTATCACCTATCGTACTTCTCAGACTTTGCTTCAAGAGGTTACTATTTTTACCAAGCATTGGACTACTCGTTTACTGGTTTTGCCATTCGCTTTGTAGGCTACTTCGCTGGCGGCACTAAGTAGCTACTGGTAATAAGCAAAAATTTATCGATGGTTTAGAGGAAAATACGATGATACGTTTAGATATTATTTCACCCTCTAAAATATTATGATTGAAAAGCCGAAATATTGTGGACTAATAACACCACAACGAATTAAATTTTTACACTAGGGCTAACATTGGAGCTTAAACGCTTAAAACATGGATTAGGCCTAAAGGGAGAACCATGAGAAAAACAACTTATTAGATTATTATTAGTAAAGATTATAAATATAACGGAGATAGAATAACGAGTAGAGGACCAAGATGACTTCCTTGAGGGACACCGAATGACTTTTCTATGGTTGCAGATTTGGATCCACGGAAAAGAACTTGGTAGGTCCTGTCAGCTAAGTAGGACTGGAACCATACTAGAAGGACTTGCGAAAAACCTATCTTTCTTAGTGTGAGAATTATAGTGGAGTGGGCGTGCTTTTTAAATGCCTTATGGAAATCAGTGTAAATAGAATCAGTTTGGCAGCCGGAATGAAGGCCTCGACAGCATGAGAAGTGAACTCGAGTAGAATGGTGGTGGTGGAACAATATGCAAGAAAACCATGTTGTTTCCTTGAGATAAGTTTTTGCAGATGGACGCGGTTTTAGAATAAATGATTGATTGATTCAAAAATTTTAGTACGACAGACAGCTTTGCTGGACAGCTTTCAGTGGAGACGAGGGCCCCTGCGCAGGACTTTAGAACATCAGGAGGAACACCGTCGGGACTGGAAGCGAAGCCGAATGGGAGTTCGTTAATATGTTTTACGATATCGTCATTGGTTATTGAGAAAGATCGTCTCGGTTTGGAGTTAAGTGATGAAAAATAAGGTTTGCAAGAAATGAAGGCTTCTAAAGTACGGCATAAAACATCGAACTCATTTGCGGAAAGCTAGCTGTTGAAATCAATCGATGCAAGCTTAGATTGTAGCTCTCCAAAGTTAGCCTAGAATAGCGATAAATCGAATCTCTGATCGAAACAGAGATTCCCTTCGACAAAAAAGCGTTATATGGACTCTACTCTGTTGAGTTAGGGGGACGTTATTGGAGGGTATTAGCCAGGGCCCGAACGGTATGAGGAGAAATGCTGGAAGAAGCCAAGGCCAACAATATGTACAGATGATGGTTAACATCAACGTGTCTTTGGCGTTGATCTATGCACCTGAAGCTAAACCCATCCAAAGCCAGAGCTGTTAGAACGACAGAGGGTGGATTATCCGAAAGATGGCACGGGGATCAGGGTCTAGAGGTACGTTTTTTAAACACCAAAGGAGCGAAAGTTTCCAGTGGAGGTAGTGATGAGCAAGGCAGTTTTTCAGTTTCTTGCACATTCAGCAGGACCAAAACAAGTCAGGACAAAAAAAGACTGCAAGATCAAGATAGCAAGACTTTTTGCTCATAACTAGAAGATAGCAAGGCGTTTTGCTCATCACTAAGTGCCAAAAGTCTTGCAGTGATGACTAAAATGACTTGCAAAAAATCTTGCTGAAAGTCTTGCAAAGTCTTGCATAAAGTCTTGCAGTCTTGTCTGGGTCCTGTTAAATGTGCAAGGCAAGAGTTTTTGCTCACCACGGCAACACTTTTGCCACTTAGTGATGAGCAAAACGCCTTGCTATCTTGATCTTGTAGTCTCGACTGTCCTTGTCCTGTCTTGTCTTGGTCTTCCTTTGGTCTTGCTAAATGTGCAAGATCAGTCTTACTCATCACCACTAGTGGGAAGAGAAGAATCAAATATTTGTGCAAAGAAGAGGAAGAGGAAGGATAGAGGAGATTTTAGCGAGTAGGCAAGGAATTCAGGACATTCAAGTCTTTAGACCATGCTCCATCTAAACATCAGAAATATATGGTGCTCGCGAAATTTCTTGGTTACACCTGTTTAGAGGGTCGAAAAGAGATCCGAAAAAAGCATTTCGATCTAGTATCCTTCGAACACATCCTGTTTGTTATTAAGTTCCTAATTTTATCCAAATAAGAGAATAGGCATCGCAATTTAGGAAAAACCTACCATGGCGATCTTGCACATTTCAAGTTGTGCCACGATCTTACAGTACCCTATGGCAACTGAGATGCAGATACGGTGTGGAAAGGGATATAAAGGCGTTGAGAATTACCCGTTAAAAACAGAAAAAAATGATGAAAAACGCTTACTGAAGACCAACCAAAGGATGTTTAGATATCGATGATCGTTCTAAGCTAAACGCCAGATAATGACATGCATAATTTGGTGTGATTAAAGTTAATAACCATGCTATAAAAGCCATGACCGAGAAAACATAGTCTCATTATTTTTTTTTTGTTTTTTTGGATCAATTTTAAAATCTTAAGCTAAATTTCGTAATTTTATCTCTTACGAGTCTATTTTATAAAATAAAGATATCGCGGGATGATAACCTGAAATTATCCTGTCACCTTTCTCGTCTTAACTACTGGTCTTCCTTTAAAGCCTTAATTTTCGTGTAGTCTCTAGAACCCTTAGGCAAAAGCCCGAGAATTGGTCCAATAGCATCGCGAAATCAACACGGAGTCCCAGTTTCGAAATGTTTTTACTAAACAGCTCCGAGAAATCATTGCTTGCACCAGAAGAATGCCTTTTAAAAATATTTTTATTTATTTAGACGACGTCAGTCCAAATAAAACCAGAACATCGTATTAAAGTGTTACTGAACTCGAAAGCTCTGCCCTGCGTCGAATGGTTTTATTTTTTTGGTTTTATTTTTTGTGAAATAATAAAAATAAGTTTGTTGAAAAAAGCTCGTCAGACATCCCGAAATGAAATTTGTATCCACATGAAACAAGATCAACGATCTATCCCTCTGCCCCCACCCTCGACCAGTTGTGCAAATGAACGTCCGTCTGCACTTTTGATCAATCTATAATAGGATCATTGTTTTATGGAAGTGCACCAATTTCGGGAATTTTTAGGAATTCTGTTTTTTTTAATTTAAATTTAACACCGCGATGATCTACGGCCATGTAGATCGTTTTCCCCGTAAAAAGAGAGCATTTAATTACTTCATTTGTTACTCAATTCCAGCAGAGAAAGAGTGCATCAGAACCAGAAGTCCGGGGCTTCGGTGTGAGTGAGCGCCTCTAGATCGAAGTTTGGCGCATTTTGTCAGCATGTGCATTGGTGTGCATGCGCGATAGACTTTTGGGCAAATGCTCCTTGTTTTTTATTTTCGCTTCAATTCAACATCCCCACACGAAAAAAAATTTCCCCTCTGATAACCGTAAATTTGTGGTCGTTTGGTTCTGCACACACTATCTCACCACTGTCTATTTGGTGCTCCTTACCACTACATATACAATGTTATACAGCGAAAAAAAACGTCGAGTGCAGTTTTTTTATCTGCTTCACCAAGTTGCATTTGGGCTAGCCAAATTGCTGTAGAAAATAAAAAAAGTGAAGAGAGAAAAAAAAAGCGTCGAGAATTATTTTTGCGTATTTTTTCGTAGAGGAAAGGAGGTCATCGACATCCCAAACTGACGATAAAAATACTGCGACCGGAGAAAAATGCACAGGGAATTTTTTGTTTTCTTGTTGTGCACTGAACTAAAGTTTGGCGACTTAGAGAGGCGAATTGATGATGGTGGAATTTTTGCAAGAAGGTAGTTTTGGGGCCCATTACGCTATGCAGAAGAAGGGGCTTGTTAGATTCGTGTGCATTGTGCGACCAGTCGGACATTCTAGAAAACCGGACCGAAGAAGATTCTGGCTATAAGTGCAGGAAGGGAAGGGTCTGAACATGCCTTTAAATTTAAAAAAGAATGTGATGCATGGTCATTGGTGAGACGCCAGAGCGCATTATCAAGGGTTTCAAGTTTGCATCACTGTTTTAGAGACAGCAAAGTTTCCATAATGCAGACGATCACTTTGTACGGGTAGTACAACAAACAATAATATATAAAAAATATAGTTTAAGAACAGAAGAGACAGAGAAAGATCTGTGGAAATTTAAGAAAATAGTATCGATGCATGAAGTATGCTGGGTGAAGCCATCGATATCTACCAGCACACCTAAGAGCCGCATGAGCCGAGGAAAACATCGGATAGCTACATATATGTATGTTAAAAGCATAACGAAGTGTTTTATGCAAAATTAGATTGTAGACCCTTTGCACTGTTGAAGGTTCAATCATAAGGTGTAATATAAAATAGTGAGCGCTAGTTGGAAAAAAGTATACAGGGTGAATTCGTTAAGTTTACAAAGCGGCCGACAGTGGATAGGTTTTGGATAGACGGACAAAATATCGTATTAATTTAGCCACTACGGCGTTTTGAAGTTTTTTGGTAGATGTTTACATATCACCCTGTATTATTGTGACCCTTTGACCTATTTTCATGTAGCAATCTACGCAGAATACTCCCGCCTATCTAAAAGTCAAGGTTCAACCCTACCAACTTTTAGCGTTATGAGTCGTCAAGTCGAACTTTACTCTTTTTAAAACGTTTTTATTAGCTCGCTTTCTTGTCTGTCTGTTTGTCCGGTTACAAATTTTGCAATCAAGAAACCGCAGGCCATATTCGGCTTGTCCTTGGTTTTCTGGCGAAATCCGTGACTTGATAAGTCAGCGAGAGTGCATGTACAGGCGTTATCGCAAGACTAGGATTCTTAGATATCTCAATGCTTATAAACAGCTTCGCAACCTCGTCACTAGCAAGGTCAAATCACGAAAACGTAGTTTTTATGCGCGTAAGCTTGATCCCTCTTTAAACTCCAAGCAACTCTGGTCCAATCTTCGCTCGCTGGGCATAAATGCTACTGCACCTTCCCCTGTTGATATCGATGTAGACCTCCTAAATGCCTCATTCATTCAATCCCCTCCTGCTTCCTCTATCTCCCGATCTTTCTCAGTTCTTCCACATAGTACTGATGGCTTTTACTTTCGCTGTGTGGACCCCTCAGAAGTTATTAAAATACTCCTCTCTATTTCCTCCAACTGCGTCGGTTTTGATGAAATATCTCCACGCTTTTTTAAGCTCCTCGCCCCTTTAATTTTGGATGTCATCACGCATGTTTTTAATTACTGCCTGACTACTTCCCAAGTTCCCTTGTTGTGGAAAAAGGCCATAGTGATCCCTTTACCGAAAAAATCTTCTCCTGCAGATATCTCAGATTTCCGTCCCATTAGCATTCTTCCTTTCCTTGCAAAAGCCTTTGAGAAAATTCTTTACATCCAAGTCCTGTGCTACCTTGAATCTAATAGCTTTATTTCGAAATATCAATCTGGTTTCCGTAAAAATCATAGTTGTGAAACCGCTATACTAAAGGTAACAACTGACATTCGTTCTGCGCTTGATAAAGGCGACGTTGCAATATTAGTGCTTCTTGATTTCTCGAAAGCCTTTGACTCGGTGGTGCATGCGATATTACTTTCCAAACTAAGTGAGCGCTATCATTTCTCTTCGTCTGCTACACGGCTTTTCTCCTCTTTGCTATCTAACCGTTTTCAGTGTGTTCGTCATAATAATGTTATCTCCTCTTTTCTACAAGTGCCTTCTGGTGTTCCTCAAGGTTCAATTCTTGGTCCCCTACTATTTTCATTGTATATCAATGACCTACCTTTTACTATCGGCCACTGTTCCTTTCATCTATATGCTGATGATCTCCAACTGTATACCTCTTGCCCTTCTTGCCAAATTGATTCTTGTATTTCTGACCTGAATAGCACTCTCTCACGAATAAATGAGTGGAGTGCTCTCAATTTCCTTAAATTAAACCCTAAAAAATCACAAGTACTTGTGCTTAGTCGTCTTTCTACACTGCCCGACAGAATGCCACTCATTTGTCTGGGTAACATTCCTCTTCCCATTGTTGATCGGGTCCATAATCTTGGCATTGCTATTAATGCTAAACTGACCTGCTGTGATCAAGTCTCACTAATGCTCTCCAAGATTTATGGGACTTTACGCAAGCTCCGGCTTCATGGCAGTCTCCTATCACCCACTATACGTTCAAAGCTTGTAAAATCTCTCATTCTTCCGCATTTCCTCTATGGCTCTCTAGTTTACATTGTGTATGATTCGTCCTGCCGTGAAAGACTTAATGTTGCATTCAATGATTGCTTACGCTTTATCTTCCACCTGAGAAGGTCAGATCATATATCATCTGTTCGGAATTCACTAATAGGCTGTGACCTCTTTTGTTTTATCGATATTATGGCGCTAGCTCTTCTACATAAAGTATTTTATGCTAAAAGCCCTTCTTACCTTTCCGACTTCCTTACACCCTTGCAAACCTTGAGATCACTCAAATTCCTTATTCCATCTCATCTGTCTCGAATTGGTAGTCGTTCCTTTTTTGTGCACGCGATTAGACTCTGGAATGATCTTCCCCCTTCTTTACAAAGAATTAGCACAGTCACCATTTTCAGGAAACAATTTTCTCTTCTTCTATCCACCTCTTCTCTCTAGCTCTCTCTTCCCTTTACTACTTAGCTTTCTCTTTCCTCTTCTTCTTTCTAATAGCCATAACTCTAGTATGCTTAGTTTGTAAGCTTAGGTTAGTTATTTTTGCTTTTGCCTTGTTTCATTTAAAATTATTACTGTACTCTAAAAGATGTAAGTCTTGTGTACCTCCGTTTTCTTATGTACAAATAAATAAATAAAAAATAAATAAAATAAATAAATTTTATGAAAATTTCCGGTTATCCGTTCATGCTGAAATTTTGCACACAGCTTTTACTTCGATGACAATATGGTCGCTCAATATTCCGTTAGATCCATGGCGGCTTCCTCGAGAGGGCGGACTATCTTTCATTATCTTCCCAGCCCCTTGGACATGGAAATCAAATATGAGGGTATGATAAGTAGAGTTCAATAAGCTATGTCGTTAGATCCATGGTGGCCATCTCAAGAAGGCGGATTGCCATTTTCTTCACAGAACCCGCGAAGTGAAAGGGTTCTAGATTTAGGTAACAACACAACTAACAAGAAACTAGGCAAGCGGCACTGACAGCAGCGTATCCGTTGTGGGCACATTCCGCTCGGCCGGCCAGCTAACGGATCAAAGAAGAAGAAAGAAGAAGAAGCATATAACAGGGTGAATTAGTGTCTTATGTAGAGTAAACTTCGTCTTTCGATGTATCGCTCGAGATTTAAGCAATTTCCGGTGTGTGGAAAAGGTTTTATTTCCGAGTAGAATTCTCCTGTTTCTATCTGTTTGTTTTTATTCGTCACGGTGGAGCGCAAGTATGCGAAATGGTCAACCACTTCTAACTTATGTTTATCTATCGTTAAGCTACTACCTATCTCTATATATTGCTCTATATACTCGTGTCTGCAGCATTACCTTGGGTTTATCCTCATTGATTTTCAAGCCTACTTCTTTGATAACCTGAGCGGATTTGTTTACCAGCGTATAGTTTCGTTGAATTGACGGCTTTCTGACGACTGCTTCCAAGGCTAGGTTGAATAATATAGACGCCAGCCCATCCCTCTGTTAGTGCCCTTGATTAATTTGGAAGGCATCTATAAGAGCGAACTCTTACTCGGGCAGATCTGTTGAGGTGAGTTAATTGTATCAGACGAACCAAATTAGCTGGTACACCTAATTCGAGTAGGATCTGAAGTAGCTTCTTTCTCTGGATGAACACAAAGATCTGGTACACGTTAATATTCCTCTCCTAGCATTTTTCTATGAGTTGGTTTAGTGTGAAGAGTTGGTGTCTGGTTGATCTTCTTCTCCGAAAGCCGTCTTGGTATGTGCCTAGTAAACTTTCTGAGATAGGTTCCAGTTTGGTTTTTGTGGAGGTTTTGAATATTTTATATCCTATAGAAAGTAATGAGACCCCTCTATAGTTCTCACAGCGTATTTTATCCCCTTTCTTATAGATAGGGCAAATTATGGCTTCCTTCCAGGTAAGTATTCCTAAATCCATATTTTGGTGATCATGCAATTTTTCTACTACCACTATGCTTCCTTTTTAACGAATTCTGCGGCTATTCCATCGATTCCCGGGGCTTTGTTATTCTTCAAGCTATTTATTTCGTTCTTTTATTTCTTCAAGTCTCGGGGGTTCTATGTTAATACCCCACGTTTGTTGGTTTACGTGAAGTCAGTATTATCATTGAGGAGACGTTCAAAATATTCTTTACACCTTGCTTGGATTCAGCGGGCTCTAATATAATGCCGCCATTATTATCTTTGCATAGGGTTGTCATTTCTAATTGTTTTGACTTCGTGGTAGGCCTGCCTGATGTTATTGCTCTGGAAGTTGTCTTGAGTATCTTGAATTTGCCTATTAGATATTTCTCTTTTCTTTTGTCTGGTATACGTCTTTTTATTCTGAATGCTTCTAGTTTCGCTCTTGGTGGGCTGAATATGTATTCGCCTACGCTTGAATTTCTCTTTGCTATAGCTGTCTTGCAATCTACATCAAACCAATCATTTCTCACCTTTCTTCCTTCTAGTCCTACTGTCTGTTCAGTAGCTACTTTCAAGACATAGATATCCACATGCCTTCAATATCGTTGGACATTCTTTCAGAGAGCAACACCATATTCTAAGCTGATAATCATGCTCTAAACCTTGCTTTTACCATGTGGTGATCAAAACCGCAGCAGGCACTTCTATAGGATACAATCCTCATTGTACCTCTAACAAAACCTATCAGACCAAATATTTTTCTGGCATGCGATGAGTGGTTGTGACACCATTTCTGCTTTGTTTAATAAGGGGGACTGATATTTCTTAAAGTTCTGCAGAAGATCGATGACTTGCTTGCACAATTGATGCTTTCAAAGACCATCATGAACATCAGGACGGAAGGAATTGTGTTTCTTATGGCTGTGTAGGTGAAAGGACATGAAACTAACCTGAACGATTTGAAACATAGGTAATATACCATAAAAAAACGATGCTGCTGCACGACAACTTCCGCTGAAAGTTCACTTTCAGTTGCAACAGTGGTTATCCCATCAAAGCTCACTAGACGATTAACAAAAGGATCTGAATGTGGGGGTGGAAAGAGCCAGTGTCAGTACCAATTACTTTGAGGCCTCCACCAGACTTAATAGGCCGGCACATTTTTTGAAAATGCAAAAAAGGCAATTGATCACCGATCTGCAAATCGTTCTTTGTGATAAAGTTGAGCCCCCTGGCAGATAACATTAACATAGACGAAGAAGTGACCAGCTAACCATAGAATAGTGACCCATATCCCCATAGAATTTTAAAACATGGTCATCGCACCCCCCTATCACATTATCCTGCGAAAAACTCTAAAAAACAAAGAATTTTGGAAGGCAAGGAAACTACAAAGTAATTTCAGATGCACATTAAGCGCTGATACGAAAAAGGTGGTGCTGTTTGAACGGAAGCCACTGACACGGAAAGCATCGGTGCGGTGCCATCACGGATATGTGTGGATCGCATAAATAACTTAATTTTACGACCGATTTGATGGAAGAAGATGGCACCCAATGAAACATATTTTTTTTCCTGTGGTCACCATTAGACTCAATTTTAGATATCTTACCGAGAAAATAGCTCCAAATGCTTAAATTTTTATCTTGAGGGGATCGCATGATGTTTTAATTCATTTTGTTACTTCTCAGGGGGTCGCAACACTAAAAAGCTCTACAGTAATCAATTGAAGAAATTATTAAATTGGAAACTTTTCCAAACTCTTTTTCGTAGACTGTATTTTAGTGGAGGGTAGTGATAGATCCTCATCCTCCTCTCTATAATAATTGTTTTTTAAATGTATCTGGGAATCAACCCTTAAACTATTAGAGGGATTAAGGAAAGCGCCTTGTATATGATCGATTTTCTTTGTTGCTCATAGCAAGTCAGTGGCGTTGTTCTCTGTGTCGGGAATATCATGGTGAAAATTTTTCTTGGTGAAAGTACGAAAAGTGCATTTAATAAGATCAGTTTTAAAAATCCGGATGTGACCCAATTAAGCTTTCGCGAGAAAACACGCGCATCGCTTCTAGATAACTTTTCACACAAACACGCGAATTCTTGATGGAAAAAATAAATAAATCCGTTCTAAATAAAAACCTCCTCTCGCACGGCCATAGACATCGAAAAAAAAGTGTGCAGCTTGCACTCAATTTTTGAAAGATTCTAAAAAGGAACTGAAAACAAACATGAGTCCCGCATCCATTGAGGTCGTTGTCCTGTGGAAAAATATTTGCGAATTTTTTTAGCAGTCAAACCGCTAAAAAAGAAGGCGATAAAAAAATAATGAAAAGCCCCGGGAAAAAAGTGCAGCAAAAATCGTTGGAAACACAAAACAGAACAGAAAGCGGCCATGGCGCGCGGTGGTGATCTACACACGTTGACAGAGGGGATGAAAGGGTGAGAGATCGCTTAGAGCTGTGTGCTCATGCGCGTTGTTTTTCGATTGTGGGGAAGACACAAACACTAGATCAAGATTACGAATTCGTTTTAAGCTCAGCTCAGGGGTTGTGTGCTGAAGCGACGATCAGCAGAAGCCAACAGCCAGATTAAGTGCGCAGAGACTTGTTGAAGTTGTGCAGTCTTGGAGCGAATGCATTATTTTGCCGATCTTGGGCCGCTGTCAGAAGTTTGACAACTATGATCTCATTCGCGCAAGAGCACACGGATTATGGCCTAACGGAATTGCAGGGGGGCTTAATACATGCGGGGTAGACTTGAAAGGGCCTCCTCGGGGTCCGTAGGTTCGAAAATTTATGTTGAAGTCCTGCTCTCCGATAGGGTTTCCATCCGCAACGTCTTAAATTTCAACTTGTACAAATCTTCAGAATTCGCTGTGCGATCGTTGAAGCAGTCTTTTTTTGGTCTAACTCTGAGCAGTGAACCTTGGTTAGTGACCACCGCGAATTGTGTTCCATGAGTGCATTGCAGCGGAAAGTATTTTTTGGAGGTTTTTCACTTGTGGTTGTGAGAGATCTTTTTAAAATTCGTCTTCCCCTTCACCAGTTCTTAAGGTATGGTCTTGTGAAGCTGCATTTGTTTTTTTGGTTGGAGCTGCTTTCCAAACCAGAGGGCCAATAGGAAGCTGAATTGCAGAAATGTGACCACCAATACATCAGCAATTTAGAAAAGAATCCTCACATGGCCAGCAGAGCAGAACATGGTGGTCAATTGGGGTTTTTGACTTGTTGCTTTCATGTCGTTTGCCTGTTCCACTTCTATTTTTTGGAGGTTGAAATTTTCGATAGAGATTTTTTTTGTTGAGAGAAAATTCGAGGAGTTTGAAGTGCAGCAGTGGCAATGCGAACAAATTCCCAAATAAAATAAATAAAATTGTAACCATAAAAGAAAAACAACACACATACATACTTGAGAATTCATGTTTTGAAATGGTTCACTGACTAATTATAAAAGTTATAAATCAATTTTTGTCAAGAAGTTGTAATGATCCGCAAAAAAAGCTGTATATTTACTGAGCAGTAAACTTAATTTTAAAGGATCTACAAGAGATGGCTTTGGGAGAACAAGAATTAGTAAATGTCAGTTGGTCGATTGGTACAGAACATATTTTTAATGGTATTGAATATGTCGTATATTATGAAAAAACAACGCAAACTGCATTACTTTTTTTTCTATCTAATTGTTGTCTCAAGTTTAGAATATGATCTCCTAGAGGCACGTGGCCTATTCCACAAGGAGGATCTTCATTTCGAAGCTATAGGTAAATGCGGGCATGAAACAGCGCAGGCCGATACTCTTGAAATTTTCGTCCTGAAGATCATAGAACGCCCTCACTAAAAAATTGAACCAGGGACAATTTTACTGGTTCATCCAGTAAGCAATAATTTAACTGGAAAATTAGTTTGGAAGATAGGAGAAAACAGGATATTTTGGGTGTTTAAACAAACGGCGATAAACCTTAGTTTTATACAGTTTACTTTAGCAGTCTTCTTAGACACAGAAAGCACCTTTGACAACATCAGCACTGATGTGATCCAGATAACTCTGGCGGATATCGGGATAGAATTAGTTAGAGGTTCCTCTACATGCTCAAATCTAAAATCATTCGCAGCAGTTTAAGCAACAGAAGATCAGTAAAGTATATAAGTCAACCAGGGGTTCTCTTGCTCCTGCTACGGCTTATGGCTATGGATAAAGTTCTAGCAGCAATATTAAAAGCCCTTAAAACAAAGGCAGTCATCAAAGTGAACATGGACATGGCTAAGAGGTGTTGGAATGGAGAGTACTCCAAAAATTGCACCGTCCACCATTCACAGAGATGGCGAAAAGAGGGCCCAATTTGGGAACAAGTTTGGTTGGACACAACTTAGGATCAAGGCGGCGGAAAAGCCTATGTCAAGGCTGCTCCTAGCCAAACTTGCAATATCCCCTCAGTGACCGCCGGGTAACTTAGATGTTGCCCTAATACCAAGAGCCATGGGTGTACCGAGGAAGAATATGTGGCCTCTCAATAGCCCAAATTAAATAGGCTGCAGTGCCCGGCAAGAGCCTCCTTAACAAGAAATAGAATAGGAAAAAGTGCATATGACAATCCGATACAATATCCATCCGTAGCTGTGGGGAGGAACAGACATAACCGATATCGCCTAGGATCAAACATCGAGATGCTTAAAATGTGAGATATGACCTGTTACCTGAATATGATACAGTGGATCTAACATCACTATAAGCCCAATTCTTCGCCACCGGGATCCGGTCCTGGCCTTTCGCAAATATTTGCTCCATCGGTCCCTATTCTAAACCGATGCTATCCAGTTTAGCCCCTGATCTACGCCATGCTTCCAGCGGAGGTTGTGTCTGCCTCGCTGCCACACCTTCTTGCCGCAGATAACTTTCCGAGCAAGTAGATGTTTCGTAAATATCGTTGTTGTGGAGTCTCCGCAATCGTCCTTCCTCACACAAGGAGACAACAATTCTCCCAAGGATGTTCCTGTCGAGTACGGTTAAGAGCAAGCCTTTTGCTAAGCACCTACGTCTCGGGTACATACGTTAGTACCGGTAAGATCATCATCTTATACTATAGTAGTAGATTCCTGATTTGATTCCTTGACAGACTATAGAAGGCTTTGTTTGCTATTATCAGCTGCTGCTTTTGGACCAAGGTAGGAAAATGATTTTATTACGTCAAATTCGGGCACCATTGCCTTGATTGTGAGACCAATGATAGGTGTTCTGTAGGCCGGATTACCATGCACTTTGCTTTACTGTCACTAATGTACAATCCTAGCTTTCGTGCCGCCCGCTCAATCTGGATGAAAGCTTTGTGTACAGCTCTTAATGTCAAGAACTCCAACCTCTCTAGGTTTTTAGTGCAGTTGAATTAGTAAATGAAATCGCAGTTTTTGATGGACTTCTCAATTACTGCAAGGAATCTTTCTGAGCTGATGCTGTTGCTTCGAGGGTGGTGACATTTTTCTTCATAGTGGTTAGGAGTATTTTTTTGAGGAAGTAAGTGTTCGATGCTGTATTACAAGCAGAGAAATCATAGATGAGAATAATTTTATTTGATGCTGGATGTGTCGTGTATTATAATTGATGACGAGTTTAATTTCTCCGGTGTGTGTGTGTGTGCTTTTTCAGGTTTGAAAGAAAAACATTGTGATGATGTCGTCCATACTCGGTCAGCAGAAAAAGAGCATTGATTTCTTCCTATATGATAGTGACTGAAACATGCAACATAGACTCTTCAATTTCTGGGTGTAACATAAAATTCTAATTCATCTCAACGGCGAAACTGACTGGAAGCTAATCAATCGACGAGAAGCGTTCTCACAACGGTCACATTGGCCTTTGACCCGCTGTTTCGTGGACATAAAACGACATGGAGTTTCGATAGTAGCTCATTCTAAAGATATTTTATCGCTAATATTTCTGCTATTTATGGCATTTTCATATGAGAAACCTTTAACGAAGTATTAAAAAAACTGGCAGTATCAGCAATTTCAGAGCCATGCAGTGCGAACTTTGGCGTTAGATTAGTCGCGAACGATGCGAACTGAGACTCCAGGCCAAAATCACTCCACAAAATTTCTTAGGTATTCTGAGTGATTTATTCGATTTATTCTCCTCTGACCGGCGTTGTCCGAGCTGGTCGCAGCATTAAAATTGATAAACATTCAATTTGTCAGCACTCAAAAATCACTCTGAGTACGTGAAAAAAAAAGTTTGAAACGATTTTGGTTTGGAGCCTCAATTCTTAATATTTTAAAGATAGGCGAGCATGTGACTTGGCACTGTCCTGGCAAGATATATTGGACTGTTTTAGCTGAGGCTTTGAGAGAACGAAGTGAAAACACAAGCAAATCCTCAGCACCCATTTGTTTGGGTTTTCACTTTATTCTCTTATTGAAAATCCGTAGCCAGAAGAGAATGAACTTGTGCTTTTAACAAGCGTAATATCTCCTAAAAAACCAGCCGCATGAATAAAATAATAAATTCACGATTTTCTTTGTTGTTTTATGTGCACTCAAAGCCAATAAAATTATTTTTAATTTTTCCTGTTGCCGAAGAAGACGAAGATGATTTACTCGAAACACATATCGCTCATCCGGAAGAAAAGGGTTACAACTCAAAAAACTTCTTTTTTCAGAAGAAGAAATGTTACCGTCTTCTCAGTAAGTGATATATGACATGTGACGACACCAAAGGGGTACAATGTTGCCAGCGCTCGGCCAGAAAGCGAAGCGTGCATGTAACATTATTTCCCATAAAATTAATCATAATTTTGAGTTGATACATATAGAAAACTAAAAAATGTAAAATTTTGAGATGTAACTCTCTTCTTCCGAATGAGCGATATTGTGCACTTATGCACTTCTGGCTTTTTACTGCAGAAATGTCCACACACAAATGTCCATGAAATTTCATTCTCTTTTTCCGACTAATATGACTGGACTATATAAGTAGGTGCTTTTAACGATTCCTTTCTCAATGCCAGTGCCCTCTCGTCATTGGTCTTTGTATGGGGTTGTCGCCTGTATGTACCCTACCAGGTATTTTTCAAATAAACAGAGCCTTCAGTCAAGATAATTTACTATAGTTCATACTGTTCAATATCGTGCTCGTAAAAGAGCTGGCCGGCCCCACGTATTAACCACGGGCCTGTTCAACTAGTATAAGACAAGGTGACATACTTATGATAGGGGTGGTATGTAAGGATTCTTGGAAGATCATAGGGCCAGTAAAGACCGTAATCAAGCTTTAATGGTAATTTTCATTGATTTAATCTATTCAATACTCAATATTTGTCTATTATATCCTAATATATTACTCCTATCAATAACATCATCTTCAAAACGCCCTCTGACCTCAATCTGTGCACAATTTACCATTCCCATTCACTATGGAATAATCACGGCTTTGTCAAATGCTGAAAATCACACATGAAAATCTTTCTGCAAAAATAACCAAAAAAGAAATCGCACAGTAAAAAGTCTGTCCGCATTCATTCCTCAAGCCGAATAACCCACCCCCGCTCTTAACCTACTGACACCACTTTCCAGTCAATTTGCTTCCGTTTGGCATAACATGAACCTCTCCCAATCTCGCAGCAGTAATCTGATTTGAGTCCTACGCTAACAGGCCACCGCAGCTCACCATGTCCGACATATTCCGACTGCAATAAAAATTCAAACGCAAAAAAATAAACGACTTCGGCCTAAAATGCACTTCCGACACTTTTGGCGTACCGCAAGCAGAGCAAAAACTCGCAGTGAGCAGAAAAAAGAAGAAAAATGCACTCCACTCGACGGAAGCTTTCACACATCACCATCATCGGCAGCAGCGCGTCCGATCTTCCTCTAAAATTGCACTTTCCTCTATTTTCCGACAATTTCCCACATGCCGAAGTCTTTTTGCACTTTTGCCGTACACTTTCCAAACAGGGCGAGAATGCACTTGCTGCACATCGGGCGCACAGTTGTGGAAGCCACCTTCAGAACAAAAACTCCGAGCGCTCTCCCCCCAGGGCACGCATCTCGTCATAAATTGGCCGATGCACGGCTCTGTCAAAAAAACCGGGCGAGTCCCGGAGGGGTGGACTGCACCACCGCAGCCCCAGCTGGCAGTGCACCCCGTCAGTTGACATGTAAGGTAAAGTCGGGGCTTTCCTTGTTTAGCAGCCCAAAAGCCAGCTCCCACCCCCTCTATGCATCTGGAGCACACTTGGCTGGCTCGATTGTCTACCCCGGTGGGCGGTGGGTGGGGGTGGATACGTATGTTTACGTGTGCAGGATGTGTTGTTTCTGTCGAGTGCTGGATTGCAGCACTTCTCGTTCCGGACGGATCCTGCCCGGAGCTGGCGTAAGTGGCATCACGACCCCGTCCTTGAAACCCGGCTCCTCCGGGGGGCGACGGTGGCTTGAGCTTTGCTTTCACTTAACTGCTCTTGTCATCGGGATTTTTTGCACCCGCACGCCCCCAACTTAAGGGCATACAAAAACCCAGAATCGCAGCGTTCTGGGGCGAAAAAGTTTTTGTTGCCTCCCCCTTGGGGGTTTTGTTGCCTTTGATTGCCGCTGAGCTTTATCCTGTATCCGTCTGCCTGTCTATCTGTCTATTTGCTTGGCGGGTGTGCATGTGTGCAATCAAGGAAATTGGCGACATGGAGCTGCACGACTGATACGTGAGCGCCACCGGGTACTGATATCACAACACGACGACGACGACGTCGACGGCACGGTAAAGGGGTAAAAATAGAAGAATCTGACGACGGGAATCGTGCCGTTGCAGCATGCAAGCATGCACTTGGGGCTATGGGGAGAGTGCACTGCATATATACACGGGTGTGTTCGGGGACTTGGGGAGGCGACATGTGGGACTGCACGGACTGCAACAAGTGAAAGTGATGAAGTTCTTGAATGGAACACTGTCACTTGTCAAGGCTGATTTGCAATGAGCTTTTGACTCGATGATTTGTGCTCGGTTAAGCTGTTGTGGGAGGTTTTGTGGTAATTATAAAAATTAATATGACGTGAAAGACATGAAAATGAATAGTTTTCGTGATTTATGATAGAATTTAGATTTGCTGGAGTTGATTCTTTTAGATTTACAGGCATTTTACAGAATAATACATTTAGTCTCGTGGTAGCATGACTTCTTACCATAAAGTCATTCAAATTCAATTAACAACGTTGCCAGCCGAAGCAATGAACATTAAAAGATAAAAATATAATAAGAATACGCAGGAACTCTCAAAAATTCTTATTGACAAGGTGTTGGCCAAGGTGTAAAACCGTTTTTAAACTTATTGGTGAAGGCGCACCATTTGCTCTTCAGTCGACTCCTTGAGCCACTGCAGGAATATAGCTACTTAGGCAAAATCTTATTTCTTCTACTGTTCTAATAACTTTCTGTCCGGGATTTTTTTCCCTTATCCCATAATTTTCGCGCACACTTCACTCTATAAATTTGGTTATAACTAGAACTCGACCGAATCTCCCACGACATGAAATGTAGTCCAAAGTGTGATACGTGAGCTTAGACTACCGAGCAATGGTAGGTGAGCTGCGGTGTTAAAGAAAATTCGGGGCGATTATTCTCGATGGGGTCCAAGAAACTTCTACTGGTTTGCCGATGGATCAAATATGGAATATGGTATAAGGCTGGTGTCGCATGACCCAAGCCCAAGATCTTGATTGCAATAGGTAAGTAGGTGACCCTTTGTTTACCAGGCTGAACTAAATGCCATTGAGACCTGCTCTAGGCTCAACCTTTCGTAGTCGGACGTCTTAGAAAGGTTTGAAAGGCGCCAACCTTAAAATCTTTTCGGGCAGTCAAGTTGTCATCAAGGCAATCCCAACGTGGAATTTTTCTTCCAAAAAAGTTACAGGGTGCTTTAACTTTAAACAGGCCGGACCTAAGACTATTGGTGGGATATCTGACTGGCCACTTAGGGCTGCGGTATCACCTTCATAACTTAGGACTGTCTCAGGAGACAAACTTTGCATAGAAGGCGACGAGATTTCCATACATGTTCTCTTAGAATGTCTTGATCTGATCTAGCTCAGAAGAAGAGAACAGAGAACTTTTGAGGTCCGCTCAGATACGGTCTTCTTCATCTAACGACCTTCTTGCCGTAGCAAAGACACCAAAGGTTAATGGGAGCAGAGCTGCACAATACTTGAAGTAAAGTACTTGAAAAAGTACTTGAATCACTTTATATAACTTGAAGTATTTTACTTCAATTACTTTTCTAAACCAACGAAAGTAATTGATGTTGCAAGTACTTTACTCAAATACTTGTACTTGGTAATTGGTTTTGATATTTTTAGTTACTTCAAGTACTTATAAAAACTTGAAGTACTAATAGAAACTTGAAGTACTAATAAAAACTTGAAGTACTATGAAAAACTAGAAGTACTAATAAAAACTTGAAGTACTAATAAAAACTTGAAGTACTAATAAATACTTGAAGTACTAATAAATAGTTCAAGTACTTATAATAATTGCTGTCTTTTATTCTCTCTGTCCGTTTTTCGGGTTACGAATCGCTTGCACCACCTTTGCTTAAACAGCTTTCACTTGACTTTCATTAAGGCTTCTTTGCACACGTTATGTTTCCCGGATTCCAAAGACAGTCTGGTCAGAAAGTTTTACCTTAACTTTACTTTTAGAACCTCGAAAATTATGATTCTTAGCTGATATTACCCATTATTATAATTTTCCAAAGTAGTTAAATAACCCAAAATATAGATAATTCAGGGCGTTACATAAAATTCTAATTCATCCGACACGCGAAACTGGCTGGAAGCGAGTTATTCCTCGAGAAGTGTCACAACCTTCGCGGTTGACTTTTCACCCGTTATGTCGCGGACATGAAACGACATAGAGTTTCGGCCAATAGCCCATTTGAAAGATATTTTAATACCCGTATTTCTGCTTCTTACTACATTATCATATGAGCAACCGTTAAAGAGATATTCAAAAAAATGGCGTTATCAGATATTTCAGGCACGTGCAGTACGAACTTTGGCGTTGGATTACTCGCAAACTGTACAAGCGAGAACGACGACTAAGGGCTTATTCTAAAGGTAATTACTAGCACTTTAAGTTTGGTAATCGGCATTAACCCACACAAATTAATATCTTACGAGTTAATCGCAAAAAACTGCATTCAACCCCAACCACATGATCAAGGTTGAACTTTGAGCGGCCATAACTTTGAGCCAAATCAACTTACAGACCTCGTTGAGAGCTGATTTTGTAGATAATTTTATTCTCCAATACCTTGCCAGTGATCATTTTCAGCTATCACTGCATGGAAACTGGTTATTTGGTATAAATGACCTCTACCTCTTTTTCAAGATGGCGGCTTTTCCCAACACACTGCGACCCCACAAACTTGGTTTTAACATTGTCAGATGTACCCAAACAAATTCCAAAAAAAAAAATTTCGTACATCATGAAATGCAATTTCATGCCCTTTTTTCGACTAATTGCACTGGACTATTCGTATTTTTCTTGAAATATTTGTATTGAAATATTTGAAATATTTACTTCAACTACATAGGAAAACTTCAAGTAATTGAAGTACTTAGATATTTCAAATACTTAAAATATCAATGTACTTCAATTACTTGCAATTACTTGAAGTTTTTCTATGTACTTGAAGTAAATATTTCAAGTACATTTTGGAAGTAATTGATAATTCAAGTACTTTAAATATTAATGACTCATAGTACTTGGTACTTCAAATACATTTACCAATTACTTAGTACTTACTACTTCAAGTAATTTTGGTCAGTACTTTGTGCAGCTCTGAATGGGAGCTCGTATTACTAGTCCAACCATGTTTATATCTCGGATTATGATTATAGTAGAGATTATCGCTAGATTCTATCTAAAATCTGAGCACTTACTAAAAAGCTGGAAGCTGGAGCTTGAAGACCGGAGCTGAGACTTGGCACACAAAACAGAGTTCGCTTGAGGCCAACTATTTCCGCCCTATGTCCCATAAGAGATTAAAGGGAAATAAGTATAACTTTGGTTTGGATTTATATGAATCGTTCGTTTAATACAGAGTAGTTGGATCTTGTCGATCATATTAACAACGTTTTATCTCAGAGAGGAATATTGGTGTGAAATTCCGTGAAAATTTGTTCGGGTGTTCGATTCAAACTTAAGAACGACTTTAAGCATTGTCTCTTGAAACCCCTAAGCTTTTCCACCATACGTGGCAACCTCGGCGGCCAGATCATTCGTCTTTCTCAGACTCACTTTTGAGCTCTAGTCCTTCATACCAAAAACCACATGCCTTGGACATGCGGAAGTTGGTCTAAACGTTCAATGTTTTTTCTTTCTCTTTTGACATTTATTTTTCTGAGCTCATTATAGACCATCAGCTAGTGACAGATTTAGGTGCCCAATTTTCTCATGCTAGCCTCGAGGAGAGTTGAAAGGTAGATCGATGTTGAGTTGGAAAAAGTTAAATTGTCTCCGCTCCTGGGGATAACGTAGCGTAACATAACGTATTCTTCGTAACAGAAATTAGAGGCGTGTCTGAACGCACGGCGCGCAACGTGCTAATTTCTCCTCTACCTTTTTATATATAAACTTTGGGCCGGTTACTACCGAAATGCTCGAGCCGCTAAGGGGGGCGAATCCATTCCTGCACGGTGTTCTTTGTAGGGAATTTTGACAAAAGACTTGAATTTTCACACTTGTAGGGGATGCAATTGACAGCCTACGGACCATTTGAAGCATCGCCAATAAGCTTTGTGTGAGAAAACGTCAGTGCATGTTAACTCTGCGCAGAAAGCGTATGAGGCACACTTCTTCATCGATGGATTGGTCACAAGCAGATTTGTCACATTTGGGCTGATGTTATTCTTCTTCTTCGATGGCTTCGATGGCCCAATTCCTGGCCTTGGCCTCCATCAGCTTCTTCCTCCACACGTCTCTCTGTTCCGCAGCTTGTTTTCAGTTTCTTATATTGAGGAGTTTTGCTGCATCGGCCCCATGCATTGTCTTCATTAATCGGGCCGTATATCCTTCGGAGAACCTTCCTCTCAAATATATCCATCTTGACTTCGGATTTCTGGCAGATGCTCCATGCTTCACATCCATACGTAGCTACTGTACGTATGATGGTTCTGTAGATTCGTATTTTTGTTTTTCTGTCTCTGGATTTCATCACTGGCAGTAGTGGAATGTATATTGTTGTCTTCGGTGACTGTGGACCCAGGTAGTTAAATTGGTTTACCAGTTCGAAGTAATGTTCCCCCCAGGTGGTGTTCACTGACTGAATCGTGCTTTTGTCTGCATTTATTTGCAGACCTACATATATGTTTGGCTCCATCCTCTAATTCCGTTTGTATTTCTCTAAGATATGACAGTGATCTTGCATGGCAGTTGATATCGTCGGCGTATCCTGCCAACTGTTTGGATTTGTTAAGCAGGATTACGTTCGCATCAATGTTTAGTTTGCGAATTACTCCTAGGCAGAAATTAAAAAGAATGGGTGCCAGCCCATCGCACTGATTTAGGCCTTGCTTGACTGGGAAGGACTTCGTCAATTCTCCTTGTATTCTGACTGCACACCTTGTATTTTCCATTGTCATTTTCGTTAGCTTTACTATCTTTAGGGGTCTGTTTAGGTCCGTCGTCGCATACATTATTCCCTGTCGACGCTGTCGTATGCTTGTTTGAAGACGATGAAAAGATGATACACGACAATGGAGTATTCTCAGTATTTTCGGAGAGTATATATATTACCTTAATGAAAAAAGTTGATCCATTGTTGATCTATTTCTGCTGCCTCCAGCTTGGTATTAGTATGGTAGCTTATTGCCGCTTCTGGCTTTAATTATATTTGTCATTATTTTATATACTGTGCTTAAAAGAGATATGCCTCTATAGTTAGTTTAGTTGAATTTATTCGCTTTTTTGTGTATTGGGCAGATAATGTTTTGCTCCTAATCTTCAGGCATTTTTTCGCCCCTCCATATGCAGCATAGTAATTCTTGTATAGCTGCTGAAAGTGATTCGCCTCTTTGTTTGATCACCTTTGCTTGGATGTTATCAATTCCTGAAGATTTGTTGCTTTTTAAAGATTGTATGGCACTCTGTAATTCTTCCAGGGTTGGTACATTTGTTAGTTTCTCTGGTCTCATCGGTTATATTGTAGACGGGAATTTGTTGCACCTCTGGTGCTTTCATTTGTTCACCAGCTCGCTACAAAATTTTAGGTCCACGACTTTCGATTTTCGAGAGAGGCTCTAGGATTTGCTAAAATTAATATATTCAACTTCCAATCCTCTTTACTTTAATATTTGACTCTGTCCAAATTTTGCACACATAAAAGTTGTCCCCACCTTTTGAGATCGTGGCCTAAATTATTTTATCAGACCAGTGCCGAAGCGCTGCGCACAAAATATTTGCTAAGTACACCATTCTTTAAGTTGTACTATACCTTTTACAACCCGAATAAAAATGAGCAATGCGCTTTTGTTCTCTAAGCGTGCTGGTTGCGGGCCCGGTGCAGGCTAGTAAGTGCCTGTTGCATTCTAGGTGCGGGTTTTATTTTTACTCGGGAAGTTTCACGCCGAGACTTTCACCATAGTGCGAGCAGGCCCCTATATTAACTTCTCTGTTCCCTACAACTAGAAATGGTAGATGGGCTACCGGGCTACTTGACATCGATGATCAATTTCAACAATTGGATGTCAAGATCCCCACCAGGGAGGAATGAGGAATCTTCTAGCCTGACAAGAACCAGGATGTAGTTCTATACACTAGTGACGAGCAAAAATCGTCTTGTTCTTGCAGTCTTGTCTTGTTCTTGCACATTTAGCAAGACCAAGAACAAGAACAAGACTTAGTTATGTTTGCAAGAACAAGACAGACTGAACAAGAACAAGACAAGACCAAGACTAGATGAGCCTTTTCTTGTTCTTGCGTTTGCTCATCACTACTATACACAGATGGCTTAAATCTAGAAGCGAGTGTAGACGCTGTACTTCGCTCTTCCGTACAAGAACGTCGCCTGAATCGTGTCAACAATCATAGGACACTGGTTAATTGGGGTAAATGCAGCCAGACTGAGAGTCTGATGTACTCTGTATGTACGACAAGGAAAGACCCAGAGAGTCCATGGAACATTTTATTTGCAGTTGCCCGGCTTAGGTTGTCGTGAGCTTTAAAATCTTTCTTGCAGGGCTTGGGAGACTTCGGGGTGCTGTTTCAGGTTTTAACACAGTAAATACTTCGTTTTGCCAGAAGTCAATTTGGCTCGGTTCTTTCGGCCATAATCGAGAATGAGTTGGACATATGTTCGCATCCATAAAGCCAAGATCTAGTACGAGCTTGTTTTTCATTATCGAAAGTGCAAGATTAAAATAGAATACTATCACCAGCAAAGCTGTGAAGTAAGTTTTAGGTCGTTTATAAAGATTAGGAAAGAGCGGATGATAAAGTTTATCCCCGGGGATACCTGTATGATGAGTGCGACGTTGTTTATTACTACCTCTTGACTGAACGACCAGAAAGGAAACTCTCGATTCTTTTCTTTAAGGCTAAGTCAATTGCAATAGCTATAGTTTAACAATCTTCTGGAGTCAGTATTCCCGAACTCAACTCATAATCAAAATGCAGAGTCTATGTTCTTCTCATCGTGCATCCATTAGACTACCCCTAACTTATTTTTCTATCCTTCATTTGTCTTCGAGCTCAGATAGCTACTAAACTAGGGTGACGAGTCCCAAGCTTAGGCTTTTACCAGAAAAACCCCGTTTACTACCACTAGGTCCGTATTATTCTTATTTTAAATCTATACTTTTGTATTTCACCAGAACTCCAAAATCTTCTTGGTCTGGGCTTTAAGTCTTCTCCGAAAAGCAACAAACTTTTCTGTAATTTTCGGAAAGAAACTAACCCCTCCTGATCCAACTCTATGAATTACCCATAAAGCAGCCGAAAAGAAGGATAGCAGCAAGGACGATACCCTGCGAAACAACCCACTTATAGCTCATAGTTATTTTATTGAGATTTTGACATTATTTTTCAATACACCACGGACGCTCGGACATTAGTTGGTTTCTTAAGAATTCCGCTCATAACTTATTTATTTAAGGATTTCCTTTTTATTGTTAAATGTGCTCCTTATTGAGGGATGGAAGAAGGATTCCTATCAAAGATATACGCAATAATGGATGTACGCATTGCTGATAGGGCCGGGGCTGTGGCAGATAACGTCCATATAAAACAAGAAGGAGAGGATCTCGTTTATTGTTATTGTGCTTTTTTATGGAGTTGGATTATTTATTTATTAAAGGAAAAAAATAGCCCGAATTTTGGAGAAACTATTCCTCCCCGATTTGATGTATTATTGCAGCATAAAAGTATGTGGAAATGTGTTATTTCAATCGGGCGAACCGGGTTGGCTGTTGCCTTGTTCTTTAGGCCTCGTCCGGCGCATGAACTTTCTTTCGTGCATGCATTTTCAGGATTTAATGAGATGCTATTAAAAATTTCTTTTTTTCAGTCCTTCTGAAACTTTATTGCTGTACATCTGTTCCACTCCTTAAGGACGACATACGAGTGGTTGAAAAGTTTTGAATAAAAAACAAAATAGAGAGACAAGGACTCGAGAAGGAAGACTGTGAAATGAATAAGAAAAAAGGAACATCTTGCCACCATCCGAGAGCACTGACCATATGCGCTAACTTGGTGGCCCTGGGGCAAGGATGATGTTGACGATGATGGAAGTCACCACAGTCCAGTCCGATTGACGGTCGATGTCCCTGCGGCTTCCTGGCAATTCCAGCACGAATGAGCGATTTTGTGTGGCCAATCTAGCACTAATTATTTCCCCCTTAAAATTTCTTTGTGCTTCCAGTTCTCCTTTTTTCATATTTTTTTTTTGAGTTGGGTTAGTCTACTCTAAGGTTTCGTTTACATATCGCCTCCGGTGTTTTGAGGCAACCGAGCAGTTGGTTCTCGACTTGCCATCTTTAGGAGGCGTTTCTATGGCACCTTCAGGGTCCTGTTTGCAGTGTGAATGGCAATTAGCAATTTGGTCTTCTGCAGAAATTTTCTTAGTTCTTGTAAGTTGATATTTGATGAAGAGATAATGGCTATTGTGAAAAGTTGATAAGTGCATTTTGCTTGAAGGAGTTTTTTCTTTCTTTTTTATGATTTTATTCTCTGGGATCAATTTTCTAGTTAAGTGGTAACAAGACTTTTGATGTGATCAATTAAAATGAAAAAACAATGTGTATTTTGTAGCGTCTTTATGTCTCGAGAGTTTATCCCAGTCAATGTTTCTCACAAACGATATTGATTCTACTACTTTTCCAAACCAAAAGTCATGATATTTTTTTTTATTCGTATTTCAAACTTTTAATGGCGTTTCAATCACCTATCGTGATTTCTCTAATATTTATCAAGAAAGTGTTGACCTTAGTATCATTTTCTACCTAGGATTGAAATTGTCTTAAGAACTGACTTTGAAGACTACATTTTCCTTGACTTTTGTGAAGAGTTTGTTCGTCTGAGAAGTAAAACCTTTGAGCCTTGATTTACTGAGGAAATTAACGACCTAATTGTTGGGAGGAAGCTTCTACATCCTTGGCTCTTAAAAGTGAATGCCAATACTGCAAAAATAACTTTTAAACGCCTTAGAAAAGTTGTTGTTGCTAAAATTAAGAAAGCTAAACAAATTTGTTTTAGTTGTAAGCTTGACCACTCTCTTTCAGTGAAAACAGTATGGCAACAATTTGCATATGCACTCTAAGAATGAAGCCACTGTTCATAAAACAGTGTCAGTCTTGACACCCTTTACCAATACTTTACATGCAACCAAACAGCAGACCAAACTAATATCCCTGTTACAGCTTCATCCCAAATTTCCCGGAACAGTTCCGAATTTTTAGCCCTTGTCCAGTGAGGACGTAAAAATATATTTAGTTATGTAAGATGTGTAGATTAAAAACTGAGAATACAAGCATAAAGTGGCCTCGTAGAGGTACGTCAAATTTCTCTCTAAAGTACTTTATGTCCACTCCTTTTCTGAGATATTCAATACTGTTGCGAATTTTTATTTTTTAAACTTTATTTTTGAAGAAAAGAAAAAAATAAACGGTTTTTACATCCATCCACATAAACTAACAGATAGAAACATTAAGAGGAACAAAAACGCCAAATAGTCGCCAACACCCATTTTTAAAACGGGTAGCTATCTTTGGGTGTCCGTGGCGATTTACGTATACCATTTGAAATTCAAAAATTTGCCAAACCATTGGCCGGATGAGCGGAATAGGTATGTAGTTCGGCACGGCATGGCTGCGGATTATTCTGTCAAGCTGCCGCCCCTAATGGTCCACTGATAATTTTCTTATCATGCGACGAAAAGAATCATCATCAACAGTGACAGTTTCACCACGAGAATTGTTGAATGAAAAAAATCCGATAATTCTGTTCGTGGGCTCCAACTGTCAGTTTTTGGCTTGTTGGTGCTTCAATCGCAGGTTTTCTTCTAAGGCCCTCCGCACACAGGTTGACTGATTTGCAATGCTAGTACGTAATCACCTAGTACGCAACTGTTTCCCGACGTTGTCCAGCAGTAGGAATTCACACACGTGTCGACAGAAATGAAACCAATTCGAAATTTGTTTCCAGCTGGTCACATGCGACTATTCTTGTCGGCGATTATTAGTTTCATAGTTGCACTTATTGGGCTTCCTCACACGGTGCATATTTAGGGCGAGTAAAACCACTTTTAAATCAGATAGGGAAGGGAGCGGAAGAACTTAATGAAACATTTTCCACGCGTGAGAACTAACCCACATATAAAAGTTACTTCTATCTCTTGCTTTGTTAGAAATCCTTGGCTTTCTTTAAGATACGCTTCTTTTGTGACCTTTCGAATTTCCAACAGTAAATATGCTACGGGACACGGCCAAAAGTATGAAAACCACTCCTAGACTATCAATAATATTGTGCAATAATATTGAGAAATATATTGACGTTCAAATCACATATATCAAAAAATATTGATATTCACATATCAATACACACACAGACCCTCAATAATATTGCGCAAATTGAAATTTTGCACAATATTTTTGATTATTTAGGAGCCCTATAAGTTAAGAGACGCTTGCCGTACCGGTCACATAAACAGGGGATTCTCACGTTTACCTTGAAACAATCTTAGTGAGGGAGTCTTATTTCTCATTCCCATATTTGTCTTCCCAGCCCTCAACATATACAGAATTTTCGCTAACAGCTCACAGTTGAAGTTTAGACTTTCACTTACAGATAGAAATTTTTAACTGATCTATTAATTAATCAACGGTGCATTGTATACGTACTAAGAGTACGTTTTACTGCAGTTTCATTTAATTTATTACCTATTTGTTTTTACCATCGATTTGTTCGTAATGAGCTGAAAAAAACAAAGTGTACATTTAACGAAGACCTACAGGAGGAATTCCTGGTAATTGAAAAAAATTTCAGCTCTGGCTTTCAAGAGCTTTTGGGCTATTATATGTTCTTTAAATCTTATACTAGAAAAACTGAAAATATTTGGCAACTTGGTAGGAACCGATTTTTCATTGATACTAGGGTATTCACAAATAAGATGGTTAACATTACTTCCAGCCATTGAAAGGGTATTCTGACCTATTAGTATACTCCCATTCTGGCAGGCAAAAGTTCTGGAAAAGATATACAAATTTCTGAATATAGTGAAATTTGTAAACTCGCGGTAATCTAGTTTCTGTAAATACCACAGCTACGAAATTTCTCTCGTTAAAATCACAAATGATATTCGTACTTCCTTCGAAAAACATCGCGTGTGCTGCTTATTATTGCTCGACTTCTCAAAATCGTTCGATAGCGTTAGTCACGCTTTGCTTCTGCAAAAACTTCCTCAAAAGTCCACTTTACTGTTCTTAAAATTATTAGCTCCTCTTAAACTTCTGCATAGCTTTTCAACTTACCGCTCGTAACAAGTTAAACTAGGTGCCTCAAATTCCCTACTCAGTTCAGGCATCCCTCAAACCACTTCTTTTCAGCATTCTTTTAAATGATCTTCTTTTAGTGGTAGAAGACTCTGTCCTGATTTATAAGCTTAGATGTCACTCTTTATACTACCGGTCCGTCATGTCTTTCACATCATGGTGCAATGTCTTATAGAAAGCTTAACTCGAAGGATAGAAAGAGGGTAGTCTGTAGGATGCATAAAGAAGGAAGCAATTAACCTCGAGTTTGAACTATTGGAAGTTGTATGACTTAATTTTTTAAGCACCTCGCTGCGCCGCAAATGCAACCCTTGGGGTTAGCCGGAGTGTTATATCTCCTGAAACAAGGGAATTTCGCCAACCAGGTGACATGCTGTGACTCAACACTACCAGAATACAATCTGAACAAGGAGGTGTACTTTCCGCTAGGCGAAGACTACGGACAGTGGAATTCTGATAACCCATTAATAAATGGTAATCTTGTGTTTAGAAGGTTACCCCAGAGTTGGACCTCGTTTTAAATGGGATCTTTCTCACTTGCGTGTAGAAAGTATAAGAAATTTAGTGAAAGTCTTACTCCTACCGCATCTGATCTAATGCGTGGCTTATCCACTTTTAATAGTCTCGTCTGCGCCAGAAAGCTTTAAGTGGTCTTTAATGGTTGTGACCACTTTGTCTTGCCGCAGAGGTAGCAAGACCTATGGGGTGCGACAGCGAGGGAAGTCCAACCTTTGCTGGAGGGATGGCGTTAACCAGGACGCTCAGAGCTTAGGATGCCAAAGAACCGGGACCGGTTTAGAGAACAGTTGCGAGAGGCCAGGACCGGATCCCGGTTGTAGAGCCATTAAAGAAGAAGAAGAAGTACACTTTGTCTATAAGTTAAACTGATTTGACCATATTTCACCCTATTTAAATTCGTTTTAGGCTGCGTATTCAAACGTATTCATTCAAGATATATTCTAAAGTAGCAAGCTTTGCATTGTGTTAATAGTCCAGTCGAATTACGGTTTCACCTCGGAATGAGAGGTAATGAGCTGCAAATTTTGGCATTCTCATGTAATCTCGTGTCCGCGTCTTGATATATTAGAGGTGACAAAGATCTCGTGAGTTATCGCCTTCACGCAAATTTTGGTTAATTAAAGTTTATTCATTAGATAAATTTGCAAGAGCATGTCATACAGAATTTACTTAGAAGCAATAGTTTTCGAGACATAGAGCTGAGAATTCTTGGCATCGTGCTGCATTCGGTTCCGCACCACCTCAGAAGTAGAAAGCAAGGAGCATTTTTTATATGGTGTGCCCGTAGGCCTAATCGTTGGGTTACAAGTTATGATAAAATTTTGTTGATTATATCTCTATCTCGTCTATTTCCGCTTATTCCATATTGTCATCTTCATCTACAATCATCCCTCATTGTCTACAAGAAAATAATGAAATGTGGTCGGCATCATCATCGTTGAACTCATATTCAACGGTTGTATCCTGGGACATACTATTGAGAAACGACTGGCTTCGACAAAAGCCGTGGCAATCTTACTTCTCTACATTCATTATTGGTATGTCACTTCGTTACTTTTCAATTAAACATGAAAAAAGTAAGTATTATAAAACATCTTGCGCTTTTCGTCCAATTTCAAGTTTACATCTGCGAAGGATAGTATCTGAGTGTTCCTTGCGAAGATGCTATTTGCTCTATTTAAGTTGTGTTTCTCTTATTATTGCTTCCAGAGCAATTTTAAAAAGTATTGGCGAGATCGCATCTCCTTGTCGCAGGTCAGATTCTTGAGGAAAGTTGATTTAGTTACAACCTCGTGTTCTACAATCTAGCCATTTCACTCATCTCCTTTATTCAGCAGATCATAGCAGATCATAACAATTTTCAAGTATTGGTCTCATTATGAAAATCCGGTCTTTTGCCGATCTGGTCGTCCTAATTCCTGCTTGGTAGTCCTACCTATGTACTTTATCTTCCAAATGTGGTCTCAGGCTGCAGTTTTTGCATCTCATCAATTCAGCGTTTTTATGGTCTATGACTATTGTGCCGAATAGTCATTCTTCTGGCATCTTTCTGCTTCTCCATAGTTTTACGATGAGACTATGTTAATTGTGATTATCCCTTTTGCAAGTTGCAAGCGAACGAAAGAGGAAAAAGTGTTTAAGTTAAACGAAAAGCTGAACGTAAAGAACCAGTCCAAGACGACATTTGATGTCACCAAACAGCAGACACAATTTCCTCAAACTTACTATGTTCTATTCAATATTAGGTATGGTAGTAGTATATAGTATAGTGAATGCAAGAAGATATCGAGGAGTATATGTTTACAGGGATCACTATCTAGTTGAAGAAGGCGAAATAATTAGCGACATACATAGAAAAATTAAGGAATGAAAAACAAAGCAAACACATAGAAGAATACTAACATTGGGTTTGGAGGACATGACAAGGCCTCTGTAAATGGAAACTGATTTGAATGTTACGTTCAACTGGCTAAAGTGAACAGTTACAGAAACAACCAACAATGCAATAAGTACACAAAACAACGAATGGAGAAGGTTCGACGATTAATGTTAGAGGGTACAGAAGTAAAAAATCAGACAGAATAAATTTGTTCAGCAAGAACAAAAGGAAATCATGAAAAGTACCAGTAATCAGCCAGAAGAAACAAGTTAAACTATTTAGGGAGGAAAAACAGGAATATTAGAAAACTAATATCAGTAAAACTAAACATGATAAGAAAGGAAATTGATCATTTAACTAGTAGTATCGGCCTAATTGAGGACTCAGAAAAGTATGCCAGAGAGGCTACAATAGAAGAATTTGTAATGCCATAGCAAAACTATCTTAGGGCTTCGGATCCAGATGAGGTGATATAGCATGTAGCTAGAAGAGTAGATTGTGGATTCTAATTTATGCAAACCATAAACAAAGTGTATTGATGAACTACAGACCAATGGCATTGTTTTATGTCTTACGAAGTATACTGTAACATATTTTGTTAAGTATTAGAGTAACAGCTACATGTGAGACAAAGTAGAAGATAATCAAGCAGAATTTAGAAAGAACAAATCGATCACAGACGAAGTATTTATAAAATTCCAAATGCTTGAAGAATTATATTGGGTTGTAGAAACACTTATGACTAGTAGAACTAGCATATGCTACAAGGGCCTGAATATTTATGAAGCAAACCTACGAAAGGAAAACGAAGAATAATATTTGGGCCTATAACTATTAATAAAAATGAACAGCACGGCACATCAGAATAAACTATGAGCTTGAAAAAATTTATAAGAAAGGAATATTCTAGATTTCTCACCGCCAAGAAATAGTTAGGTGGATGTCGTGCAGGAAGATGTACGAAAACTACTAGTAAGTACCTAGGTAACTAGACGAAGAGAACCAGCAAAATTTAGAGATGACCAAATGAGGAAACTTCATAAGACTAAGTCGTACAACTACTGTCATTTAAGAAGAAGAATGTTTTTTTGTTTTCCCTATATGTTTGCATATGGTAAGAATATGCCTAACCCATGTAAGGTGACTTTCTATTATATCAAAACTAAGCATTTGATATCTTCAACACATTGCAATGTGGTTGTACATATCTAAACAAGTTTTAATAATGTGGTTACATTGTGGCTGAAAATAATGATTTGTATAAGAGGGTTTGAAAAATTTTCTGGATTTGACACCCGTACATAGCCGTTCGAAAAATGTTCTATTCTACTGTTTAGCTAAGCCAATTGCATATTTCAGTTGTTGTTTTTAAATATTAAAATAGTATGTCTATTTACAATACTATGTTGTAGTTGAAAAATAAAATTGATAAAAACAAGAAATAATAAAGGCCCAAGCAGGGTTCCTAGTGGTATATTGCAAAGTATTAAATTAGACTTTATTTCGCACTTTTTCGAGCCTCGGTCGTCCATTTTCAATAGGAATGTAATATTAATGGTTCTCCATTAAGTAGTTTAGAAACAACTTTTCAAATTTTGTTGATTGGAAGCTGATGATCTACTGTGTTAAAATCATTTTTAAGACGAATGAAATTGGGTATGACTTTTTCATATGTAGAATGAAAGAAGACAAGGCATGCGGGTTCGATCTAAAATCTTATATAAATATTCTTTTAAATATTTATCATTCAAAAATTTAAATAGTCTATTTTTTAGTCAAAAAGGTTTGACATTTTATAAAATACTTTTTATATCTCCCGCAGTAAATTCCAATCGCTTCCAAGTAATTATTTGTATGTTTATAAAATATGTGTGTGAGTTAACATATTGCACCACAACTTATTTTTGGAACCATTCTAAGTGATAACAAGCTGATAATATTATGATAAAATAAAAATTTGGGTCGAACATTCATTTTAATATACTGTGAATGTTCAGAGACAATAGGGTTCATGTCTAGGATATACGACGAGCGGAATATTGCCAACGTAGTTTTATTTAAATTTAATTTTTTTTTGTAAAAATTATATCTAAATAATTTAATACAAAAATTTTATTGAGAAATTGTGTATGTGTACTTACCGATTTTCCTTTATTAAACTGATTTAAACACTAAAATCAATTAAAAAATATTGATAATCTGTTTTGTTCCTTTAAAAACAGTTCATTTATAACTTATAATTCACAATTAAGTCTATTTATATTTATTATTATTATTATTACTGATAAAATGTTCACATTAACTAAAACAATCCTAGAATGTCCTTTATTTTAACAAACAAAGGCGTTAAAAATAATCGCCTTTTTTAGTTATAATGTGACTGTACAAAAAAATATATATGTATTTAAGTATGTATATAAATATGTAAAAATATATGTATATAGTTACTTTAAACAAAAACTTATAATTTTAACACCAATAAAATATAAAACGATACTCGTTGATAATTTGATAAAACACAAAACCAATTTGAAAACATTTGGAATTTTCAAAATAAAAAAATTTGTAAAAAAAAAACGAAATAAAAATAATATTTAACACATAAAACAGAGGTTTAAAAATATTGTTAAAAATAATAGCACTTTTTTATTTATTTATTTTTTGTGAAATTTTTTGGGGGAGAACTTTCACTATAATTTTATTTGTCACTTACAGTTTTTTTTTTATCTTAAACTCTGTTTGTTTTTTTATTTTTTATTTCACGTCACTTTTTGATAATTTGAAAAATAATTGTTAAAACTTTTTTTATAGTTTTTCTGTTTTTGAAAAAATTCTTGAATTATTTTTTGAAGCAAAAATTATTTTTGAAAATAATTTTATTTTTTTAAAACAAAATTCACAAAAATATTTTTGTTTTATTTTTATTTTTTGAAAATATTATTATGTTCACAGGAATATTAACGCAGATGAGATAAACCCCAGTAAGATTTTTTTAAATATATTTTTTTATATTTGATATTGAAAAATAGTTAAAAATGTTATGGAAGAGAATGCACGACCATTCCAAAAGCTCACTTCTGTTCGTCTAAAATCAGGCACACTATCCAAAAAATTATTTTCGGCAAAAGTTGGGTTTGCACATATAAAATATACGCGGGGCCCGTCCTCTATCGACACACAAAAATCGGCCCAACATTTAAAAAACAACGAATAAAAAAAAAAAGAAGTAAAACCGACAACCGACAACGGACAAGAAAATTTCAAAAATAAAACAAAAAGAGTTGAATTGAAAAAAAAAAAAGAAAAACGAGAAAAATAAACATAAATGCAAGATGCAAAAATACGAGACAACTACATGTGAAAGGATCAAATATAAAAAAAAAATTATAAAATAAAAACAAAAAAAAAAAATTTGTTGCCAAATAATCTGTGTAAATATGCGAATTCTGTTCAAATGTGTGTATGTGGTCTGGAATAAACTAAAGTATTAAACAAAAAAAAAGAGTGTAAAAAAATAAAGCAGGAATAAAAATGGGAAAAAGTAGGCGATATTATAACATAACACGCTGCTGCTGCTGCACACAACCATCCACGGCGAGCCGCTTTCCCCTCTCTCTCCCCACTCCAGTACCCAAAACCGAATTTTTCATACATTGACATTGAATGCAATTTTTGCAAATACTCAATGGGCTCATATAAAAATTTTCTATCCCCACCCCCAAAAAAAGCGGACAAGTTACCCTTCGAGACCCCAGCCCCATCCCGGGCCACCAACCCGCCCAATCGACAATATAATTTTTGCGAGAAAACAGTGCACTACGCCGTGAATGGATATCCACCGAAAAAAAAACTCATTTTTTCGGATAAACACGTTCAAATAAACGCAACACGCACACACCGCTGCATCCGAAAGCCCCGCGCGATTATGTGCAATTTGTGCACGGTGTACACACGCTACACGCCGTACACGCACACCAAATTTCGGGGGGCAAATAGTGAATGCCCCTTTCCTTGTTAAGCGAAAAAAAAGCGAAAAATAAAACTGCGGCGAAAAACGAATTCGTAAAAAGCGCATTTCGGGATGCACTTTTTATTGTCTCCCCCTCCCCCCCTCGGGAGTGTTGCCGCTAGTGTTGTTGTTGTTGTTGTGCTGCTGTTGGGGCTGCAATGTAATTTTTAATGCAGGCGTGCGTATGCATTAGCAGCTCCAGCAGCAGCAGCAGCAGCAGGGGCGGCGGTGAGTTGGTTGAGAGGGGGGGGCACCCGGGGGTGTAGTAGGATCCCCAACACGGCCGTGATGAAGCCCAACCGAAAATTCGGCGGTTCATCACATCGGGAGGACGCACGTGTAATAAGGCCATAGCCCGTGTATGGGTGGTGGTGCACGGTGGTGCGTTGGCTCGGCAAGGGTTATAGTATGTGGACATCCGAGCACATCCAAACTGCATCGGCATTCCTCATGCACCACCGCCAGGATCGCTGCTGCTGCTGCTCGAGTGTGTATGGGTATGTTTATCTCAAATTCTACTTATGTGCACTGATGATGATGATGATGATGGGTTTGGCCGAGTTTTTATCCTTTTTTTAGCGGAGCATGCTATTGAAGGAAGTGTGCGGCGGTTTTTTGCATTATTTTAGTGTATTGCATTTTTATACTTATAAAAGAGAGTATAGGGACAGTTTTTTTTTTCTATTTGCAGCTGTATTGGCCACATTTGATATTCTACTGGGAATCCGGGTAGCGGATAGATATGATGAAGAGCTTTGGGGCTTTCAATCCACACCAACCGGAAGAGGGGGGAGCCCAGAGCATGCATATTATTAAGCGAAGGCTGAGTGTGTGAGAGAGGATTTTAACCCCCGAAAATAATGTATCGGTGCAATTTTTCTGTGCCTACTTACACACACGTGTATTTTAATATCAACCGATGGGAAGCTGCCTACTGATTATTTAGTTAGAGCGTGTAGGAAAAGTATTAAAAAAAATTTTTTTTTTGTTAAAAAAAAACCAAAAAAAAAAAAATACGAAAAATAAACATAAAAAATGTGAGCTGCCCCTATTTGCCCGTTCGATGATTATGTTGACAGCCGAACAAGGGACTAAAAGATCAGGTAAGGGGTATGAAGATAGGCAGGAGTGGGATTATGCATGAAGTTTTCTGCCCCAGTGAAGGAAGTATGAGGATTGAGCAACGCTAAAACCCCAGAGGGAGGGGGGAGGGGGAGGCGAGGAAGGGATGTGCATGTGCAGTGTCCCCAACATTCAGTGGTTATTGCTGGACTTTGACAGGATTTCAAATTGCATTTTCGAACAACGGTGAATGTCGATTGACCAGTTGCCACTGGGTGCTGCTGGTTATGCTGTTTGTTATGAAACTCGTCTGCTTCTGCCATGGGCATATGTACAAGAAACTTTCACCATATTTGAATTATTGCATGATGATGATCTCTTGATGTGAAAGTTTAATTTAAAAAAAATGACTAAAAAACAAAAACAAATTTTGAGATTGAGATATGTTTTGGAGACTACTTCAAGCTATCATTTTCAAAAAATGATTCAATACTCTTAATCAGTGTTCAACAGGCCAGAAGCGGCTCTGAGAATTGAGTGAAACCCAAAAAGTGAAAACCCCACATTCCTCCGTACTAATCTTCTAATCTAGCTAAACTTCGAAACTAGTTTGAAACCCAAAAAATCGAAACGGCCATATCCGTGTATTCTTATTACCTTCTGCTAGCCGTGACGTTTGTGACTCATCCGGCTGATAAAAAATGAATTACAACATCCGAGAGTGCTAACGAGAGACTCACTGCCTCCTACTCATGCATCCTAGACTACCCTTAACCTTTCCTATCCTTTATTTTCTATCTTCAGGTCCAGCTTACTACTAGACATTGCACCATGATTAATGTCATGTCGGACTAGTCCCAAACGGACATGCAAGCTCGCGCTCAGACAAAAAACTCAAGGTATGTAAACCTCTATTTCAAATATGAATTTATTCGTAATCGGTCTTTAAAGTACGTTTCAACAAACGGTCCTCCAACAAAGTACAAACCACGTCCAATCCTGCTTGACCTACGCAATCGAACAAGAATGGGTATATTGAGTATACTAAGAAAAACTGTGAGAGTACCGTGCCTTATTTGGACAATTCCGTGCGTGTTTTATTTATAGTGATTGTATCGGAAAAGTAGAATTTTTAATCAGGCGTATGGTGCCTTATTTGGTTGCCATACAGACATTTTGACTCATTCATCCATAAGCCAGTTTTGTCACCGAACTCAAGTTTTGTTACATTTTGTCTTACGATTACGGCGGGGGGGGAGTAGATGCAAGAGAACGTCGAGCGGCCGTGGAGCAGGACTGCCATGTTTGTGTCCGCTGAACGCTTCCCAACTTTATGACGTTATAGGCTCAGCACTGGCCACCGTACTTCTTCTTCTTCTTTAAAGGCTCTACAACCAGGATCCGGTCCTGGCTTCTCGCAGCTTCAAAATATAGAGGTTGACGACGCTTTAGAGTCACTCTCTGCCACATCCTGCACTACAAAATCAAAGCAACTGTAGAAGTGCACTATAATTGCCCTTATAGTAAACTTCCGGAGCCTCTCCACCCCCACAGCGAAAGATACGACAAAATGCAAATCAACCTCCAATACCCTAAAACTCACGGAGCCACACCACTTTTACATTGAACGAAACAGATGTTGCTCGTTCCGTAATAATTCTTGTTTCCGGGTGAGGTTATTAGCGTTATGCCAACCTTTCTTGGAAGAGACCATCCCGATCATATTAGCCTATCCTTTCTTATAGAATAGTTACTATTGTCCACATCTAGCAGGTTATAATCGCACTTCCATCAGTCCGAAATAGTCGCGTCACGGGCATGTTATGCTATATGTTATTGCCCCCTAATCCGCTGATGACTAACCACCGGCCACCATACTAGTGACCTATAAGTAAGAATTGGGCCTACCAGAGATGTGTAAATTCGCGTAGGACCACCTTGGGGCTAAGACACTATCTCATGCGAAAAGCCTTTTTGCAGGCGATGAAGGCTATACAGGGTTTCTTTATCCTTTCGTCCATGTTCGTCTTCTAGTTGAGTTTTGGATCCAGTATTAGACCCAAAAACTCTGGAGGATGAAAACTTGGAGGATAAAGTGACAGTAAGCCCCTCCAACTTGGGGAGATTGAAGTTGGTATTTTCGTTGTAGAACAAGATTGAGAGATTCCTTTTCGGTCCTTCAATTGTGGCAGTATTAGATGAGGTAGACCGTATACCACACAAGGGGTCACCAAGGGTTATGTCAATTCGATCACCCGAAGTTTTCCTGATTTTATACCTTGCCTTCATGATGCGAACTCGTCCTTGATTGGAACGAAAAGAATCGTATCAAAAGTTTCAGCACGAAGTATTGTCTCACTCTCACTGTGCCCACCTGTTTTCTATTTTAAAGGACGGTGTGAGTCTTCTGGTCTAACCAGATCTTAAAATCCTAGGCGTAACTTTATTGAAATTAACGCCATCCTGGCTGTACGTCAACATGTTTCTCGAAACACAATACTATCCCACTTGGTTCACTTCCTACAGTTCTCATGTGCACAACATGATCTAGAAGTTTGTTTATCAGCTCGTTTAACCACTCAACTGTAGAATAATCTTCTGCAGTCGATAATTCTGAACAGGTTCTGAATCATAGAGTTCAAAAGTAAGGTTCATTCATAACTACTTGAACACACCCACTCTCTAAAAACGAACCAGTAACTATTCACTGGTTGTCAGTGAAAATTTACTGGTTGAACCATTGCTTAGTCAACCAATAGGAGAATAGTGAAATTTCACTGGCTGAACCAGTGAAATTCGCGTAAAAAAGATAACAGCTTTTTTTGTAACACGAGCGTCGTTTTCACAAGGGGGTCCCATCCAAGTACTTAAATGCTGCTTGACTTCCGTCATCAAACAAAAGCCGATTTATTGAGTTAGCTAAATGGAACCTTTTGCTGCTATGAAGATATGCAGCGAGAGAACTTTTAACTGGTTCAATCAAAAGGACCTGACTTAACTAGATGAACAAGATTTCTAGTGAAATTACTATTTACTGGATGGACCAGTAAAATTATGCTGACATACCACACGTTCAATTTTAGAGAGCCGATTTCTAACCTATCTTTTCATTTTCTGTCTTAACAGAGATTCTTACTCCACATTGCACCATAATATATATGACATGGAGACTTGCGCTAGTACAAAGGATGATTTCTAAACTTGAGTTTTTCGGATGATATAAAACGTATTCATGCTTCAGACTCAGACTTTGCACTTCTCCACATTAAAATGAAATTGAATTGTGTTGACTTCCTTGAACTAGGATTACCGGTCAAGATTTTGTGGTTCCATCATGACTCCATCATTTGTTCTATTTGATAAAAAGTGATAGAAAAAATTTCGCTGGAATCAAAAAATAAGATAAATGACCAACAAGTGGTTATAATTGATTGTTAGTCTGTGCTCATTATTATCAAGCAACTTTTTATAGGTTTTGGATTAATGAATTTCAATTCAATAAAATGCACCTAAAATCAATTTGCATAAATCGATAAAATTTTATTGCAAAAAGTCTCATCTAACATACGAACAGGTAATCCTCCTTAAATTTAGACTGTGATTTAACCTTCCACAGCGCCCCACTTTAAATCTTGAGCTCCTCTGCAAGTAGTTTTTCAAGAGTCCCAATCGCGCGCAGCTCTTACGAGGTTAACGGCTGCAAATTTTTAACAAGGCAAGCTTGCAATTTTTCTTTTTTAGTTCAAAATACACAATTTTTGCACACTCACACACACTCATACACACTGCCATGATGGCTGGCTGCATTACCTCATCACCACACAGAATCAAAGATGCATTAATCAACCACTACCATGCACGCGCTCCATCAAAGCCACCAGCACTATTCCTCCCCAATATTTTTGCGAGCCCTAGAAGCTTCTATCAAATTAATCCCCGGGCACACATTCGCGCACTTAATATCGTTGTGTTGCATTGCAATGGCCAAAATTTGCGACCTGCATGTGTATGTGTGTGCATTTCCCCTCTGACTTTTTCTTTTCTGCACAGGGTCCAACTGCGGCAAGCTTAAAACTGCATTCGGGAATTTATGTGGCTTCCTACGGTTAGGGTTTCTGCGCTATTTTTTTTCGCTCTTGCGCAAAGTATAAGTCCGCTGCGCCTGCGCCTGTCCGGTTGAATTTGTATGAGAGAGTGGTTCAAAGACCGTCTACGAGTATTTGTAAGAGTTTGGAAGAATGTTTTTTTATTATTGGGTTTTTTTAATGTTTTTAGTTTTATTCTTAAAACTACTTTTAGAGGGTATTGACTGCTGATCCTCGTGAGATGCTCTTGGCTGTGCCGAAATTTTTTGACTGCAATGCAATTTGCAAATAGATAAAAATTTGCCGCATCGGCTTGAAAATAACTTTTTATTTTATCGCACTAATCTAACTATGGTTTCGAAAAGATGGTTGGAGTATTTGTAGACATGTTTTCGATTTTAGCAAAAGCTTCTAATTTGCATAAATCCCCAATTTTATTTGAAAATAGAAATAAATTTATCTAGTGTGTATCTACGGATTTGCAACATACTGGATTATCTTAACCAATCTTCCTTTGATGATCAACCCGACTCTTCGTGGATGCACTTGGGCTCTTTGTGAGCACTCAGATGCTCTTTTTCGGACCATTGCCTTCGAATCCACTCCGACCGGAAGTTCTTAATGGGGCCCATAGACTATTAATAATATTGTGCAATATTTAGTTTTGAGCAATATTATTGACGGTCTGCAGTTAATATTGGAAGATTTTCTGGAGCAAAGAAGGACGCCGCTAATGCTTTGCTCAATATTATTGCACAATATTATTGATAGTCTAAGGGCCACTTAAGACGCTCAACTAAAAGGCCATACATGGTCTCATGTGCTGTTCAACTTGCGATGCTGTCCAACAAATTTGAGGAAGATCTGCGCAATCTCCAAAGTTGTTTTTTAGCTCCGATTCTATTGTTGTATGCTGTATGTTGTTCTTGGTTGGCATTTTTTACGCTGTAAGCTAGGGCGGTGCTCGTTTTGTAACGTTGGTTGCAGGACATCGTATAATATAGCCGATCCATCCTCCAGCGTTTTGGTATATATTGCTACAGGGTTTTCAAAACAAAGTTTTAGCAGCGCTACGTTGCTACTTGTTCCGAGTCCAAATATATTGCAGATTCGTCAAATTCATTGCTTGTGATCACTATACGACCAAATCAATGCAAACCATTTCAGTCTAAAAATTTACTTTATAATCAAATCACTTTCTTCTGTTTTCTATATAGGAGCCCTAATATAAATAATGAAGCCTCTTCATTAGCATATGACGCTATCTCCGGACGTATCTCTGAATTCTTATCCTTATATCCGGAGTGTGAAATCATTATTGCGGATGATTTCAACGTTCACAACACAAATTGGCTGAATTACTTAACTGGCACTAGTGTTTCTGGCCGGGAAGCCGAGCTCTTTGCGGAGACGAATAACCTACATCAATTGGTTAACTGTCCAATCGTCAGGACGCTTCAGACCAAGGGGCCCATCTCCTTGATCCTGAACTCAGACCACTGCCTGGTCAGCGCAAACTTCCCATACCAATCATTTACCTCAACCATACCAGCTCCTAGAAGAACTGTTTGGCATTATGAGAAAGCCAATTGCTGGGGTTTATTCGCTTCTTCCAAGCTGCAGACTGGGATCTGTGTTTTCAGCATCGCGATGCCAACTTTGCCCGTTTTCTGCATTGCAAAAATTATATTGGCAGTAATGCGTTTATTCAATCCCTATTCTTCCAAATTCCTCAGGCCTAGGCCGCATGGTGGAGGGAATGAGACGAGTGGGCTAATCTGGTGTTTCGGGTATATGATTGCCGTGGAGGCAGAATAGCGTTTATCTCGGAGGAACGGTCACTATGATAGTAGCGATCAAATTTTGTCAGTGCTGTTACATTCCTACGGTGGCTCAGGGGGTCAATGATGGAGCGAGTCGCATCGTCATCAATTAATTTGAGGGCCCTTTTTTGGACTTTATCTAACCTTGCCAAGGTTAGATAATTGGAAGCCAGATAATTGGAAGGTTAGATAATTGGAGCGCCGCCCCAAACGATGGAGTTATATTCGAGAAGATCCCGAATGTAGGATTTATAAATAATAGCACGGGCCGATGACTGTAAGAGGAACTTGCACCTCTTAAGAAATCCCAAGTACTGGGATCCTTTTTTGGGGATTTGAAATATGTGGTCATTCCATCGGAAGTCTTTGGCTAATGTCACGCCTAAGATGTGTAGGGATGGGTTGGCCATTCGTTCAACACCATCCACTAACACGAATGAAGGGGTGTTGCAATTTTAATTGGAGATAAGATAGTACTTGGTTCTGCACTCTAGAATGAGATTAATGTCGTATTTAATAGAATTGGACATTAGTTCGCGATCATCAAGACAAGATCTGGCATGAGTCTGTCTTGTATCGAAGCTGTACGAGTAACGTAGAGTACCGCCGTCAGCGAAGCTGAGAATTGGGTTGGAAGGGATTGAAAATAGGTCATTTATAAAGATGAGAAATAGGGCAGGTGATAAAATTGACCAATGGGGACCCCCGCAGAGATGGGATTCGATTCAGATTTGACGCCATCCAATACTACCTTAATTGAACGGCCGGAAAGGAGACTCTCAATCCACTTATATAGAAGCGCGTCAATTCCAATAGCTTTGAGTTTAGCTAACAAGGCTGAGTGCCATACTCTATCAAAAGCCTTGGAGATATCCAAAGCAACCAAACTAGATTCACCAAATCCATGGATGAATAAAACCTGTTGATTGCTGTATCGTTATCTATATTTTTTTTATATGGCATGGTCAAGCTCAGAAATCACCCTATGTATCACTAGTCCATCATGTCGTTCAACTCATGGTGCAATGTCTAGTAGGTAAGCTTGATATGAAGATCTACATTAGGTAGCCCTAATAAGGCATCCTGTCGGCTTAACTGGTTAATAATACGGTACCAAATTTCCGCTTAGGTGGGATCTTCATCTAGCGGTCGGTACACCTCCTTGTTCACCAGAAAGTTTGGCCCAGTTTGGCGTCACATCTTTGTCGGCTGGTAAGTGGGATTTACTTGTTTCAGGAGGCATAACACTCCAACAAGACTGTCTCTCGCTAGCCGTTACGATTGTGGCTCACCCGCCTGTTAAAAAATGGATACACTCATAACACCCAATAGAGCAAACGCGAGGTTCATTGCTTTCTCTTTATGCATCCACCAGACTACCCTCAACCTTTTCTATTCTTTTTCTATTTTCAGGTCAAGCTTATTACTAAGACATTGCATCATGTGTGCATGACGGTCTAGTGGTACAAAAAGGGTGATTCCTGAGCTTGACCATGCCACATAAAAAAAAGACGAAGAATATGAAAGGTTGAGGGTAGCCTAGCGGATGCATGAAAAGGAGGCAGGGAGTCTCGCGTTTGCACTCTTGAATGTTGTAGGAGTTAGCAGCCTATGAAGCAGTTACAACTTAAGAGTTTCCTTGAAGAAATTCTTTTAGTTCGTCCTCCATCTTCTAATTCTCTGAGTTTAGTATTCGGAGTGGTCGAAGCCATACTAACAGCATTTAGCCATGAGAAAGCATCTAGTACTATGTTGTCTACTCCGGCTACATGATGATCTAATTAGAAAATTTTGCGATGAAGTCTAATTGCCCCAGTTATCTTGGTAAAGCTTTATCTGGACGTTGTGTGAACGGGTATGTCAATGGCTTGTGGTCGGTTTTAATGATAAAACAGGTTTGCTTCCAAAATGTGACGGAAAAATCTTATAGCTTCATAGATGACTAATAATCTTCCTTCTCTTCCTTCTTAATAATATGTACTGTACTTTGTTTCGCCAGAACGTAGTTTTCGCGAAAAAATCCCATTGGTTTCCATACATCTCTGGTCCGTTGTCCTAACGATGCGCCAATCGCTACATCTGGTGCGTCAGTGCATAAATTGTCCAAATTCGGTTCGGGCTGTTTTTAGTTTCAACCCTACCAATCTTCGTGGACGTTCAGCTACTGTTGCGCCCGTTGTTGAGATGTAGTGCAAAATGCTCTCTATATTTTTTGTGTTTGGTTTGGAAACAATTTGGCATTTTGCCGGAATTTCACTGTAGTCACTGCTAAATTTAATGGTTTAGATTCCTAGCCTTGAAGCTCCCAGGCTTTTCCTGATGTTGTTAGTTATGTGATCGAATCAATGTTGTTTCTTCTTCAAATCAATTACTAGGCCATAATGAGCAAGGTAATCTGCTCCAATTACATATAGGTGATTGCACGTTAGCTATCAACAAGTCCCACTTGAGAGCTCGTCTTACATTAAAATCAAGAATAGTGGTGCTTACCAAAGGTTGCTATTTCTGTGGAGTTTGCTGCATGCAGTGTTAGGTTGTCTGGTAATAATTTTAATTTTACGAATGAACGTGGTTTTATGGAGCGGTCTGAGCCGAATTTTAATCTAGATTAGAAGTAAGAGTTTTGTCTATGAAACATAAAACTTTATAATTTGTACCCTTTACTAATTTGCTTTTCCAAAATACATATGTTCAAACCAAAGAAGTTTCAAAAGTTGAAAGATTGAAAATGTTTTAGGGAATTTTTTTTATCAAGTATAGGTAATAGCGAACCATCAAACCTACCAAAAATCTTTAAGTTACTTCGAAACGATTTAAAAATATTAAAATATGTATTGAAAATGAAAGAAAAAAAAAATAATTTTTGGAAGAAAGTCGGCCCCTTTTTGAGACCAAAGAATTTCATGAATAGCTTCTCAGCTCAGTTCGAATTTGTGATCTCGCCATACCTGGGGCGGCTGATAACCTCTATAGACCCCATTGTGCAGATCGCTCGCACAAGTCTTGAGAACCCATTAAAAGCTACAACAAAAAGTTTAGGCGGAGGCATGAATAAGACGATAACTAAGGAGGAAAAATGCCTCCAAAGAAATATAAGACAGGTAAGAAAGGAATACTTGCGAGTCCCGTTAGCTCTCCAGTACGGAGAAAGATGCGGAATTTGATGTTAACCGTGATGCTGTGTGTGACCTGCGGGCCGTGCTTAGCTGCCAGCCAGCCTAAATGCAATTTCGATGCAAAAACTCTAAGAAAAGAAAAACAACAACAAAAAAAAAAACGGGCTCTAAAAGAACAAAATCGTAAAATCTGCTCAGGTAGGTGAATCTCCTTCAGGTGCGATCAGGTGAGGCGAGATGAGGAAATTGGAGAAATGGAGCCGAAATGAGAAGAAAATTGCCTCCACGTTCGGGTCCATGTTCTGCGCGGCGCATGCATAGTCTGGGGCATCGTGATGTGAATTTTTCGATTTTAGGAGCAATTTGCAAATCCGATTCGGTGCGGACCGCAGGGTCCCGATGGGAAGACCCGTGCATTTTTTAGCACAGGTAATCAGCTTAGCCCTAGCGGGGGCGGTGTTTCAATGTTTCGCCAAGCCAGAATTATTTTTTGAGAAGCTGTCAGGCCATGAGATCTGAAGGCTGAGTGGATGATGCAATTAGGGAAACGATTCTTGTTTTACGAAAAAAGTCTTAAGCCTTGGAAATATTGAAATTGTGGAGCATGTAGAAATGTTAATTGAGCTTTATTTAAAATTAGAAATTGCTCTGCAGGTTTTTTTCTATGTCGATCCCTTTCAACTACCTCACCTATTGTCCTTCAGGAGTTCAGGAATAATACTTAGTACTAGAGATGCACCGAATATGGGTTCGACCGGATACGAATATTCAGCCGAATATTCGGTCAAAAACGTGCCGAACTGAACATTCTGCCGAATTATTCGGATCAGTAAGCAGGTTCGTATATAGTACAGAATCCGTAGAAGAACGAGCTTCACCGATCGAGTAACCGAATGAAATTTATTTCTATGATAAAAAATATGCCAACGAATGTGGGTTGCCTAACGAAATATGTACAATGCTATATTTTCTGGGCGTGTTTTCGTCCTTTGCCGCCTTTTTCTCTAATTTGGGGAGGTACTATGCATTTTGGAGAAATTAGATCGACTGAGTGAAATGAGTCGACTGATTTGCAGCCCCAGTTTCAAACTGGTTTCAGCATTATCACGCTCACAACCAGTTTGCAACCAAAATGAAACCCTTGTCCACACACAAGCGCAACTGATTTTTGATCAATCGGTATTCTGTGCTCACGAAGATTTTGTTGAATAAACTTTGACACGTCCAAATGCAACCACGCAACTGAAACTGGTGACATTTCCAAGCGTACATGTGTTGCATTCGGTGACAGACAATATATGTAGAAGTGTGTGTATTCAAATGCGACTTGACGGAGTATTCCGTAAATGGAATGCATGTAACGCAATTGTCGGTTTACCTTCAACTTTTTCTGTATAGCCGCATGCGTCATACCACACACACACACTATCATACGCTCCTTACTTAGATTTTTGGGTTATGTTTAAAAGCTGGCACGGAATGCAACTAAGCAATTAGATGTTAGTGGAAACTCGCCGCATATCATGGAACCGCTGAATGCAACGCAGGCACGCTTGTCTGTCACCAGCTTGATATTGCTTCCGACCGGCAAGAATAGTCGCCCGCAACAGTTGCAAACTACATTCAAATCGGTCTTCTTTCTGTCGACTCGTGTGTGGATTTTCAATTTTTGTTTTTGTGAATACTTTTTAAAAATTCGGTACTTATTCGGCAAACTGGCCGAATACGAACATTAAAGAATACGCCGAATATACCGAATGCGAATATTCGGCCAAACATTCGGCGCATCTCTACTTAGTACTTTCCTTCCGTCTTGTCGTTAGTCACATCTTAGTGCAATGTCTAGTAGTAAGCTTAGGTCGGAGGAAAGAATAAACGAAATACATGTAAGCATAAGAATCCCCGAACAAGATCCTGCTCATCGATTGTGTGGAAGGAAGTGGGTACAGCGGGACTCAAAGCAAACAGAGAGTTGAGACCTTATTACCTTGCCTTTAACTTTCTGGTGGTGAACTGCACGAATTTCCCAACTTAATGGGCTCATGATTGGAAGAAAATCTGTGCTATATAAACGGCTTTTTCAGTTCTTTTTTGTGGTCATGCATTCACGATGAAGTCATCTACTCATCAAAGGCTTCGCAGATTTGCTAGAATGGGGAAGAACGAACGCATTCTAGACAGTGTTATCATTATAAGCTAATGTTTTTGCTGCGAAAACATAAGTCCCATATAGCCAATAGTCAAAACAAAGCACCATAAAAGATATTATAAAACTCCTCCCTATATTTCACTAAGTGGCCTCTTTGGGATCGGATTGATGATTACTGTGACACAGTCTTCGACGATTTTTGTATTTCTATCCTGATTTTAACGCTAAGCTTTATATAAGTAACTGAAAACTGGTTACCCTCACCCCACCTCTTTCGTTGTATCCGCCACTGCGTTGTATGTTGGTTCCGGTAATGCCAGAAGATGACGTTGTGTCCTTTGACAGATGATTCATTTGCGCGGTCTTTACATTGCATACCACTTATTAGCATTTTTCGAGTTTTTATTAATTTTTTTCAGGTTTAGACGATTATTACATTTGAATTCGATTCAATTAATTTTCTTCAAACAATTTTTTTTCTGAAATTCATTAGCAAAACATGATTTCGAAGAGTTGAGTTCAGTTTGATGAAAGGAAGCTATGTGCGACCATTTCGGTGCATTGAAGTTCGCTGGAGAAACGAATGGTTTGTGCTGGCTCAATGATGGCTTCGTGGCGAAACATCAGAATCGCGACATTTTCCATCGCACACTAAAATTGGAGCAGGCATTATCGAAGAACGCGGATTCAATCCGATATTCGAGGTAATTTCTGCTCCAAAGAGTAAACGTTCATTGTTTTGGATATCATAAATACGTAATTTTGAATTCGCCTTCGGCTTTACAAAATCAAGGCCAAATTCATCATCGAATTGGACCATTGCAGCTGCTGCAAGACGTACAGCATAAATTTATCCAAATTTACATCATGGACAATATGTAGGATCAGTTTGGTCGGCGTCAAACGATCAACACGGCAATGAAAAGAGGAATTCTTCAAAATCTGTGGCAACTACTTCATGAACACCATGCATTGGTTTGGTTGCTCAAAACTGCGTTGGATCGCATGGCAAGTGATCACTACAAAGTCGTAGAGGGAATAGACGACCCGCTGGAACACTCGAGCGCCAATTTAACGCTCCAACAATAAATGAAGTCACAACTGCGGCTGTTGGCAAACTTAGAAAGGCGCCAATCACGATACTGGACAATTGCAACGAATATACGAAATACACCGTTAATGATGAATGAATGAATTGCCATACCCGGTGATGTTTTGACAAGAAGACGATGGATATCACTTCAATATCAACATATTTATTGAGCGGTAAGTATCATTATCATAATTTTTATTTCAACATGACACTAAATTTCATTAATTTCATTTCAAGCGCGGCAACTACCAAGCTGAATTATTACGGATATCGTTTGGAGATTTTACGAAAAAAAGGTTATTTCATAAATTGTAGGAACTTTTTTCTAGTTCCATTTTGTATATAATTTAAAAAAAAACTATTTTTAGTCGCCATTTTTCCAATGTGGCGGCGTTAGCGGCTTAGATACGAGGTGGCAAAGTTGAAATTCGGAAAGAGCACATCGAAATCTATAAAATTACCCATTTTCAAAACTCCCGGTAAACATGGCATTCATCCAATCGCGCTACAGCCCAAATCGAGCATAGGCCTCCTCTGGGGCATTTCTCCAAGTTTGGCGGTTCCTTGCATCAGTTTTCCAGTTCCAAATGTTGAGCATTGTCTCTGCGTCAGCCGTCACAGAGTTCATCCATCTCCCCCTAGGTCTAACTAATGGTCTATTTCCTGAAATTTCTGCCACCATAAGCCGTTTTGGAATAAGGTTATTGTCCATCCTGAATTCGTGGCCGGCTAGTCTTAGTCTGTTGATTTTCATCGTTTCTGTTTGTAACTGTAGGCCCAAGGTCAGCGCCGGCCCTAAGGTAGGGCGAATGGAGCGGTCGCTCTAGGCGACAGGTGACTATAGTACGGGAGGTAGCGTCACAAAACGTGTTTCTTTGGATCGTGGCTGAAAATTTGTGGGATTGTAGTACCTGAGGCATCCAAAGCGAAATGCAAAAGTCCGCCATGCGAATCTGTACAGTTCGTCCTTGAGATGCCGGTAAACAGGGCAAATATAGAAGCGGACATGTTTCATGGGGTCGCGACTGAAATGTTGTCAGAACTATTGTTTATGTTCCTATAAACATGAAAAAGTATGTCCGCCACTTACCTTCCTTACTTAACCCACGTCCGCCAATTTTTAAATGTTGCTAAAAAAAGTAGGGGGTTGATCGTTTGGATCGTCGACGGACTTTGTGAATTTGGAATGTTTATGTTTCAAATAAAATTGTAAACCACGTCCGCCAAATGAAATATGTACTAAACCCCCTTAAACTAGATTTTTAAAATTTTTTTATTCCCATTCTTTTGAAAAATTTGTTATTCGATTTTTTTGATGAAAATTGGTTTCTTAGGGTTTTTTGGGGTGCTGAATCCAAATTTGAGTTTAGAATTTCAAAATGATCAATAACACCCAATATGGCAGTCCAAAATTATAAAAAAAGAGTGTGAAATTTTATGTGAAATTGAAAAAAACAATTTTAATGTATCTTATTTCAGTTTGTTTTATTTTTACAAATATATCTTCTATGATTATGTTTTTATTCATCATCGTCATCATTATCATCATAATCATCATCATCATCGTCTTCAGATTCATCATCTATTTCAGACTCTTCTACCTCGTCGTTGTCGCCTGAATCCTGGTTTCGCTTCTTCTTGCTGCCAGTAGATGCTGTTGAAATTGAAAAATTAAATAGAAAAAATACAAAGTGCATCTATTTGGACGGGTTAGAAATAACAAATGAAAGCGATGGCTGTAAAAATGAACTCGGCAAACACAAAATTGTTGTTTTTACATCACATACATCAGACCGTTAGGAAAACGGATAATATGGCGTTGATGAAAACCTTCAAAAACATCATTACATCAAATCCTTCTATATTCAACGATGTCACCATTTATGATGGGATGCTGGTGCTTCAGTCTTTGCGAGACTTGCCGCAATCAATTGGAGGCGTTGCAAAGAAGTTCGTACAAGCGATCACCAGTTCCGACGCTCGAACGGTGATTGTTGTTTTTCAACAAATGACTTCACCCTCCATCTGGGACCATCACGCGTCTTCAAGAGACTCTACCAAAGATAAAATTTGGGTCATCAAAGGAGGCAACCAACCTCGGCCTCCACGTTTTGCTGAAGAATTGAAAAACCCCAAATTCCAACGACCTTTAATAGAGTTTCTCATTGACCATTTGAAACAACCAGAGTTCGCGCCATTTGTGGGTTCGAGAAAACTGTACATCGACTACTTCAACTGTTACGAGTATCAAGTTTGTAATGAAAAACTTGAAAGAGATATCAATCAGGATTTTTCGTCGTTTAGTCCAACCAAGGATACTATTTGCAAAATAGTATTTCACACTACAAAAACACCTGAAGATCGATCAGTTACTATTCGATGTGCTGAGGGAGACTTGTTGACTGCTTTGTTGGTCAATATGTCTCACTTGAATGAAAATGTCAAAGTGACTCTCCACACCGGGACAGGTAAGAACGAGAACTTCATCGATGTGAACGACTTGTACGACACCTTAGGAGCAGACATATCGAGGGCTATGCCAGCATTCCATGCATTGACTGGATGTCAAAATAACCCAAGTTTTCATAATAAAGGAAAATCTCATCTTTTCAAAGCCCTGAAACAACCACGGTTTCATAAAGCGTTCAGAAGTCTCTCAGAAAACCACCCACACTATGACGACGCCACTTTGAATACTATTGAAGAGTTCGTCTGCATAATGTACGGTCATAAAACCATTAAAAAAGTGAACAAAGCGGGGCTTGCAGCTTTTCACAAAGCGTACGACACTATCGCGATTCCAGAGCTCACTGAAAGTAACGTCAAAAATTTCGACGCCTCGTGCATGCCGCCTTGTCAGTCTGAGTTGAAACAACAAATTCTGCCAGCAGCCTATATAGGACAAATGTGGACTGGCGCTCATCTACGAATTCAAATACTTCCGGATCCAACTACGAGTGGCTGGACGAAACGAGAATCGGGTGAACTAGACTTTTTATGGTTCACGGGAGAACAGTTGCCAAGTTCAATCACTGATATAACCTTATCACCAGAAGGTGCAATCGAAGGTAAGCTAAATATATTTGAATGAAAAATGTGGACGGGTTTAAAAATCTGATGTAAAAACAACAATTTTGTGTTTGCCGAGTTCATTTTTACAGCCATCGCTTTCATTTGTTATTTCTAACCCGTCCAAATAGATGCACTTTGTATTTTTTCTATTTAATTTTTCAATTTCAACAGCATCTACTGGCAGCAAGAAGAAGCGAAACCAGGATTCAGGCGACAACGACGAGGTAGAAGAGTCTGAAATAGATGATGAATCTGAAGACGATGATGATGATGATTATGATGATAATGATGACGATGATGAATAAAAACATAATCATAGAAGATATATTTGTAAAAATAAAACAAACTGAAATAAGATACATTAAAATTGTTTTTTTCAATTTCACATAAAATTTCACACTCTTTTTTTATAATTTTGGACTGCCATATTGGGTGTTATTGATCATTTTGAAATTCTAAACTCAAATTTGGATTCAGCACCCCAAAAAACCCTAAGAAACCAATTTTCATCAAAAAAATCGAATAACAAATTTTTCAAAAGAATGGGAATAAAAAAATTTTAAAAATCTAGTTTAAGGGGGTTTAGTACATATTTCATTTGGCGGACGTGGTTTACAATTTTATTTGAAACATAAACATTCCAAATTCACAAAGTCCGTCGACGATCCAAACGATCAACCCCCTACTTTTTTTAGCAACATTTAAAAATTGGCGGACGTGGGTTAAGTAAGGAAGGTAAGTGGCGGACATACTTTTTCATGTTTATAGGAACATAAACAATAGTTCTGACAACATTTCAGTCGCGACCCCATGAAACATGTCCCCTTCTATATTTGCCCTGTTTACCGGCATCTCAAGGACGAACTGTACAGATTCGCATGGCGGACTTTTGCCTTTCGCTTTGGATGCCTCAGGTACTACAATCCCACAAATTTTCAGCCACGATCCAATGAAACACGTTTTGTGACGCTACCTCCCGTACTACTAGGGGCGCCAAAATGAATGCGAAAAGCAATTTCGAGCAAAAAATTAAATTTTGATGGCTCGCAAACATTTCTGGGGTTCCCACAACTCCCAAAAGGACGACCTACAAGGCCAGTTAGATATTTTTGGATTCATGCATCAAGGTGTCGAATGTGGTCCCAGTGAAGGAGAGTTTTCGGGATTCTTCTTCAGGGAGGGTAGCCTGAGCCCGTAAACCCAGGGGTGAAGTACGTTGAGATCACTCCTTTATTGGGAGATCTCCTGCGGAAGTAAGGGCTCCTAATCGGAGAGGCAACTCGAAAAAACGACCGCCTTCAGAATACGGAGTGGCCCAGCCCGAAAACTTTTTACGCGATATCTGGAAGCTCACTACTTTCGTATAGAGGCTGGTAGGGTCTGCGTGGCCTCCGAGGAAGAAAGGTATACCGACTTTCCTAATAAGAAGAGGGTTAGATCCTCTGGATGTTCTCCAGGGCATAATAACCCGGCGAAAAGGGCGAAGGCTTTGGCCATACGGTTTGTAAAGCCTTCAGAAAAGTCGAACGTACCCATAATGAAGTCTAGAACGACTCCAAAGCCGACCTTCTGTCAAATAGCGGAAAGTGTCAGAATTGGCGTGCTTGCGACTAACAACCCGGAGATTCTTCTGACCACGAAACAACTAGTGCATTTAAGTCTTCTGAAGACGGTAGCCGAATTGGCTCATGGCTCAGAACAGCCCGGGACAGTAGGGGTCGGTGCGCACTCTATGATGGGCCGCCTTAAGCCTTGGAAGGAGCAAGCCTTGTTGCTGTGGACAGGAACAAGCTGTCGCGCAGCCTTTTTGCAATTGGGTACTTTCCGGCAGCAACAGAAAACCCCACTGGCATTATGCTGAAAGGATAGGGGTCCAAAAGAAGATCCTAAGGTTGTAGGATTGGAGAATACTCCACAAAGTGCACCGCATAAAATTCACAGATATGACGTTGTCAGGATGGTGAACACTGCGATTTTGGGCTGATAGCAGGAGAAGCCTGTTTTAACGAGAAGGTGGCTCTCTCCACCATCTCAACCTTACTAGCTAACTAATGCCCAACTACGAAAAACAAACAATCAAATAGCCTCCAAAGAAGGTGGTGCTATTGGCGAAACGTTGGGATGCAACTCTGAGAAAATATATTTCCTCTATTGACGCTACAGGCGGAACTGTGACCACCATCCAAGTATTTATGCCCATAAAGGTTTGCAAAAGGGGAGATATAATCCCGTAAGGAAATGGCAGGCAGGCAGTACTCGAAAAAAGTTTTATTTAGGACAACAAAGTTTTATTTAGGAAATATAATTTATGTGAAGTGAAAGCGTCGAACAAAGGGCGCCGAAAGATAATCTCGCTCCACCCTCAACAAGGTCTAGGGCCAGCGCTGCTCTTTCTTATGCATCTGAGAATTTTTCTCTCAAACTTGTTGACTCGTTCCTCTATGTCCTGGGTCATAGTCCAAGTCTTCCTGCCAGAGCACAGTAGTGGTCGTATTATTGTTTTGCAGAGTGAAAGTTTCGTTTTTCTGCGCACAGATTTTGAATGCAGTATTTTTTTTGGGCATAAAAAGCTCTATTAGCCAGTAGTATTCGTCTAGTTATTTCTTCCTTTTCATCGTTTCTGTTTGTTACTGTAGACCCAAGGTAGACTACTTCTAGATAATGTTCGTCGATAGTTATATTTCTTCCCATTCTAAACCTTCCAGCTTTGGATTGTTGCATCCCCTTTGTTTTCTCTTCGTTGATATTCAGCAATATCTCCTTGGCCACCTCTCTTAATTTGACAAAGGCTTCTTTTGCTGTCAAAAACTGCTTCCCACGATGTTCACGTCGTCCGCATATCCAAGTAGTTGTACGGTAAACTTTTCAGGTAACCTTTATTTTAGAACCAAATGACTGTACTATCATTAAAATAGTTTTAATACAAACTAAATACGCCCCTCTATAGAATTTGTATCAAATTACAAGGAAAACTCAAATAAAAACATTGCAACATTTTCCAGAGCAAATAATAATCCAAATAAATGTCAATCTGACAAATAATATTTCAGTGAAATTTTGCGCAAATCATAATCCATCCCGCAGATACAAAATCTTGGGTGTTCATCCCTTCCCAGGGATTACAGCCGCCTCCCAGTATATAGTATTCAACAGGCGTCGCAGCCCATACATTCCACGGCATCGGCACAGATTGTTACCCTTTTGTGCGTATGGTTAAGATTTGGTATCTGTACACATTCCTTATAAGCCAATTTGTGCATATCCTTATCTGATTCCATCCATTTGTACTGTCACCAAAAGGGCGGAGAAAGCGCCCTCGATAAGGAGATTTCCTGCTAACGCACATTTATGGTTATGGGGCTCGGGGCTCATGCACTGAACTCGGCGCCAATACCCGCTCCGTGTACAAATGTGAACATGCTTTCTCTGGGATTCCTGCAAAACCATCAACTTTATGGCAGCGTCTTATAGGATTTCCCAAAGAGGCTCATTTCTTGCTCTAGCACAGAGTTTACGACGTCGGAATGATCTGGTATTGGAATGACTACATTTGCCCTCTTTCCGGAGATTACAAAAATGGGACTAGACAAGGGCTTTTCGGGGGATAACAGGTGAGAATTGCTTGCCCTCAAATTTCACGTAATTATCTTCTTGTGTTTCGTCTAATTTCGATCGCAAGAAAAAAATTTGCAGGGCAGAATGTTATCTAAGCCGCCGCAGCCCCACCTGGCACCTTGTGTCCAGTTACACGAAGTCTGCAAAAACCTGTCATATCCCGGCGCAGTCATTTGCTCGACGACAAATTGCGTAAAATGTACAAATTTTTGGCTAAGCCCTAGGCACCCCCCGGGCCCGGCTCCTAGCGCAGCTACCTAATGGGGCCCATCCACAGGCCAACTGGTTGCCCAAACTGAGTTGTGCAAAGAGTTGGTGTTTTGCCACAAACGCTTCAACTGAGTTGATACTTCAACTGTCAATTCAGTATTTTATAGGCAATTTGAACGTTAAATAAAATTGTAGAAAACCTGCGATTAAGTTTTATGATTATAAAAAATGGGTAGTAATGATTTTTTATGTTAATTATAAATTTTTTAATTATTAATATAAATATTTGTATGTTTTTAAAATATAAATTAAATCCTAAACATATAAATTATGAAAATAATTTAATATTATGTGAACTTTCATAATTTAAATTAAAAATTATGCAATACAATGAAAATATAAACTTGCAAAAAAATATAATTTTCGAATTCAGGCTTAATTAATGCAAGTAGTTTGCCAAACTGCAACATATACAGTGCGACTAGTTGCCCAAACTCTAGGCCCCGCCCCCATAAAATTAAAAGATTTTGATTTATCCCAACTGCAACCCCAACTGTCAAATCAGTTTGCCAACTGCCCCATACACGCTGCGATTCAGTGCCAACACAACTCAGTTTGGGCAACCAGTTGGCCTGTGGATGGGCCCCATAAGCAGATAGGACCAGGAGGGCGGAGCGCTCTGTGTGCGTTTCCTTTCACCTGTCTTCCCACTTGGATGCACATTTTCAAGCCTGCTTCATGGCTTAAGTTTTCGGCATGCAGTTTGCACTGGGGACAAAAAACAAAGCAGCAGCAGCAAACTGCGCGCACATACATACGATTTTTTGCGGCGTTCGGTTTTTGGTGGGGTTTTTTTTTCTGAGCGGTTTTTGCTGTTTTCTACCGTCCTACAGCCACAAGGCCTTGCTAAGTTGCATGTTACTCATGCAAACAACCTTAAGATGCATTTTATGGCTGCAGCCTATCAACCAGAAGCATGATGCACACTCGATTGCATCTTGGAAATGTAAAAATGCAGGGCTGCGCAGCGACTTTTACCGCGTACTCATTTATAGACAAAATCTTGTACTTTTGAGAACGGTGGGATTGAAGGGCTCTTCCTCAAATTGTAGATAGGGACAGGACAAGGTTTATACCTGTAACAAATATCACGTGAATAATTATGATGGTGAATTCATAAATTCAATGGTTAAGAAATTTTTACAAAATTAGTTAACATTATCAAAACAAAATTATTTCATATAATATCAATAACAAAAAACTTGTAATTGTGATTTGTAAACTTGGAGTTTCTTTTCTAATACTTACTTTTACTTGTAATTAGTACATGCAAAAAATTTAACAGATTTGGAAACTGGTTAAAAGAAGAGAACTTAATAAATAATGGTCTACCGAGTAATAGGCTCTTTTAGGTCATAGCTAAAGTTACAATTAATACAATTATAATTATCTAAAGTTAATACAAAGAAAATTAAATAGGTTGCGCTTGTAGTGTCGAAAAAGGTATGCTTTTCGTGATCTGTCACTGTCAAAGGTTCCGCTATATTCTACTATCTGGTTTCACACTCATAGTAGATTGAGGCAAGAAATTTTTGTTTAGTTACCAAAATTGAAGAAATTGGGCTGGCATACACGGATCGTAATATCAACACCAAAAAACCGGTTTTTTTGATATTCTCGGCGTACATGGGTATTTATTTTACCGAGAGTAACTTTATTATCCCTACACGGAATATCTATGGGTGCACAACCCGAGCGCGAATAGCAAAGAGATATGTCAATATCAGACCCAAAGAAGAAGAAGATAAGAAGAAACATTTGTGCATGTGTTAGTTTTCACGCCAAAAAATTCTGTACAAAAAGTTGCAACAACTTTCTCTCTTCCTTTTACCCCTCTGTCCTGGAAACCGGTTTTTTAGTCTTGACGTTATGATCCGTGTATGCCACCCCATTGAGGGACATGACATTGTGGAATAGGCGCGGAATAGTTGAGGGTTCATTGCTTTGAATTTTGAAGGAAATACAATCTCTGTATGATGAATCCTGCTTTTGCTCTCAGTTAGTCCAATCTATCTACACAAATCCATCTAATAATTGCCAACAGGAAACAAAAAATATGGTCATATATGTATGAAAAAAATTCTAAAAAAGATAGCGTTTTCTTTTTTTGAATTTGGAATGGCGAACCTAACTTAAAAAATCCCGGAAAGTGTAAAAAACGCTTTTTAGCAAATAAAAGAAAAACGCGACCTCGGATCGAAAAAAATCAAATTATAAAGTTGTTATCTTTCGATTAATGTATATTTAGTTATAGGTTAGGGCACAAAACATAGAGAAAAATGGGAAAAACTGGCGAAAATCACGTTTTTTTAATTTGTTTATAACTTTTGTTTAATGCCAATTACATATTTGTTATCTATAATATAAAAATAAGTCGGGTTTTCCTTCCTGACGCTATAATTCCAGAACGCACGATCCGATTTCCACGGTTTTGCATTCGTTGGAAAGGTCTCGGGCTCCGTGAGGTTTATAGCAAAAAAATTTCAACAGAAAAGCAGGCGTTTGGTCCATAGCAGCCATCTCAAGAGGGCGGATTACCATTTTCTTTACAACCCCTCGACATGGATATCAAATGAAAGGGTATGGTAAGTAGAACACCAAAGGCAATATAGTATACTCAATATATCGTTTGGTCCATGGCAGTCATCTCAAGAGAGCAGATGACCATTTTCTTCACAACCCCTTCGAAATGGGTATCCAATGAAAGATTATGATAAGTAGAACAATATAAGCAATATAGTATACTCAATATGTCGCTTGGTCCATAGCGGCCACCTCAAGAATGCGGATTACCATTTTCTTCACAACACCTTCGACATGGATATCAAATGAAAGAGTATGATAAGTAGAACACCATAGGCAATATAGTATACTCAATATATCGTTTGGTCCATGGCAATCATCTCAAGCGGGCGGATTACCATTTTCTTCACAACCCCTTCGAGATGGGTATCAAATGAGAGAGTATGATAAGTAGAACACATAAGCAATATAGTATACTCAATATATCGTTTGGTCCATAGCGGTCATCTGAAGAGGGCGGATGATCATTTTCTTCTCTACCCCTTCGACATTGGTATCAAATGAAAGGGCATTATAAGAAGAATGCCATAGACTATGTCTTTAGATTCATGGCGGCCATCTCAAGAGGGCGGGTTACATTTTCTTCACAACACCCGAGACATGGGTATCAAATGAAAGGCTATGAAAAGTAGAACACCATAAGCAATATAGTATACTCAATTTATAATTTGGTCCGTGGCGGCCATCTCAAAAGGGCGGTTTACCATTTTCTTCACAACCCCTTCGAGATGGGTATCAAATGAAAGAGTATGATAAGTAGAACACCATACGCAATATAGTATACTCAATATATCGTTTGGTCTATAGCGGCCATCTTAAGAGGGCGGATTAATATTTTCTTCACAACCCCTTCGACATGGGTATCAAATGAAAGAGTATGATAAGTAGAACACCATAGGCAATATAGTATACTCAATATATCATTTGGTCCATGGCGGTCATCTCCCAAAATCAATTTTCCCAGATTTGTTCTTTTTTCACTATAGCTTTTTCCTATCGCAGACTGTGTCCCCATAATCTTATTTTATTGAAAGGCGTTGCAACGCACGCGGGTTTTTGCTAGTTTGGTATAAATATTGCTTCTTGCTAGCTGAAAAAAATTGTTTTATATTTGTTGCGAAATATTGAACAGTTTCTTTGAAATTTCACTTTTTGTAAAAAAAAGGCGTTCTTGTAAAAACGTTCCCCTTGGTCCATGGATTTCTCTGGATCAACGTTCGAGAGCTTAAAATTTTCTACACAACTTGTACTATCACGTACTAATAAAAAAAGTCGATTTAAAATGCTTAAAGTGCTCAAAATGGTCCTCAAAAACATATGCTACTTTATGATACTGCACTTCAGCAGCTGATCAATAAAGAACCCGGAGTACTGTTGAAGGCACCTTCAATATCTAAGAAAGCAGCCAAAGTGAACTCCTTGATTTGAAAGGGTTTTCAATGACCAGTAGGTACTAGGAAGTGGATAGCACTCTCTACCGATCTACCTTTTGTGTATTCATGCTGCGAAGGAGAAAGCAGTTATCTGTCAGTGATTTGCTTAATGTGTATCTCCACAAGTCTATCAAGGATCTTGAGGAGAAAGGATGTGAGACATATAGATTTCAAGTCCTTTGGATTGTGGTAGGATATTTTACCCGATTTTGGAATGAAAGCCACCTTCGATACCTTCCAAGACGATGGAATGTAGCTTATGCGAAGGGAACTGCTATACTTGACTGCAAGCTGGTCCAGAATTAGGTCCTGAATTTCAATAGGATAAGTTCCATCCGGTCCAGGTGTTTTCTAAGGCTTAAAACCTTCTATGGTCCATCGCTTTTTATCAGTCTGTCGATGGTACCTAAATTATATTCACTAATTGGGCTCCTTAAACCGGTTGCAGCAAGATATGTCGAACCAGGAAAGTGGATATGGAGCAGGTGTTTCAAAGACTAGTGGCCCATCTACTGTCTGTTTGTTGCAGCGGCTCTTGGCACATTGGGCCTTTAGAGAAAACTTTTCTAAGTATTGCGGTGTGCGAAAAACCTTCTATTGTCTAAAAAAAAGGTCTTCCAAAATTCCCTCTTTGACTTGTGCGGCTTCTACGCCCTTTATAGTTGTGCCAGTAAGAATACATTTGGCCATATTGAAGACCTTTCTACTTTCAGACTTTAGTTTGAGATGCTTATTGTTCCACTAAGGAGGTTTGGTACTTCCAATGGGTCAGGCTGGTTGCAAAGTATTATTTAGGAGGTTGCTAAAATTTCTCACCTTATGTTCGAGTTCTTTAGCGTTACAATGGATGGGAGCATCCTCGTGAAGTGATCTTTCCATTACTTGTCTATATACGACCCGATCTATGTTTCAGATATTCCTGTAGCCAGAGGCCTTCTTTGCTATTGCGCATATAAACATTAAAAAGAGTGGCTCTGAATTCACAAAAGGAGTGATCGCTGGATATTCTTCAGTTTTCTAAACAATTGAGCAGGTCGGGGGAAAAAGTGTAATGTCCAAGACTTCTTATCTTATCCTTATCACGAGTAGGTTCATTTGCCTTGTTCCTCAGTAAGACATTATTTTGGAGTAAAAGGTCAAAACGCAACTGACCTCTACAAGACTACAACTTTTTCCTACTTTTTTCACTGCAATTTAAACTAGTTAGGATGAGGGTTTGGCCCCTTCGGTCCACACGATCAATGTGGTGTGTGGCTTCGGTTTGATGAACGAAGATGGAATAAACTGACTTCTTACAAAATAGTTAGAAGTTTAGCACTAGTGGGAAGTTGACTAGTTAGTATCAGAACTGATGACAAAGCAATCCCGAGAGAAGCTAGTTCAAATAAATATAATAGTAGTAAATCCACAAGATTTTTCTAGAGAATTTGTTTTTCCTGAGCGTTAGAAAACAAACATTTCCTTCGTTTTTCGTTCGCTGCACTAAAGCGGGTATTCAAATTCGTATTGAGCGTGCTGAAGCGGCATTGACAAACTGAGAAGCGAATGACTTCATTTGAAAGTTACAAAGCTTTCCGGAGATATTAGCAAAACTATAACTGTTAAGTACTTATCAGACTTGACCAAAAAGAACAAATTTTGCGGTAACTACTGGAAATCCCGGGATAAACCGCAATTTCCTGAAACTGTATCACGCGTAGAAAACAATTCCCCGTCAAAAAGTGTTAATCCAAGGTTTGAAAAATTCGCGCTGTTTGTAAAGGGTAACGAAATTTTTGCATGATTTTGAAAGGTTGTCGGATTTTGACAAGTGATGTTTTGTTCGAAGGCTATCGCTGTGCAAAACCCAAAAAAGATCACTTCGTTTAGAACGGGTCTCATTCCATCGAGTTTATTAGATATTAGCAAAACTTGTCAATTTAAGGTCTTTCTGACAATTAGCCGAAGTTTTTCTATTTAAACAAAAAAGGCCCGACCGAATATTATGAAATTTTTTTCAGAGCATTTCTTCATTAATATTCATTTTTCGGCACCTCGGCAGTTTTTAGTTTGCGCGTGCAGGCATAAAAGTCACGAACGTCGTTTAAACAAAAAACGGTTCGACCGAATTTTATGAAAATCTTTTCAGATCATATTTCGGTTAATACGCTTCGAACTACACCTCAACGAAGTCGACATTTTTTTTGGTTCGCGCGATATCGTGTAAAATGACCACATACGTACGCACACACTCACATACACACACATACTTCCTCCCAATTTTTTGCTTAAAATGCTCCTGGGACCTTGAAAGATGGAAATACGTCGAAAATTTCGATTTCGATTTTCGGACCGATTACAATAACTTCCTATACTGGGAAGTTAAAAAGTCAGTCTTGTGTAAGAATATTAGTCAATTTTGTTGATTCAGTCATTTTTTGATTCCAATTTTTTCAGAGTGCAAAAAAGTAAGTTAATTTCAGTCGTTTGGTTAGTTTCAGGTTTTTATGTTTGCAAAAACTAGGTTTTGTTCGTTTATTTTTTTTTGTTTTTCGGTTTGCAAAATAATGTTTCAGCTCTATTTTTTGAAATGCGGGCTGTTTTGGGGGGGTCATGACCCCCGTGACCCCCCCCTTGGATCCGCGCCTGATAGAGAGGCTAGTGTTGTATATGTCTTGTTCTCTAGAAAGATTCTTTGCTGGAAAAGGATGCATTAGGTAGGATTATAAAGGAAAAGCCTTATCTTCTTTTAAAACATTTGTGCCTGGGAGTGTTTTTGCAGGTGAGATATTAAATAGGTTTCTTTCTGTCGCGATGAAAACTCCTCCATCACTCTATTTACCTCTCGCACCATAAATTACTATGTATTTCTTATGAAAAATTCCGTAAAATTTTACAAAAACCTCCGCTGGGTCTGCAGCAAGTACTTCAAACCCAAACTGTTCACCAAAGATGTATTACCTGGCCGTATGATTGGAAATCTCACACGGACACTAGTCGAAGAGTAACCTCGCGAATTTTCAGGAACAGCGAGACGTGTTCAGTGATGAGGCTGTTTGGCTCCCTGAACAGCAAACACAACAGCAAAAAAAAAACAACATCATCGACTTCCCGCAGAAACACTGATAAAGGATTTTCTCGACTCTACGGAGCTAAGTCTGCTGCATTAAGAAATCAACAAATCAAAGCTGACCTAATGGGGTTTGAGCAAACAAAGTTCTACGCTATCTTAAATTTACAAAATAAGACTGACAAAAGTGACGACTATCATTTTTTTATACGGTGTCATGGACGCATGTAAACGTTAAGAAGTTCGGAATTTGCAACATTTAAATTCACAGTCTTCATCCGTCTTTAGTACATACTTCTACTTAACTAATATCGAACTATTCAGAACAGCTTACTCTGCAGGCAAATTAAAACCAAAACTTTTGTAAGCATCGTCGAAGATTTCATAGATTCAAACAATTCTTAAGAATATACATTTATAATTTTTTTTTCTACTGTTTGGTTTGCATAAAAATTTCCCTACTTTATAAAATAAGCTCGTTTAAAAATGTGAACAATAATATACTTACCTCACTCCTTTGGAGTGACTTGCTGGCCCTAACCCTCTCTTTTCTTCAATTTCGGCTTATTTTATATATCTCCTTATCGTATTTTTTTGGCACGCATACTGGATAAGGTTAGCAAACCTTGGCCTAGGTAATGAATGCACCAATTTTGGTGAAAATGAAAATATCAAATTATATTATTAATTTAGTCATCATTATCATAATAGCTGTGATCCATTAGTATTGGTAAAGTTAGACTAGCCTTGCTTTTTTTTTTATGAAAAAACCAAGCTTAGGTGTAACCCTTTGTACTACCAGTCCGTCATGTCGTTCAGTTCATGGTGCAATGTCTAGTAGTAAGCTTGGTTTGAAGAATAGAGGAGAATAGGAAAGGTTAGAGGGGGTCTGGAGGGTGTAGAAGAAAATGACGATGAACCTCACGTTTGAACTCTAAGGTGTTGTACGAGATATGGAATCGATGCAACAGACAAGAACACATATGTTCATGTGTATAAACTTTTGCAATTATTTATCTACGTGTATTTCGCTCATCAATATACAGAGTATCCTGCTTTTAATAGTATTACTAATGGATGTGTCTTGCCTCTCAATTTGATTTGATAGGAATTTTGAACGGTAACCTACATACATAGAAAATTAGTCCTAAATTTCTCATAGGTTTTTCTCTTAATGTTTCAATTCAAGATCATCCATTGCATAACATAACTTCCTGCTCGAAAAAATGCAAAAGGAATTCAAATAATTGCATGTACACTAAGAATCAAAATGATATCTTCAAGATGTTATCAACGAAAATGATGCTGACCATGAACATTCTCTTTCCTGAACGACACCTCAAGTATGGAACAAATTCCCTTATTATAACAGCAGCATAAAATATACAATAAAGCGCCATAAAATTACTCAGTAGCACTCAATTAATTCCGAAAAAGATTTCTTTATTTTTGCGTCAAAATTTTGCGTAAAATAAGGCAAACGAGGACAGGCGAAGCCCAAGAAAAAAAAAAAACAGTCTTGAGGTGCATATGGAATCGACACTTTAAAGAAAAGCAAAAGGCCTACAGAGCGCACCTTGAGGCGCTCTTATCGAGTCACACCTTATATGAGAGCCATTCGCCATGCAGGGAGATAAGCGGCGAGTGAGAAAAAAATGTTTTTGGGTTTTTGAGAAAATTTTGTAGAAAATAAAATGCGAAAAGGAAAGGGTTAATAATAACTGCGCCAATGCTGAAATGTTACATCTGCTCAGTTGCTAAGTGCTGCAGCGGCGCAGCATGGGAGATCAGCTTTGAGCGATTGCGCAAGAGCCGGATCGCCTTGGACGTGATTACGCAGAGCTGCATTGCCTGCAACACGCGAAATTTTTCCAGCAGAAATTACTTGCAGCGCCGAGCAGATATCGTTTAAGTGCTGATTTTGTGCTAAGGTGCAAGGGTAGGTATACCTAAAGGTATTAAAGGAAATTTACAGTTACGAGGAGTTCTGAGATTCTCAAAACAGATCTGATATTGTAATAATCGGTTGTAGCTCAAAATCGATTTTTTTACAGAGTAATGGGTTTTTAATGTCTGTGATGCGAGCTTAATGATGTTTTGATTATATTCAAGCCTTGATACTACAATGTTGCTCTTCTTAAAAGCGTATAGCTGAGCATCTCAACTCACAAATTATGAATTGGATAGCGCTATGATTTACTTAGCCTATACTTCATATTTAAACGTTTGATGCAGAGTCCTATGAGCACGAATAGCATTAATTGAAAATTAGTTTAGGGCAAGAGCTAATATACCAATCCCTAGCGTAGTCCGTAAACTTAGCACCTAGCGATAGGAACCAATACCCCAAGGATACATGAATATTCGTGGACCGATCTTCCTGGTAATGGGTTGGCCGAGAGGTTAACAAACTCCCTCTCTTTGGAAAATATTTTTTATTAAGGAATCGCAAACTCAACTTCGCACCAGTCGAGATTTACGACCTCAGAAACGTCTCACTGGTGCGCCATCTAGACCTTCGGTACTTCCAAATTGAATAACTCTGGCATTTCTTAGCCGATTTCGACAAATGCACACTATTCTAAAACTCATTCAGTACCATTTTAGCTATAAGTCAATACATACCGAGAGAACGTTCTAAAATTATAGCACTTTATATTGAAAATAATTGTTCAATTGTAAAAAGTGTGTGTATTTATCGTAAAATCCTCGATCGTCCTCGCATCGGGAGAATCGTGTTCATAGTGCACAGGTATGTACATGTGGGCATATGTATGTCTTTTCTTTTTTCTTTGATCCGTTAGCTGACGGTCCTAGTGGGACGTCCCCGCAACGGATGCGCTGCTGTCGGTTCCGCTGGGTCTCAAACTTCATTCACGATTCGTTTCCGTTCTCGACGATTTTTGGTGACTTCTCGATCCTCGATAACTGATAATCGTTGATTTTTTTAAGTCGCCCTCGATATTTTTTTAGCCAAGTTTTCTTCGGTGCCGATGTCTGAATTCTCTAGTCTGCCGGACGGTCTCGTCAAAGAAGTTTACGTGGCAAGCTTTATCATCCATTCGACAAACATGTCCAAACCACCGTAGTTGGCGTTGTTGTATTTCTTCTTCAATCAGTGTCTGTTGATCGCATCTTTGTCTAACTGTTTCGTGTCGAAGGCGATCGCGGAGTGTGACGCCGAGAATCTGCCTCAATCATCGCATTCGGAAAAAATCGGGCATGTAAACGTCCGGCTTAAACAGTGTCCACGTTTCCGATCACTAAAGAAGAATCGGAACGATCAACTTTCGAAGAAGGCGTACTTTCGTTTTGATGGAAATATTTGTTCGTTTTCATATGCACCGCTTGAGCGAGGTGAATGTTGCTGTTGCCTGACCGATGCGCCTGTGAACGTCGGCCGTCGATGCCACTTTCGTTTCTCAACCAATGATCCCAAATATTTGAACATCGGAGCCTATTCGATTTGGTTCTCGATACGTCCGCTGTAAGCACTTTGGTCTTTTCTGCATTGATTTTTAACCCGATGCGGGAAATGTATAAGATGCCCGTGTCGGCGAAGACGGCGCTATTCGCGTCGTTCATCGTTTCACGCATAATCGCGTCCATCAGAACATGGAAGAGAAGTGGCGAAGGGAAGTCTCTCTCTCGGACATCCGTTTGAATCTGGAACTCCTTGAATAAGCCGCTTCGAAAACTAACGCTGCTGGTTGAGCCATCTCGTACGACGCTGGTTTTCAACGGCACGTGTTCAGTTCCCAAGGCTCTCCACAAGCTGTTCCAATCGGTGCAATCGAAAGCGGATTTGTAATCGATGTAAGTTCCTTTGCCACAACGAATTCTTTCTTCCATTACCTGATGGAGAGCGAATATTTCATTAATGCATCCTCGATGTGGTCTAAATCCCGCTCGCTCTTTCCGGCTCGTTTGCTCTCGATGTTCTGTAGCCTCGATTGTATGATTTTCGTAAATACTTTTGCCGACGATAAAACGGATAATTCTTGCTTTCGTGACTGTCGCCTTTCTTCAAAATTAGCACAAAGACCTCCACACTGGCAAGACCCGATCTGAATGCCATATCTGTGTTCTTAGGATGTGGAGTTATTGCGATAAGACGTCACCTCTGGCTTTGATTTATCCCTGCCGCTTTTCTATGTTTTAGCGGTTTTACCGCCGTCTTCACCTCGATAATTGTCGATTCGGTATCGAGAAATTGATTCGTCTGATGTTCGATAATCGGCGATGCAAGATTTTGGGGCGGATCGTGGCTGGGAAGCTGATAGAAGAATTCTTTCCATTGCCACAGGCGCCCATGGGGAGAGATCACGAAAGTTTCATCCGATTTTGATGTTGCTCTTCGTTGATGTTGTTTAGCCACCTAACCGTCGGATTATCTGGTACAGCCTTCGGTACTCGTGCCCAAAGTCTAGTAATAACAAGTCTTTCATCTTCATACAAAAATTTCCGACCGTTGATTGTGTGCGTGCATATATGAACATCACTGCTGAGCAAAACTCAACGCATACTTCGTGAACTCGGCCAGACAAAGCCAGATTCTCTCTTTACGATTAAGTATGAAGAACAGAAAAGGAAAGAAAATTGAATCAGTTTTTTTATTTCATAATTCAAAACAAACGAGCAAATATGCACCAATACATCCCCATATAAACTCATAAAATTTTCCGACTTATGGTTGTATTCCAGCGCGTATAAAAATGTTGCATTTTCTCTCTAATAGCCCGACATAGTCATTTGAAAAACTTGTGCATGCAGCTGTTCGCCTTTCACTCATTAACCATATGAAGATGAAAGACTTGTTAATTTGTAGACTTTGCTCGTGCCTCGACCTCGACGCCAATTATTCCCTGTCGGTCGTAACTTTATTTCAGTACGCTTCTCGTTCCGATTTCATGTTCTTTCGAGTTTCTTTGTTCAATCTTCGGTATTGTTCGAAAGCGACATGTTTCATTCGTTTCTGCTGATCGACGAGGTCCAGACAGCCGTCCAAAATCCATGGCTGCGGACACAAGGTGGACACAACTCCTTGGCACACTCCGATTATTGCCTTTCTTCTACATCCATATTGTCCGGTATAGCGAGCACCGCGAAACTGTTGGATAATGCCAATTCAAACTCTCTCGCCCGATGGTTGGGTCTCGTAGGCACGCCCAATCAGGGGCGGCGCTTTAGTAGGTGCAAATGGTGCATTTGCACCGGGCGCAATTGAACGAGGCACCCGAAAAAATTTGAAAAAAGTGTTCCCGTACTTTCATTCTCAAATATTAAAGGAACTGCGCAGAGTATTTGTGTTTTTTTCCATTGTCCTTTGCAAGGTGTGGCCAACCAATTCCATTTCATTCGCCTGTTTTCCTCGGCTATCCTTTTTTGGTTCTTGTATCCGTTTTTAGTTCTTGATTTACGATTCGTACTAGTCGTACTATTATAGATCAATAATTCGACGAGAGACACCCAGATCGCTTGTTCTGAAGTGGTTGAGAGCGGCCAAAGGCTGCCATGGTGAACTGCTTTTATTTTATGTAAGATTCTACAATGAAAACGTATACATGCAGTTCAGTGACTACCGATTATCCCTTGAATTATTAAGGCTAGGAAAATGACATAGGGACCTTTACTATGACCTATAGATTTGTGGAGCCCAGGATTGTGCTTGAAACAGCTAGGGAAGTACACCGAAAAAAATCCTGGAGCAATGATGAGGCTAGTAGATGTGTGAAGAAATGTACCAGTGCGCCGAAGGCCATCTACCAGAAGCTAAAGCAGTACGAAGCTTAAAGAGACAGTATTGACGGGAGAATTGTGCAAAATTAAAGAGCAAATAAACCCAGCACAAATGCAAGATCGCGAAGGAAATCCTAATTAGATACAGGCTTCCATAGGTTAGGTGCAAATTTCGCACTTGCACCAGGCGCAATTTCAGAAATTAAGATTTACAAAAAAAAATTTAAAACTACGAAAAAAAAAGTGAAAGATTGTTCAGGTGCCTCCATTTCATATATTAAGAGAACTTCACAAAGTTTTTCCATTGCCCTTCACTGCTGTAAAAAATGAAGAGATGATAGGTGAAGTATATGTAGAAATGAAGTATTGTATTAATGGAACAGTTATTAATACTGCAAGTTCCAAAGAACCCCAGCTAGATCGTAAGTTGAACAAATGTACAGAGGCAGTTGATAAGCAGCAGTCGTAGCTATCACTCGGGCAGCAAACTGTCATAATAAAATGTAATAATTAAATCCGAGCGTTTTATTTAGAAGCCACACTTGCTACATGGCGCAGTCGGTATTGTACATATATACGAGAAAAAAAAAATATATATATATATTACAATAAGTGAAAAAATAATCAAAAACAATAAAGGCGAGTGACCGCGAAAGTGTTAAAAAAAAATAATAATAATTTGAGGAATCAAAATTCCAATGTCGTTGTAAATGGGAATTGTGAAAAAAACAATAGTCGAACTTAATAATAAAAAACCACGAGGAAGGCCCCCGAAACAAGTGCGGTTTTTAACAAAAGTGATCACAATGGATTATGTGACAAAGGTCGAAAAATTAAATTTAGAAGGTTCTAATCTGGCGGAAAATTGGCGAATTTTTTGGCAGAATTATACTATTTTCTGCACAGCGGCAGAGATAGATAAGAAGCCCGAGAATGTAAGAATTGCTATTTTTTTGAATGCAATTGGGCCAGAGGCAGTTGAAATTTTCAATTCATTCAACTTAACGGAGGACCAAAAGAGAAAATATGATGAGGTGACGAGATCGTTTGAGACGTTTTGTAAACCAAAACGGAATGAGGTGTATGAAACGTTCAAATTTTTCAAAAGAAACCAGGAAGACGGCGAACCTTTTGATAATTTCCTTATGGAAATTAAAAAATTAGTTCGAAATTGCGGCTTTGGAGACCAGGAAAACCGGATGGTGAGAGATCGCATTGTTTTGGGAACAACAGATGTACAGCTACAAAAGCGGCTTCTGGAAGCAGAAAATTTGAGCCTAGAAAAAGCGGTGGAGATGGCGAGAGCAGCTGAGGTGGCAATTTCACAGATGCAACAAATTAATAGAGGTCAAACAAGGTCACTTAATACGGTAAAGCACGTTTCAAATAGAAATAATGTAAAAACAAATTTTAATAAAACTACCAATTTTAGGAATAACAATAATAGAAAAGATGTAGAGAAACATGATAGAGTTTTTAAATGCAAATATTGTATGCAGGATCATCAAGTGAGGAAATGTCCAGCATGGCAAGCAATTTGTAAAAAATGTGGAGGTAAGAACCACTTTGCTATTGCATGTCAAACTAAATATAAATCTAAACACGTAAGGGTAATTGAAAAAGTAGATAGTACGAGAGACAATTTTTTTATCGACGCAATTTTTGAAAATAACTTAATTAAAGATAAATCGTGGTATGAATTAGTTAAAATAAATGATAAAATAATAAAGTGTAAGTTAGACACGGGCTCGGATGTGAATGTGATACCTCATAAAGTATTTCTCGAGATCTCAACCAAAAAACTGAGGCCAAATGAGTCAAGAGTGGAAGCATATGGTGGTTTTATTCTTGACACATTAGGGACAATCATAGTAGAATGTGTAGTGAAAAATAAAATACAACAATTGGAATTCGTAATAACGAAAGACGGTAATGTTCCAATACTAGGCTTAGAAACGTGCGAAGAGTTAAAGTTAGTGAAAAGAATCAATGAAATCAAAAATGATGGTGATAAGACACATTTTATTGAGGAAAATAGAGATTTATTTGAAGGGTTAGGAAAGTTTTCAGAGAGTTTTAATATAGACTTGAAAGACAATGTCACACCAGTCGCAAAGCCGTCGCGAAGAATTCCATTAGCCATTAAACAGAAGGTGCAGAAAGAACTTGAAAGGTTAGAGGGAATAGAGATAATAGAAAAAGCAGATTCGGCTTCGGACTGGATTTCTAATGTGGTAATAGCAGAAAAAGCTAATAATAGAGGAATTCGAATTTGTATTGACCCGGGGGAGTTAAATAAAGCTATCAAACCAGTGAATTATCCCATTCCAACTTTAGAGGAACTCACTACAAAGTTAGCAAACAAGTCGATCTTCACTGTCTTGGACCTTAAAGACGGTTATTACCAGATTGCTTTAAACGAGAAATCTTGTAAACTTTGTACCTTTAGTACGCCTTTTGGTTGCTACAGATTTAAAAGGCTACCCTTTGGCATCTCCATAGCTCCAGAGGCATTTCAAAAGTTAAATGAAGAAAATTTTAGAGGTATTGCGGGAGTTATTATATATATAGATGACATATTAATTGCAGGTAGCTCAGAGGCAGAACATGATGAGATTTTAGAGAAAGTAGTTGATAGGGCAAGAAAACTAAATATTAAATTCAACCAAGAGAAAGTCCAATACAAAGTTAAAGAAGTAAAATTTCTAGGGAATGTGTTCTCGAATGAGGGCATCAAATGTGATCCTGATAGGGTTAAGGCCATCCAAAACATTGCAGCACCTAGGAGTAAAAAAGATTTACAAAAAATATTGGGAATGATTAATTATGTTCGAAATTTTATCCCCCACCTCTCAAATGAGTCCCAACCGTTACGGGAATTGTTAAAAAAGGATGTATTATTTAGATGGGAAGAAACACATTCAAACTGTTTAGAGAAACTTAAAAGGGCCATCCAAGAAGCTCAAACACTAAAAATTTTCGACACGGAAAAACAATTTATAATTGAAGCAGATGCTTCGAAATATGGGCTAGGAGCCTGCCTAATGCAGGCAGGAAGACCTGTTTATTTTGCTTCAAGAAGCTTGTCTGATACGGAACAGAGATACTCGCAAGTAGAGAAAGAGCTCTTGGCGATTGTATTTGCGTGTCAGAAGTTTCACCACCTAGTATATGGGAAAAAATTTCAGGTAATTACAGACCATAGACCCCTTATCGGCATATTTAATAAAGACATTATTAAGATACCAAATGCGAGACTGCAAAGAATGAGACTCAGATTGATGAAATATGAGTTTGATTTGAAAAATTCCCCTGGTAAGGACATGCTTATATCCGACTTATTATCGAGGAATGTAAAGGTAGAGAATAGCATCCCGGAAATTAAGGATTTGGATGAATTTGTTCATACAATAAATGTAGGGGCATCTAGAAAACAACAGTTTCTAGAAGAGACTGATCGGGATAATACGTTGAAGGAATTGAAAAGACTTTTAAATGAAGGCTGGCCTAACTCAAAGGCAGCGGTAAGGGACGATATAAAAATATTTTTCAAAATGAGACAGGATTTAGTTGTTAACGATGGGTTGGTGTTTTTAAATGAAAGGATAGTAATTCCTGTAACTATGAGAAAAGAAATGTTAAACCTCCTACACAGTTGTCATTTAGGAATGGAAAAGACTAAGGCCAGGGCAAGGTCATTAGTTTATTGGCCAGGTATTAATCAAAATATTGAGGATATGATAGGGAACTGTACAGTCTGTCAGAAGTACAGAAGCGCGAACATTAAAGAACCATATATACCACACGAAATACCTGCACTACCCTTTAATAAAATATGCATGGATATATGTGAATTTGAGAAAAGGCAGTATTTAATTGTAGCTGACTACTTTTCAAAATATTTAGAGATCTTGCCATTAAGGAATAAAACAGCGGCTGAAATTATAACCAAATTAAAAGGCTTATTTAGCACACATGGCATACCTAAAAGTATAGTTGCAGATAATGTGCCTTTTGGGTCATATCTGTTTAAGAAGTTTGGGTTGGAAAATGACATAGAAATAATAACAACTAGTCCGATATACCCCCAGGCAAACGGACTAGCAGAAAGGTCCGTTCAAACTGCTAAAAAGCTTATGAGGAAGTGTAAAGATGACGGGAAAGAATTATGGCTAGCGTTATTGGAGTACAGGAATACTCCCTTTAAAGGTTTTGGCAAATCACCCGCGGAGATTCTAATGGGCCGCAAACAACGAACATTACTTCCAATTACAGACCGTTTACTGAAGACAAGAGACGCGTTAAGTGTAAAGAAAAGTACTGAACTGAGTAATCACAAGAATAAGAAGTATTACGATAAAAGAGCGCGAAAACGAATCCCATTTCAAAAAGGTCAAAAAATTTGGTTGAGAAACGAGAAATTTTGGGAAAAGGGGGAGATTGAGGATACACATAACACACCGCGCTCGTATTGGATTAAACGTAAAGACGGCTCGGTATTACGGAGAAATTCATACTATCTACGACCTAGACGTAATTAAGATTTAAAAAAAAAAAAAAAAAAAAAACACGTATCTTTGCAATGTTGGACATTCACTCAATGATTGAATTATCAGTTAGACTGTAAAACAAAACGTATACTTGTAAAAAAAAAAAAAAAAGTTAGATCAGAAGGTTGTTAAATATTAAATTTTTTTTAGTTACTCCGTAGACATAAGCGGTATGAAGTATAAACATAAGTTAAAACAAGTACATAAATAAAATAAAACAATTAAAATAAAACACAAAAAAAATTGAATTACTTAAGTATGAATTATAGGAATTAAGTAGCACTAAGAAGTTATTCGAATTGTATTGTAATCAGATTAAATAAATAAGTTTGTTGTTAACCTTAAAAGGGGGAGATGAAGTATATGTAGAAATGAAGTATTGTATTAATGGAACAGTTATTAATACTGCAAGTTCCAAAGAACCCCAGCTAGATCGTAAGTTGAACAAATGTACAGAGGCAGTTGATAAGCAGCAGTCGTAGCTATCACTCGGGCAGCAAACTGTCATAATAAAATGTAATAATTAAATCCGAGCGTTTTATTTAGAAGCCACACTTGCTACAATAGGGGCGCAATATGGCATACTACACCGGGCGCAAGAAAAGCAAACGCCGCCCCTGCGCCCAATTCTTCTTGGCTGGTTGTGGCGCCGTTTCCCTCCCTTTTTGTAATCGTATTTGAAATTTCGCTCGATTAAGACAATGGTCCGATCTGCAATCGGGCCCACGCATTGCACGTCTTTGAGCGTCGATCGGAATCTTGCGTGGATTAAAACGTAGTCTACCAGCGCCGAGTCGTGTGAGTTGGTGTTTGAGTGGGTGGCGAAAGATGCTGTTGCCAACGATCAAATTGTTTGACGTTGCAAATGAAAGGAAGTGTAAGACCTTGTTGTTAATTACTCCGTGTCCTAATTTACCCATCGTTCCTTCCCAGCCGGTTCGAGCTGTACCTGAATGTGAATTAAAGTCCCTTGCAAGTATGATTAATTAGGTTCGAGGTAGCGCATCCAGCGTCTGCTGAAGCTGGGACTCGATCATTCCGTCGATGATTAAATCCGCCAAACGCTCGGATAACGGTTGGAATGGGATAACGCTGTTGACAGACGGGTGTATGTAGAATCCCATTCAACTCCTACTGTCTTAGCAGTGCGGAGGAACAAGCCAGAGAGACAACCTAACATTATCTTTTCAGTTGTCCGTTTCTGACTAGGATCAGACGCAGTGGATTTAGAAACCGTTTCTTAGAGAAATTGTGAGATGTTTCGAGATCTATTTTCACAATTGCGGTTACAAAACCCAGACCTGTGGATTGTATAGTGGTACGGATTTATATTGCTACCTCAGTACACACTTACTGTCAACAGGCTCGAGAGGTGGTGTCGGCCTACCAACCATTTGTTTATGCGGTTGTGAGTGACGCTATCAGGGTGTATCCGAGTAGCTTTGTTTACATTTCTACCCGAAAGTATTCGCAGTTATTAGCTGACGTCTTCTCTGCAACTCGAACAACTTCAAGGATTTTTGCTTTTTCATCGTCCAAGGACTACTTTGTAGGGGCGCGAGTATGCATGAGGCTTATGTGCTTAAAGTTGTCTCGCACGAAAAGGTTTAAGTTTGCAGGACTTAAAATAACACAAGTCGAAATCCAAAGTAGAAGATTAAAGTCAAAATTAAAGCGAATTCATTTCGTCAAAGCGGTCTAAGGTCTACCGTCATTGATGTCTCGAAACTTTCTTTTTTCCACCATCCCCACCACCACAATTTCTCTCTAATCCCATGTGGCTGCACCACAAAAAACGAAGTTATTCCCAACTATATCAAGTCTCAGTGGAACTAAAAAATCAAAATCTGAAATAGCATCGCATTCCGTTCGAGAAAGACGACGGCAAAAAGTGCATCAGGTCCGAAGCGGGCATTGCATTACGCGGATTACGTTGTGTGGTCAGTGTTCGTCGGGTCTAAGCAGATAGCAGCCAACCAGCACCTGCCCTTGCTGTCACCCTCAACCCTAAGCGGCCATAATCGCCGAATGGACGGATCCCGCCGTCCTTAGTGCAGCGCGGAATATTGCATCTCATCTGATTGTAGGCCGAATGCAATTTTTGCAGTGTCCCCTCCCCTCGCAGCATTTCCAATTATTTTCCTTCTTTTCCTTTTTTAGTTTAAACTTTTTTTCTGATTATTTGCATATTATATAATATCATTTTTGCATAGTCATACGCTCGCATCACAGAAGCCCGCCGGTGTATGTAAGTAAGTGCATGATGCACCGTGGCCTGCGATGCACATGGGTCCGGGTGCAGGGCCTGTGGGGTGCACTCGGCGTCGCGGCTTCCTTCCTCCTCCGTCAAAGTGTTGATATGAGTGTGTTATGCTTTTTAATCGCGAAAATGCACTTATTCTGTGCGCAATGAGTTTTATGGGATGCGTTTTTTCTCGATGCACATTTTCCCCCACCTTTTTTTCTTCCTTTGCGAATACAAATCCATTTTTTTTTCCATTTCGGTATGTCAGCGTGTTGTGGAATTGTTGGTAGGAGCATGACCAAAAACCCGGTTTTTTTCTTCTTTTTCATTTCGGGCGTTTTTTTGTTGTGTTCTTTTATTCAACCTTTGGTAATGGTGAGTAGCCACTATGCACAATGAGGTGAAAGTGGTGCAATCTGCGGGCTAGACAGAGAAAAAACTCATAGTGAAAAAAGAGACGAGGCGTTCAATTGTTAAATGGACCATTTGATTTTGGTGAGGGATTTTTATTTTATATATATTTTGTTTTTGTTTTTTTCGTTTTTTCGGGAATTTTTTTTAGTATTCTGCATTTTTTGTCATGCTCACGGTGTGTGAGTAAAAATTGCGTGGAGCGTTTTTTTCCATTCCTGTAGTGTTCGGGGAACTAACTCTGTGATAAGCCATGTTGTATTGATTTAATCTCTGATGGTTTTTGATGTACTCCTCGACGATACATTAATTATTTTCAGTCATATGTATGTAAATTGAGATTGAGAGAAGCCTTATTTGACAAAGTCTATTAGGTCTATTTAAAATATTTCTATTCTAATGGGGATGGTTTTTTAATAATGAAATTAAATTTTACATTAGTTGTAACATTCCATTTTTTAAATTAAGCCTTTTGTAGTAAGGATAATTGTAGTCTTTAGTTGGTAGTAAATGCGTTTTGTGGTCAAAGCACATTCGTACTATTCACGTCAAACTTGTTCATTCTGAAGGTTTCTGAATAATGGGTTCATTTGAGCTGTTCGAATAAAAATGGATTGTGTAGTTTTTTGGTAGGTCCTCAACAACACCTTTAACGTCCTAGATAGAGGACGTTTCCCATCTTTATTTTGTGTTTTTCTTAAGAAATTTTCCCGTTGGTCTCTGCTTTTGGGTCTTGAATATCGGAAGTTCTACTTAAATTGGGTTTCTTTGCATTATATTAAGATGTTTTTCTACCATTCTTTCTAAAAGAGAGCGCTGTTGCTATGTGAATGCGTCTTCACTACTCAGCAACCTTATCCTGTATCCTCAAGGCCGCGCAGGTTGTATTTTTTAATAATAATTTAAGTGGCAGTAGATTAAGATTTTCTTTTTTTGATCATGTAGTGTGCCCAAATAGTACCGCCGCGTCTCATTTGGCCTATTCTAGTACACCAATTCACCTCAAATTTGTAGGTCTATTCAAGCAGTCTTCCTAACCAAGAATTATTTATCTGATATCATTTCTACTGCGCTCTATCAATTTCTTGGCTGTGTTAGGACCCGGTAAAGGAAGGAACCACCGAACTAAGGAACCACATTAACTTGATTAAAACAGCTTAGTTCTCCAAGAGCACGTTGGGAATCCCAAACCAATTTAGACTTGAATCTACGAGACCTTATCGCCCTGATTGTCGTTTAACCATCAGAGAACATCCGTTTGTTTTGTAGGCCCTTCCTAAGTTCTTATGAATGCATGCGAATCACTGACATATAGAATGGACAGCTCATGAGGAATTTTTCATGGCACCAATTTGTTCCATAGGCTACAAACCTTTTTTCACTCCATGTAAACACCGGAATCACTTTTGAAATTCACATTTTTTTAAATACGTACTTTAAAACATTAAAATAACACAAATATTTTGTTTAAAAAAATTAATAAACACTATTTTCACTTTTTCACCTTTTAAAATGCCTTTTTTTCATTAATTTCCAAATTTTATGTGTATCTGATTTAAGTTCTTAACGCCTGTTTTAGCAACTGACATTCTGTATGTCAAAATCCGGGGGTCTATGGGGAAAAGAGCAAAAGATATAAACATCACTAGTGCAAAAGGGAAAATATAAAATCAGGTCTGATTTTACTTCTGAGTGCTTCTGTCAGTTTGGGGGTCTATGGATGAGTGCGACAACTATACTTTTGGGTGCCATCGATTTGTATGGAATAATTTCAGATGAGCAGTCCATTATTATATGTTAGTGATGCGAATATAACGTACAGCTCTGCTTGAAATTGAAACACAGTTTCTAGGGTGATAAGGCTTATCGCTCTATTATTATCTAGTCTACCTTGCGGTAGTTTAGGAAAAATCCAAGTCAGCCTGTCTTGTATGTGCAGAGGAGGTGGGTCACATTTATGGCAGATTTTTATTCCTCAATTTGCAGTGCTACCAGATTGAGGAGAGTCTGGGATAGGGTAAATGCAGATGGACCCGGTGAAGCCAGATCCTGATTTGAATTTTGTTTTACTTAGGTACCCGATTAAAAATAATTTAGTTGTTAATTTTTTTATATGCACAAATAGGCATATCACAAAAGAATGCATACTCCCGCTACAGACATGAGCATTTATAAATGCATGCGCATCGACATAGACCATTTCAAACGCGAGTGTTGTTTTACCAGGCGATCCCCCAGCTAACTACTAACCATGTCCAAGGCTGCTTGACCTACGTAAGAACGAAAACCGTTCTACTGAGTATACTATTGACACCCTTTATGGCAGCGGTTTCCAAACTCAGGGGCCCGACTCTCAAGAGAGGCGTTTATACCTCAAAGGGTGGCGCGGATGATTTAATCTTTTTGACTTTTTTGACTCCCATTTCAATTTCTACTTAAATTTTATTATGTTTTTTTTATTATACATAAATCTAATCGCTATGTAGACCGATTTCGACAAATGTGCCATTCTGAAACGTCATTCAGTCGAAAAAACGCGTTGAAATTATAGCGCTTTACAATGAAAACAATCGTTCAATAGTGAAGGTTGTGCGTGCTTATCGTAAAAAATATGCGAACAATTTGGCACCTTCAGACAACATAATTCCTATTTCGGTAACGATTTCACTCCACTTCCGACCGCCCATGCGCGCTTACAATATGGAAATGCCATCGCAAGAATGATCGATGCCAAGCCCGATTTTTGGACATTTTTTAATGACGGCCGAAGCTCTTTCACACTCTTTCGCGGAGTCAGTAAACAAAACTGTCGAATTGGGTAAACAGAGAACCTACACATCAAACACCACTGCACGACGAGAAAGTCACTGTTTGGGCCGGAGTTTTCTGAAAAGCTATCGAATCATTTTTTTTAAAGTTCTAAAGACGCGACGACGCACGCTATCGGTGGATGTTAGTGCTCTTTGTGTGTCCGAAAACGCGTGAAAAGGCTAACGGGTCTATTTTAATCAAGACGGCGCATCTTGCTAATGAAGTTCTTGCAAAAATAAAGTTTATGCCAGCAAGTCGAACACTATTGACGAAATCAAAGATAACATACGAATCGAAGTAGCTGGAGATCATGACGACATTGCTTTCAAAAACTGGTTTGAAATAAATGGTAGAGAATATTCCAAATATATCTTGCTCATTTGTCCAAATCGGCTAAAAAATATCGGAGTTATTGAATGTTGAAATACCGAAGGTCTAGATGGCGCACCCCACGTAGTATGCAAGTTTACATTTTGTATTGGGGGTCACCAAGAGTTTTTTATGCAACAGGGGGCGGCAATATCATAAAGTTTGAAAACCACTGCTTTATGGTCACCAAGTTAAAGACCAACTACGACAGTATGCGTAAATCCCCGAGAAAAATTGAACCCCGTCCGCACCTAGCATGCAGCAGGTACACACTAGCTCGCTCGACGCCCACAGCTAGTAAGCACGCCTGCTTTCTTCGTCCTACATACATTTTTAAAGCCGCAGTTTTGCTCCGTTTAGTCCCTTTAGTGCATGCCTGTGGCAGGAGCGTGCATGCCGTGGCCGGAGAGTGCATGACTTTAGCTGGAGTGTGCATGCCTCTGGCGGGAGAGTACATGCCTGTGGCAGGAGCGTGCGTGTTGTTTTAATATTCAATTAATTTTCAGTTGAACCCGAGTCTCCGGCGGTAGGGAGATGTTCACGTTTGCCAACAAACGTAGGTCGCCGGTCCCACCCTGGAACATCAAGTTTTCCGGTAAGAACCCTATGTTGTTGACGGAGGCACTTTTGTTCCGGTTGGAGCTGAGGGCGCTAGGCGAGTGCGTCAGGCAGGGTGAGGTATGTCGAAATATTTCGGCTTTATTAACAGGCAGAGCCAGTTCCCAGTTCCGTCATTAGGTACGTGACCCTGATTGGATTCGCGAGTCAGACTTTGTGCTGATAAAACGACTACTGAAACAGCATACCAATTCATATGATGAATACGTCGCAAAAATGTTGTCACTGTGTAACCGAATGTCCAATCCAAATTTAAATGCGCTATTGGTTTCGGTAGTGATAGGGCAATGGCTCGCAACAATGCACGAACTACGAAAAATTTGCATCCGTGCCAAACATTGGCAGAGGCAAAAGATGCTTGTAAGAATACATGAGGTCGAGTATCTTGCTTCATATCCAGACGTCACTTTACCCCAGATGAATTCCAGTCCTCGGTGGGGGATGCAATCTGCTTATCCGTTACCGATTCGACGACCCATCCTGTGGTGGAATTGTCAGTAACAAGGCCATCTTTTCATCGACTACTTTTTTGCGATTCCCAACTGGTTTTGCTTCGGAGTAGTTACACCCAGATGTCCCATATGTTAGAGAAACCGGGCCCAGGGAGCGAGGCTAAACGAAAGCCCGCGCTCGAGCTTAGCTCGCCGGTAACCCAACCTGATATATCCTATCCCAATACGTCTTTAATTTTCACGTCAACCGATTCTCTTCTCTCTTTTCCCTCTGAGGGACACCTTTCCCAGAAAGTTGTTTCTGCATTCATCTCTGGCTTGTCAGATGATCGTCCGTTTGCTAAGGTCGCTTTAGCTAACGAAGAGGTGAACGGTTTATTGGACAGTGGTGCCAGTGTCAGCTGCCTGGGAAGTGATGTCGAATCGTTTCTGGCAGGCCGGCTATCCCGAAGTTACCGTCTCCTCCTCTCCTCTGCTGACGGGGCTCCGTAAAGAATAAAAGGTTATATCAAGGATCCCGTCTCTTTCGGAGGACGAACCATCTACGTGGTGCTTAGTCTCAATCAGAGTCTGTATCTCTGGATTCACTTCTAGAAACTTTTCGACATCGCTCGAGATAAAGGTTCCATCCGCACCTGCTAAAATGCACGACTTAAACTCCTTGCAGCGCGTTCGCGTTGGAGTGGGTTAATACAAGTTTTCACTCTTTCGATGTATTAGGACTGGGAAAGACCCACCTGGAAGAACTTATTATTGACACTGGTGACTAAGTTCCCATTAAGCAGGGTCACCATCCCGTCTCACCCGCTAATAGTCCCTGGAATTCTGCAGTGGTGTTGGTACGAAAACCAGGAAAAGTCCGCCTGTGCCTGGACTCTCGCAAGGTCAACAGCGTCACTGACAAAGCCTCCTACCCTGTTCTGCATATAGATGGTATACTTGGTCGTCCTTAGGGCACCAAGCTCATCACTAGTTTGAATCTTAAAGACGCCTTCTGGCAGATCCCTCTTCAGGTGAATTCGCGAGAGAGGACAACAGGCTTAAGGCTTAATTTGATTTAAACTAAAGAATTGCAGATAAAAGCAAACGCCATTCAACGCAAAACTTTGAATATCCGTGAAGTAAAATTGGTAGATAAATTTAAAATCCTGAACTATTCTTTCTAAGTAGTATACTTTAACACATCTCTTACTTTCTAAATTTACTATAAAAAGTAAATTGTCTTATCTTGAACTCTAGCAAACTTTAAAATCCCATTCTTAAGAAATCAAAAAATATTTTTATCTCATAATTTGCTTTCATGTTAGCACAATACGGATTCGGTTTATGAATTAAAACCTGCTTTGCATACTTAATAAAATTTCATGAAATAATTTATCCACATGTATCCCTTAGTGTTAGAATCAACATCCACCCACGAATTATGTAAAGATTTATTTTCATTTAACACAAAATACAAAAATTTCCCTAAATACAAATTGAAAATATTCTAGGAAAAGCAAACAAGAAAAGGATGAGCCCCAAAGAATTATATGTCTATAAGGAGACCATCAAGCGTCCATTTTTAGCTGCCAAAATGGAAATTGCGAGAAAGTGAAATGGTGATTTTCGAAAAGAGCAAGTGTGATTTGCACCTGGCCGGCCTATTGTAAATGTGACAAATGCAAAAGCACCCATTTCTGGAATTATCTGCGAGAATTTCCTGGGAGGGCGAACAGGTAGGCAAAACGAAGTTTATTTTATTATGAAATTATTTGACCCACATCAAAACCGTTGCCCTACATGTGATCAATGCTGTGTCATTTTGGGAGAAATCTTTGAAACAACTGAATTAGCTTCCATCCCTGAAAGGAACGTGACCTCGATTCAATTTATCACCAAATTCCAAGCCGAAAACAGACGCCTGGTGTCAGGCCGAGGGAGGAAAAAATCCCTGGAACTGACCTTGTTTACATACACACCTACAGCTCGTCTGAGCTGGCATCGGCCACCCTAAGGGACAGGCAAGGAGCAAAGTATCCATCCACTTGTTGTTTTTTCAAACATTTTAAGCCGACAGCCTTATCCTTAACCAACCTCAACATACAGCGAAGACAGCGTCCTTGCCGAACCGACATACATACAAACATATGTACATACGTACAATTCGCACTAGAAGACGTCGCCACTTTTTTGCTGTCCTCTTAGCTTTCATTCGGGCGCTCCTTGGTTGCCTGTATTCGGAGCACCGTTCCACCCCCTTCAAGGATGTTAAAATAGCTGTGTTTATATACTGTAAGGGAAATCCACAGATGATTTCACCTCACCCTAGACAAGACGGTCATCTATCGACCTGACCGAATCGATCGGACAGCCAGGCGATACCAGCCATCACCCTAGTGACCAGGACCGAGGGGTGGCGGCCAGGCGACCACTGCTTCCCGTCCTGACAGCCCTTGCATGGTCCAAAAACAATCCTAACCAGCGACGATCTGGGGTGGCGAGGTGAAAGAGAAAGTCCCAGCTTACACACAAGCACACGCTGCGTGTATATAAGGGCAAACCACATGCAAAGAAGTAAATAAGACATTGAGAGGGGCGGGGGATGCTGGGAAAATGTACCAGAAAATTCTCATCGTAACCTTGGGAGGAAAGCGAAAAATTTTTCCTCGCTTTACGTCAGAGCTTTCTCTTTCGTTTGAGAACTGTGTGCATGGGTGGCACGAGGAGATGGCAAAGAAATGCCGAGTGGAAAGGCAGCCAGCAAAAGCAAAGAAAGTCGATGTCGAAAGAAATCCAGAGAGGAAGAAAACTCCCTGAGGTTGGATCACTTCGGTTTCATTTCTGTGTTTTTTTTTCCTTTCCTAGTTGTAAGGATGTGGGTCTTCCGCAAGAAAGTAGCCGGAGAGATGGAGAGGCACGGGACAGCGAAAGGGAGGACAAAGGGAGGTCATCGGGATGACCTCGACCTAACCGACATCGGGTTCTTCTGATTGAACGAGGCGAAAAAGCCGGCAAGTCACGCACATTCGAGCAGGCAAGCCATCACAAATCACACACACAGGCCGCTCACACAAACAAGCCGAACAATTCATCCCTAAATCTAAGGCGAGCGAAACGCTGGCAACAGGTTATTTATGGATTGATCCCAATGGCTCCATCCAAAGGGCCCAAGATATCACAATCAGATGTTGTTCCAGATGATTATGACTGAAAATACCCGTATGTTAGACACAGGATAAAAACCGTTCAAATCAGTGCTTCTATTACATACAGGCGATGTCGCAGCATCGTTCGGGGCCTCCACGTCCTGGAACCTAAAAGTTATCGCTTCTGGGGTGGTAACATGGAACGATAGAAGGTATCTGACAGGTAGTTGGAGCGGGGGACTTCTTTCTGACTTCCATTCGTAATGTTTAATTTCATAAATACCTCGTATAACATCCCCACTCCCAGCCAGGCCCTCTGTGCCAGCCAGCAGCCTGCACGTGGATAGCAACGAGCTCTTCAGATAATTCCCTGCTCCAAGGTTGCCCAGAAGAAATGTTTTCCAAGCGCACTGCAATGGGGTAATGGGAAATATGAGGAAGAAATATCAAAAGATAGCAAGTAACAAGCCGAGGAAAATCTTTTTTGATTCCTTCCTTTTTTTCGCATTTAATATGAGCCAAGAAGGACGAAAAAAAGAGTAGCTCCAGCCAGGACCGCGGGGAGCATGCGCCACTAGCAAGGGTAAGGGCGACTTCCTTCTAAGTTCTTTCGGCTCCCCCGTCGCTAGGAGATGGAACTTTAAGGTCAAGTGTTAGGAAAATTCAATCAACTGGGTCCAGGATAATAGTTGGGGAAACTTTCTTTATATGATTTTCATCTGGACATTTGTAGACTGGTTCTTTCTTTATCTGTGTTTACTGGCGGAACGGACGCAATTGGAACGAGATGCCAATTGGAACGAGGTGATTCGATTTAAGTTTTCAATACTCGCACAAATACAATTTGAAATGTAGTTCGAGCGCCTTAATGCCTTCGATCTTAGCAGAATTGATTTTGGGCTTTTTGCACGAAAATATAAATGGCTCTTTATTTGTCACTAGGTTTGCACGAGATAATTTACAGAATGAATTTTTCAAGATAATTCGATGCTACACTTATTAATAAACTATATGTTTTCAAATAATGCTAGTCCGGCTTGATCCTGACAGATAACTTGTTCAAACCTTGCTTTAGATTACGTATTGACTTTATAGTTTAGTGAAACCCAAGTTCGAAATGAACCTCACACCAACACAAGGATGTAGCATTAAAATTTTCATAGATAGTTAAGCTTCTATAAGAGTTCTACATTTACGACTGTAAAAATCATCGAGGAACTCCTTTAATTTCAGAGTCGAGGATTACCCCGTATCGGTGATACGTGCAAAATGCTTAAACATCAAATCATGTAAAACATGATAATTTTGAGGTATTACAATTCTTTTCCAATATTTTTCAAATCACTGCGATTTTATGTCGAGACTTTTGCCCAGGTTTTTGCATATTCTACGTTTCTACTTCTGTTTCAATGTAAAGCTCAATTTCAGAGTAAACTTCACTCCAATATTGTGAACGCCCGTTGGGGTGGAGCTTTCAGAGCTCAAAAGCTTGGATTTTATGCGGAGTAAGTTGATATGTATCATAATTCAAGATTCACTTTGTTGGTGTAACATATACGGCCGTTAGTGCTCATGAGCTCCAGGTTAATGTAGTTATGCAGAGCTGATCTCAGATGGCTAGCAGTCCTATGGAACTATTTAAAAAATATTTTTTTGACTATCACACGCTGTCAGCCAGCCCAAGTTGAAGCGCACTGGACACTTGCATTATCTCTAGGACGACTTTACTTACATATAACAAAGGTAGGAGACTACAACGCCACCAGTCTTCCAAGAGGGAAGGTGTTCTTATAACAGCCAAAGTCAGGGGCGGCCCTTTCATATGTGCAAATGGTGCACTTGCACCGGGCGCAATTGGACGGGGTCGCATAGGATTTAAGTAATTACAAAAAAATAAAAAACACAATGAAAAAATATTCCAAGGATTTCTGTCAAAAGAAATCGAAGTAAATTCCGGGGTCCCTCACTGTAGCCATATAGGCCCTCTCTAAATTGCAAACGTCACGTAATTACCTTCTCCCGCAAAAGAAACACACTGCTACTAGAATATTATCTCAAAGACAAGGAATTAGACGGTGTCGATCAAAACAATAAATTAAATTTCAACCTACACTACGATAATACTACTGCCCAATCCTGGAGCATGCGTGTCCGATCTGAGACCCTATATTCCAGCTCTTCGCTCCGAGAAACCTACACGACCTGCGTGACTTTGTCAACTTATCTTAAATAAATAAAGAAAAATGAACCACCTAAACAGACCCTGAAGAGATATAGTAGGTCACGCTGCCAAGCTTAGTATCCCACACAAAGTCTGTTGTCGTAGCTGCATTCGTCGGAACGGGCGAACTGGACTGGCGAGCTGCATTCGTCGAACTGTTTTGGGCGAGAGCTGGGTTCGAAAGACCGGAATAGAGGCACTCCGTAAGGAAGAGTATTTTCCCCACTCCTATGGGTTATATAACTATGAACCAGCTGTTGCGACACATGGAGGCCGAAGGGCAAAACGTCCTGGCGTACGCGAATGACGTTGCTATCATCAAAAAAGGAAAATTTCCTCAAGTCCTCGATGATCTCGTGGAGGCGGAGCCCTCTCAAGCTGAACTGCCACCCGCGGACTCAGCGTTAACTCAGTGAAAATGGAACTGGTCCTCTTCACCAGGAGGTATAAAACCCCACCTTTAACACCCACTGGCTTAACAAAGTTAGGCTTAAATTTAGCTACAGCGCCAAGTATCTGGGAGTAGTCCTGGTCAAGAAACTCTTCTGGAATGAAAACACAAAATAGCGCATTAAGCAAGCGACCCCAGCGCTTTTTGCTTGCAAAAAATCCATTGGGAAGAAATGGTGCTTCTTACCTAACATAGTGCGATGGATCCATACAGCGATCGTTCGCCCAATACGGGGTATTAGTATGGTGGCCAACCTTGAATAAGTCCACCGTGCTAACCAAACTACAGAAAATACAAAGATGTGCAGAGTTATGCATAACAACATATGTAAATGTTATGGTCTACAAACATCGCAGCCCAGCCCAAACATCGCAGAATAAAAGAATCTGGTTTTTGGACCGGAATCAGGGAAGGCACACTGAGGTGCTGAGCTCTGTTATCGTCCCCACAAAAACTGACTTCTGCGTACCCGAGATTACCTTCACGAGAAACTACGAAGTGCACATCCCTTCACTTTGTGAATGGAGAAATATACCACACAGTTTTCAGGTTATAAACTTCTTTACGAATGGATCTAAGCTCGAGGATCGGGTGGGAGGAGGAGTCTTGTATCCAGAGCTTGGGATTGAAGTCTTCTTCCGAGTACCCGATTAGTGCGGTGTATACCAAGCGGAGGTTCTAGCTATACAAGAAACTGTTCTACTAATCAACCAGCAACGCGATAAGAATCAGACTGCCTAAATCTTCTCAGAAAGCCCGGCGCTCTTGTACAAGCAGTGGTAGAACTACCTCTAAATGTTGCAGATCTCTTAACGAGGTGGCTCAACAGCTTAGGACCTTCTTCGTATGGGTGCCCGGTCATAGAAATATAGAGGGAAACTGTAAAGCTGACGAACTGGCCAGGAAAGGCAAGACCGCTACTCTCCTTCCAAATAAGGAAAGAGTTGGTATGCCTTGGGTCTCTTTTAAACTCCGATTCAAACAGCACAAAATGCAACAAGCGGAAAAGCACTGGAGGGATCTTAATAAATGCACTTTGGCCAAGTTAACCTGACCATCTCTTGATCTCAGGCGGACCACTTCACTACTGAGCCTCTAGAGACAAGATCTCTCAGCTATAGTAGGAGTGCTGACCATACACTGTCTAATACGAAACGCAAGCGACTAGGTCTTGAGACCTACGATTTTTGTAGAAGCTGTAAAAATCCGGACGAGGAGGAGACTAACCACATTTGGTGAACAACTTTCTAAGCACACTTGCGGAAATCTTGAAGAATGGGATCCCGCAACTTAGAAGATTCATTACTTCCTCGAGACGGTTTAGCGAAGAAACGACACTTAAACATCAAGTTTCAAGTGGGATTACTAAGGCATCACAATGGTCTTATCTTTTTGGTCTAAGCGTATGAGCTTAGACCAACAGCTCAGCCTTATCTAACCTATATATAATAATTATCTAACCTAACCTGGGTACACTGTATGTTACAGTGCGTCATATCTATCGCTATATCCCTACACCTAAGCTCACAGTCTTTGCAGGACTCAGAGCTCTTGAAGCATCTTCTTTACGTCATCTCTACGTTTGGTTAGTTTTTAGTCCAGTCAAATTAGAGGTTTGACTGGAAGATAATTCCGAAGTTGCTGAAAATTGGAACAGCCGTTAAAAACATTATTATACGTAAGCTGTAGAGACTGCCACGCGATTGGGCGGCTGCAAACTTTTTTATTCAAGGTCAAAGGGTCAAAATATCAGTTTTTTGCAAATATATGCTAAACCGTACGTCTTATCAGAAAATTGTGTTTACAACGTTTGTAGATTAGGCGATTATCTACAAAAAAGTATATTATACATTTTCTCGTAGGAATTGCCATTTTTGAGATATTGTCGTTTTAATAAGTTAAAATACTCATATTCTATCATTCCCGACTTGTAAAGGTCATCAGAAATTTAATAAATCCTTTGTTGGAGTACGCGGCTAATTTTTTCAGGGGTGATTCCTGGATATATTTGGAGAAAAAAATTGTTCTACAGAGGGCGGCTATCTCCACTATCCACTAAGATACAGGGTGATTAGAGAAAAAATTTTGTTTTTTTTTTAAATTTACTGAAATTTGAATAACTCCTAAAGTAATTATCATAAAGTAGCCTAATTAGGCTCATCTTTTAGGTAAATGTGTATTCTTTAATTTGGTGTAAAACATAGCAGCCTGAGTGACTCCGTTCAAAAAATATGTAGGCTAATTTTCTGATAAGACGTACGGTTTAGCATATATTTGCAAAAAACTGATATTTTGACCCTTTGACCTTGAATAAAAAAGTTTGCAGCCGCCCAATCGCGTGGCAGTCTCTACAGCTTACGTATAATAATGTTTTTAACGGCTGTTCCAATTTTCAGCAACTTCGGAATTATCTTCCAATTATGGCGTTTTTTCGTCTATTTTGACTGGACTATTTCTCTAATTCGTAAATGTGTAGTTTTCATATAACTTCTACAATGTCATCTACCCACCTATTTCTTGGTCGTGCGTTTCCTCGTCGGTCTCCTCTCCCTTCTTGTTGGGCTGCCAACGAAATTCAACAACGCAAATTACAGCGACATATGGTCTGTAGCTAGATTATTGTAAAAAGTTCGCTTCTAGGCGTGCAGTGCCATGCGGTATTAGCTGATTTTGATTTTAATTTTATCTGAAATTTAATAAAAAAAATATTACTTGTTTCCAGATTAGTCTATTGAGAGACCGGCTAACAAAGTAACAACGAAATAAGTTTTTTTTTAAATTCACTAAACCTTGAAAACTGTCAAAACATAAGGACAAATTTTGTCGATAACGACGAATTTTACCATATGTTCTAAAATGTATTCGTCGTAACGACGTTGCCGTATTTCGTAAGTGAATTTAGTTAAAAGCTAAACTAAAGCTTTGTCCTTCTTTGTGAACACAGAACGCAAACTATATATGTACATCATCGATTATCGTATATCAAGTGCATGGTATACTACTAGGAGATAAGGCGAGGTCACTGAAGGCCCAATTACAATAAGAGCAGGCAAGAAATTTGATTATACACACATAATAAAGCTACGGAAACATAATGAAGCTACGGAAACAAAAGTTAAATCGAAATGAACTTTTGTTTCTTGCTGTTCAATTCTCGTTTCCTTCTCGTTAAATTTCCTTAGAAGGCGGGATGTGTACAGAGTGAATTAAAACACTTTTGATTATAAAAAACTTCCATAGAATTCTCAAGAGAGATGTGAGAGTAACCACATCCTAAAACGATCTGCTGACAATTTTTTGCATTCGTTGTAATTGGGCCTTGACTGCCACCCCAGAGCTCTGTGATTCGATTCCGAGAAACATCAAGGTCCTTCGTCTTACCATTCATCTTATTTCTGATATTCCTTCTAGCCCTAATATTCCTTCTCTTTACAGCAACTCCCAGTGCTCTTTTTGCCATATCCTGTAGCCACAGCGACGAAACAATCTCTGGTTGAAAGACAAAACAGCGTTCTGAGGCTGTAGGCTGTTGAATGGGAGACGAAGAAGTGAAAAGGGGCTAGCTTACTAGAGTGTTGGCGAGCTAACTATAGTTTACTGTTTGACATTTTCTTCTAGATACAATAGTTGACAGTATAAAGGGCGTACGGTCTAGTCTTGTACATTAGCAAATATATTCTATACTGATTCTTTTATAAATACCAATCCCATTCCATCGCTCGAACAGTCTTAAATTATTTTTTCCAAGTCTTATAATACCACAAAAAGACTGTTTTTGTCCCAGTTTTAAAGAGTCAAAAATAACGATAACCTTTCCATAATTTAAAATCGTTACCTTCCACATCTTTATCAAGCAGCAACCCACATAATAACACCTCATCCCTTAAAGCCATAAGTGGTAAGAACATACAAATGAAATGCTAATTTATTCTCTCATCACTCCCTTAAAGGACAACAGCACACATACCTTCAAAAATTGTAAGACAAGTCGGGTCCTAAAGTTAATAAAGTCGTTGGGTCAACCACAGTAATACCATCTGGCGTAACGTCAACCCCAAATCACTTGAGAGGACAAGAATCACGACCGGAAAAGTAGGGAACTCCCAGCTTAAGACAAAAACAACAGAAAAACCGGAAAACATCAAAGTCTCGGCCCAACCCTCCTTCTGATCCCTTGATTTAGATTTATATCTCCTCAGACGTGTCTCGTGCCAAGGAATTTACACTTTGTCTGTCCATCAGCAGCAACCCACACTCGATTTTTCACACCCACCAGCAGCAGCAGCAGACAAATGGTCCGGAAGAAAAGCCGGGGGTGGCTCGGTGCAGGGGGCGACCACAATATCCAAGAACAGAGGCAGCCGCCCGCTCCACGATTCTTGGATTTCTCCCTCCCTTCCATCTGCAGTGGGTGGGCGGGGGGTTGTTAAGCGTCGTCGGTATGTGCACACGGAATAACCAAGCAACCTACCGTCTAACCTTAACCGAAGGGCAAGGCAGGCCGACCGAAACCATCCCGAGTATGCATGACCTACATATTATTCAGCACCCTAGACAACCGCCTTACATCCGCCGCCCCACCAGATGGTGGCACTGTTGTTTTTGTTGCTACCCTCCCACAGGTCCCAGGCGATATCCTTAAATGCCTCACATGCGGTTGTATATGCCGGCAGACACTTGTCTTCTCATATGTAAGGCGTACACGTACGAGGGTAAGTGGGCATGAAATAGCCGCCTCACAGGCGCTGCTCCCTCCTCCCAAAGCCTTTGTCCTTGATCGGGGTGCGGGTGGTCGGCGCCGGGCGGGACTGCTATTAACAACTTCCAAAAAATGAGATTTAAGCAGACCCTGAAGGTGTTGGTGGTGTCTGGGGTAGACTGAGAATCAGCAGTAATTGAAAGCGTCTAGTCATGCCTAAGCTTCATCCCTTGAACGATAATGGCACCAATTAGGACGGTCCCGAAACCTTAAGGGACCCCTTTTATTAGGATGTCTTCCGCACAGTCTTATCGCCACCATCGGCACAACAGCCACATTCTCAAGGATTTTACGCTTTGTAAATCACGTCTGGAGCCGAAAAGTTTCGTATGTGTCGTCGCACTTAAATTGGCCGTCACGGAGCACTTTCGGCGCTCGGGTAGTAGTTAGTGACCGCAAAAGGGTTGCAGGATGTCGAGTCGAGCTGGGCACATTTCACAGCAGGATTGGCCGGCTACCATCCAGTCATTCCTTGATGGATTTTCGAGTGCGGATGTATATATGCAGAAAGGAGTGGGGAGTGGACGTTGCTCACTTGTTGCAGTTAAGGCAGTGAGGATACCCGCAAGGAGCAGGCCAGGAGCATAAACGTACGAACAAGGATTCAACTTTCTCCAGCCAGGAGGGAAATTTTCATTCTTCACTGCTTTCGGATGCCGTTGAATCACTGGGACAAACCGGCACATGTGGAGTAGATTGCTTCACCCCCTTAGGGACTGGCGGTAGGAGGTTGGTGTACGTACGAGCACTTGTATATATCGAGGGTGGTCCACACTCCCCACAATTGCTTTATCTTGCGTTCCACTGGTGGAGAAAGTAACACCTTGACCTACCCTCAGACTGTTCCTTTTGACTGCCATCGCTCTATGTACGATGGCGGATCTTTCCAAGAGGGTTACCAAGCATTATGTAACTGTAGCCAGTTGTTGCTCGCCGCCTGGAAAGATGATATATTGGCCATGTTTGTATGTTTGCATGAAGGGGGTTAGATAGAGCAGGGCAGATCTAAAAGGAAGATGAGGATACTTCTTCGTTTTTTTTCTTACACTTGAAGTTTTCTTTTTCCTGGAAAAATCAATTCTCAGAAAAACAAAGATATAAGCCCGGGGAAGTCCTGAATATTGATGTAAACATCCCAGGCCTGGGCGGAAGGGGATTCCTTATACGAAAGAAAATACCCCTTTCACGCAAGAATGGGAAATTGTAAAAGACCCGCAAACGAGCAGGAAAACCTGTTGTACAAATCTCTGCAAATCCTTTTTTCCTCAAAAAAAAAAAAAAAAACAAGAAAAAAAGAAAGAAGAAAAAAACGAACGTAACCACAAGCATCCGTGGCCCACTTTCCACTTATTGTCCTGGTTCACATGTGTTCCGTATAAAATATTTTTGGGGTAATGTGTTAGGGTACTGTCTCAGAATACCAAGAGACGACGTTCAGCTCTGAGGTGTGAACGTCCTAATTTACATAATAAGGACATGGTAAGGATATTGAGACAACGGTTAAGGGACTGATACTGAAGACGACGTCCCTTTTTCGGGTGCAGGGTTTGATAACCCGACGGGACGGAAGTTTCCTACTTGAATAACCAACCACGTGTTGAGCCAGGACTTTTTAAAGGTTTATTCGTGTGTAATTGGGTTCAAATGGTGAGTTACCTGATTTTTTTTTATTGGCGGAGGTCAACGATTTTGTTTTCCTGGAAAATGGCTTTATTTTCTTGGCAAATTGTAGCGAGGGTCGTTGACTTGCTCGTGAATTTGAGCAGATAAGATTTTGAAGATGGAAATATTGCCGGGGAATTACAAGAGGTGTCGCTATGACATTTGGGAAGAGATTTAAATTGATTTTCATAATTTCTTTGTAGAATGTTTTTTGAGTAACGCAGAACTTTTCGTTTTTTAAAAAAAAACACGGGGTCAATAAACCGAGAGAAGTTAATTCAAAAAAAGGCGAGGGTAATGATTGCGGCAAGATTTATTTTAAAATCGACAGATAACGAATGATAGGCAGAGTTCAATATTCGTTTTTATTCATCAGTTGCTGGAAGATTAATAAAAGTTTTGAGAAAAGTCAGAAATTCTTGTAGGGAAAACTCTTGAATTCCCTAAGCCCATATATTGTAAATAACATTTACAATTCCTAAGACAGTTGTCTAGACGTTCGCAATTGTAAAAGTCTGAGAAATAGAGGGACAATAGACGTGAATATCACAGCCTTCAAGAAGGTGGGACTGTTTGAAAAAAAACGGATGGTTATGCAAATATGTACTGTATGTGTATCAGGGTCGGTGCTTTATTTTTTTGCGCCCGGTGCAGTATGTTATATTGCGCCCCATCCACTGATTCTCACTACAAAGGATCTTGTGCCTCTCATTTTGTTTATTTACCTCTTTTAACAAATCTCGGAAGCGTAATTTGTATCAATCCCAATTAATAGTAGTACACAATACAGAGCCATCGGATTAACTCTTTCCTTTGTGTGAGTTGATAAAGAATTTTCAAACGCGCTCCAGAGCAGTATATATTTTTCTTTCACTCAGGGGATTTTTCCTCTCAATTTTTACTTCTCATTATCGAAGATGAATGTCTGTTTCTTTACTACATGGGCAGAGATTTTATAAAAATCTTGAAGCTAAAATCTCGGATAAGTTCCTGCACAAGGCACAGTGATTCGTGTAGAACAAATTAGCTGGACAATATTATTTGCTTGGGGTGACATCACGCGACGCTATTAATGAGAGTAGTTCCAAGAAATTATAGCTGCATCTCTTAATGTAGAGGCCTACTGAATTCGAATTAATAAGTTAGTCCTAGAAATGCAAAATTCGTTTTTGTCCACCTAGCTTGTTCTACACGAATCACTGTGCAAGGGTAAGAAGAATTTACCCACTTTTCCCAAAAGCACAGGGGCAGAAATTCAGTAAATTTGAGAATTTCTGGTGTCCACCTTTAATATATGACAGTCATGAAAACATTATTTCATTTTTGTTTTAAATCTTAATTTCTAAAATTGCGCCCCTTCCAGTTGCGCCCGGTGCGAGTGCACCATTTGCACCTATTGAAGCGCCGCCCCTGATGTGTATATATATATTAGATAGTAGCATTACCTGTTAGGCAGTGCTGTTTATGAAACTAAGAAAGCTAACGAGAGAAATCTTTAATGAGTGCTATTAACATGGCTTTTGGGAGCCATATGGATACCTTTCTTTGATGAGGGAGTGATGAGAATCTTCCATCAGTTAAGTAGTGGGGTTGCGTGTTCGTTCGCCTTTAGTACCCATGCCAAAACAGGAGACATCACGCCCAGACGATTCCTACTGATTAAAATCACAAACCGTTTTTTCCCCGACGGTTGAGTTCACACCGGCACAGACCGTAAAGACTTTACTTCGGTCTGGCGTGATCAACGTGACCCTTAGAAAGGTTCATCAGATCAGCGTGCGTTTGTCTCCGCTTCCTTTGCTAGAAAGGTTGCTGCGATGGAGTTCCCTATCCAATTTACTGACTGCATAAATCCCTATCTTTGCAGCTATGACTGCTCTTCTTTGCAGCCATAAAATATGCTTTTTTTCTTGTGTAAGGAATTGAGTTTAAAGGTACTGCGGCTATTCATTTGGCCTATTGTACTACACCCCTATAATTCATATTTCCAGACCAGACCGTTTGAACAAGTTTAGCAGTTTGCCTAGTGGCTTGTCGCTTAGACTGCTCCTCGATACTGCGGGACATACACAGAAGACGTGGAATGCAGACTCATCGTCTTCCAGGCAAAGCCTGCAGGCCAATGTTACCGTAAGATGAATTTTTAGAATAGTAAAATCTACTACTTTTTTTAAAAAATAAGTAGCAAATTCAAGGATTGGCCTTGTGACATGGTGAATGCAGGGCGAATCGGAAATTGAATTGAGAAAATTCGGCGGAAACGATGAAGTTGATTAAGTTTCAGAGAATTAACCGTTCGATTCGTCGACAGGAACACGGCCATTACCCTTAGTCAGCAATTGTTAAAGAAATCTTTGGCAGATGAATTGTTTTAGTGAGCCAATTCGCGTGTTTGTCGTCAGCTGTCGTTTCTTCATAAAGCATCACAGAGTCGACGATTTGAGGCAAGCGGTTATTTGATCGACAGCGGTGAATCTTGGAATGACCGATCTTTCATAGTTCGCTTGAGTGCCTCCAATGCGCGTTTGTGCGCTATTGTGCATTCATCCCAGATGATGATTTTATTTGCTACCAAAACTTTTGCCATTTCTGAGTGTTTCGCAATGTTACATGTCGTTTTTCAGTCGTTTGAATGTTCAACGGCGATTTCAACATAGGCATTCTTCTAGCAACGTGGCCGCTATTCTAGAAGAAGCAACTGCTATAAAGGTTATCTCCCCAATTCCACTTGGCACACCGAGAAAAAAATCACATTTTCCTTAATCCATTGCCTTCATTAACGTATCTTACACTTTCTTCTGTTCGGTGCTCAACAGTCGTACATTCGCTCGAACCGATTGGTTCAATACATTTCGATCGTTCACGGTCCAATTTTCAATTGAAAGCGTGCTCATTCGATGGAAAGCATGTCAAAATAATGATAGCAAATTATGTGCGATCTGACATGGAGATGCAGAAACAATTTCTTCAGCGATTCAGAGTATAGTTTTCAATCAAATTGAGCTGTTGCAGCACGAAATGTTGGGAACATCTCACCATTGACAGTTTGAAGTGATTCAAATGATGTCGGCCCACGAGCATTCACCAGCAACAACTGCAAGTAGAATCATTCGTCATTCTTCGGATGAACTCTGCAAAGGCGACCAAGAGTAGAGCTCACATCCGCATGATCAGGAACCGCATCGCCTTGCTTCTGACGTTTTTCGTTCTTCGTGAAGCGTTCCAAGTGTAATAAAGATCTCAAAGGTGTCGTTGGAGATGTTTCAGCACGTTGTGCAACCATTCGATGGGTTTAAATAAACTCGTTGACCAAATTTCAAGATATACCGCCAAATGTACAACAGTAGTATGACGCTCATGAATGGGAATCACCAATCACCACCACAATACGCCAAATCGCCTCATTGCAACTCACATATCGTGATATCATCAAAGAAGCCGTATTCTTTTGTGAAATATATCCGATGTTTTAATAGTTATTCTGTTATTCAGTGCGTAGACAGCGTAAAGTTATTCTAAGGCTGCGATCGATCTATCCATAAATAAAAAAATTAGAATTATCGAAAAAAGTTAGTAGAATGATAACTTTATGTAGTAGTGTAGTAGATTACCATTTTTTCCTAAAAAGGTAGTAAAATCACTACATACGTAGTAGAACGGTAACGCTGCTGAAGACATAGCCGGCGGATAATGTTGGTATGGCGAGTAGCAGTACCCTCCCGGAATTTGAGAGAAACCAAGCGTGTGACTTGATCTTTGCTATTTTTCAATTTATACATATATAATCTAGTATCCCTAGAAGTTTTGTAACTAATGGTCATGATTCTTAAATTTTGACCAGTCATACGTCACAAGCTTTGATTATTCGTGCTTACTTCTTATGAACTGCTAATTTTGGTTTCTATGCCATTGTTGACAGAAGTTACGTCTAGTTCACTTCTTCTCTGCTTCTACGTTACTTTTGCCTTCATGTTGAGACTCACCAAAAACTTTTGATTACGTCGTGACTGTTTTTAGAATACAGATTATAACCCCCGCCGGGTTACCTTCGAATTTAGCCTGTAGTTCCGCCCTACATTCACCGAACCTCACAAAATAAACGAAGACGTGCTCTGCGTTATTCTAGATATCTGAGTATACTGGACCCAGTGATCATCGTGCTCGAAACGAGGGTGGGATTTTCTATATCCGTCCATGTTCGCTAAAGAGTTGCGTGAAATCGCTGAGATTGCTGCCCCACGCTCTCTCGTAACCAATCTCTTCACGTTTGGGATAAGTTTGTAGGTCTACCGACCCTTAACATAGTCAACCTGCCGGCTAGGCCTTACGCACACGAGTCGAGCCAGTTGCAGACGAAACTGTTTCGTGACCTTGTCCGTGCACGGAACTGGGAATCCACACACGAGTCGACAGAAACGAGACCGATTAGAAACTAGTTTGGAACTGAGAATACCGATTGAACAAAAATGATCGATTGAATGGTTCTGATCGTGATTATTGTGAAACCAATGTGAAACTGGTATTACAAATCAGCCGACTCGTGTGCGGACTTGTATGTGGCCCTCCATTTTCTGCTGTAAGGTGTTCACACTGACGCTGCGTATAGCAGGACTGAGCTAACCAACCTCGCCATAGGAAGCGACAGCTCGTTCTAGAGCCCCACTTTGAGTCGCCTTGCCCTCCAAGTGAGCTTTAAAATTTAGCCTACGATCGATCGTCCCTCTAAGACGGGCTGAGGCTGAATGATCTGTTCCCTTACCTTGATCCTTGCAGACGCTAGTGTTCTCCGTTTACACAGCTACACTTTTTTGCTCAGCAAGTTTCAGAGCACTGTTTTCAGATCACTTGGTTGGCCCATGATTCCATCTCAAGGTGGCGTCGTCCTACCAGCGCTGCTCAATGTCTTCCGTGATGCTGATCGCATCGCTCCTTTTAGTAGGTGTAGCTATAAAACATCATTATATATGTGATCCACAGAAGAGAGCCAGGACGGATCGCACGTTGTTCTGTGTCGATTCATCTTCTGATTCACAACGAAGTGGTCAACCTACTTTCCATTTTGGTTGTAAGTGTTTGTCTGACTATTCACCCGGGCCCACCACGATTCGCCGGCACTGCCTGCAGATGGGGTCCAAAGTCTAGAAAGTCTTTCATCTTCATTTAGCTCATGAGGGTAAGGCGAAGAGCTATATGCACTAATTTTTCAAATGACTATGTCAGGCTATTGGAGAAGGAATGAAACATTTTTATACACGCTTGCACACAACTATTCAGCGCAGGATTTTATGGTCTTGGTGATAAACTTGATATGTTGGTGCATGGTGCATATTTTCTCGTTGTCGGGAAAAACAGCTGATTAAATTTTCCTTCCTTTTCTGTTCTGCATACATTATTGAAGAGATGGAATCTGGCTTTGTCTCGCGACGTAGTTCACGACGTAGGCATTAAGTTTTGTCCAGCGGTGATGTTTATATATGCACGAACACAACTAATTGCGTAAATATTTTGTATGAAGATGAAACTTGTTTACAAGACTTTGGTGGGGTTGGGGTCCTCCGCTTTTCTTATCCTCCACTATTTAAGGCGTAGTATCCGGTAATCAAGCCAACAAGTGTGCTGATATCATTTCTAACAAATCCTTGGGCGTGGAGAGGTCGTCCATAAATTACGTGAGGTGATTTTTGCGATTTTTCGACCTCCCCATCCCCCCTTAATTATGTTGACAGATTTGAAAGACATCCTCTATGGGTCGCTTCAACTCCGTCGTCGTCTGGTCCTAAGCCCAGGGTGAGGGTGGTCGACCTGCCGAATTGACCATAATCGGGAAACTGAAGAAACTAGGCAAGAAACCGCATTTTTTAAAGCGTTACCGACAGCAGCATATCCGTTGCGGGGACGTCCCTAACGGATAAAAGAAGAGGAAGGAGATGGACCGCTTCTTATTCGATTGCGGAGGTAAACAGCAATGTACGTGATTAGTACTCAGGGCTGGACCACTTGAGAAAACCACACTCGCGTTTAAAATAAACTCTTTCAACACCGATGGAGTTATTACTCCGCATACGGAAGTACGAAAGTTTGCTGATCCGGGCCGTAAATCTAAAATAAATAAAATAAAATCCACACAAAGCAACAAATCAATGAAATAGAATGAATAAATGTTTGTACCTGGGAAGTGTTCCTGGAACAATATTCTCCAGGTTTCTTCCCTATACTGTATGAAAGAGCCATCGGTTTTCCTAATAGATCCGAGATCTACCAATAGCCCTTTTAATAAAGCTTTGTGGATTTTTTCTGAGTCTCCAGTGTCTTCGATACTCTTCCAGATACTCCTCCAGCTATTTCTTTTTGCTCGTCTGATCGCCTCTCCCAGTTGCCACTGAGTGCGTTGAACCGCTTCCTCGTAGCGGTTCTCAACTTGGAGAGCTCATTTCCTGTTACGCGTCCTCATCTGAACGGGGTAGTTATTGTTGTAAGCAGCAGTAACTGCTACCGTAAATTAGTCCGCGGATAGTTCTATATCCATCGGGGAAAGTGGGAAAGGCGAAGGACCATGGTGCTGCCGGGATTCGAACCCGGGACCTCTGGGATGGTAGCCAGGCGGGTTACTTCATTGACTAACGAGGCCCCATGCACTCACTCTTACCAAGACTCACCAACCATAAAGTGAATGTGTCTGTGGTCTGAGTACCGCACGTACCTAAGTGGCAAGGTGTCTATAACCTCACCCCTGCCGTTGTCGAAGATGGGATCCTTGCCGTGATTTAACATGTCCGGACAACGGAAACAACGTCTGTTTTCATGTTTTCCTCAACAATTTTATATTTTTGAATTAAATTAACTAAATTTCACCAACTATTCACAAGAGTTGCTCGTCTTTAATATTACACCTCTAATTTTTTAGTATTTGATTTTAATAAAAATATACGAACTGCAGTACCATAGCCCATAATTCTCATATTTAGTGGTTGGTCGTTAAGCATTTAAACAATATCACGGACTGAGGCTTAAGATAATCCTAGATTAAAGATATTGAAAATCCTCGTTGAGGTTTACGGGCTCTTAAATAGTAAAATCGTACTTGGTTTACACTTGATGGAGTCCATTTCACGCAGAAACATAGAAACGTCATAAATTATAGATGGTAAATAATACCAATAATAAAGAATATTTTTGGAGGGAGTTCCAATACATGGCGCAGTTTATAATTTTCCTCGGTGTATAGGATTAGCAAAACACTTCTATTTTTTTCCTGTCCAACAGTTTTATGCCTGCTCATCTCCCAGGAAGCTGGAATAAAGCAAGTTGCGTGTTCCCAACAAATTAAGAGAACCGCAGAAATGAGTTCGAAAGGTACTAATTTGACGTCTAATGTCCTTCATTACATCATCGGGATCCCTAATTTTTCTATTAATTTCCGCAGGATATCTCGGCTGTATTCCTGCCGCCGCTCGTCCCTGCACGATGTGCCCAGCAAAGCAACTCCTCTGATTTCGCCATTCCTCGACGTGCTTCCTCACCCGCGGCTTTCGGGGACGTTGACCGTGACCTACGGACGGAATATAATGAATTTATCTCGATTCCTCCTTCGGGCTCTGAGTGTGTTTCTTCTGAAACAAATTTCACGCTCCAAGGTTTCCAAAAATTTCGGTTTAGCATTACCGGCAGGGGAAAAGCGGCGGCATATCGCGGTTAAGGTTGTCACTGTTCCTGCCAAGATTTGAGGGCTTGCTGTCATTGTATTCAGGTTGAAAGATGTCCTCAAAGGTGTGAATCCGGTTCTAAATGGTTTTTCACCCGAAAACCACCCGTCTGTCTAGACGACGCATATCAATGCTAGGGGAATGAATTTTTTCCGCATTTTGTCCTCCTTGCTCTTCTTCAATTCGAGGGCAATTTTGCTGATTGATTCTTTTACCATTTTTTTTTGAACATGCCAATCCACATTGAGCACATGTACTCTGGATGGATCGGATATAATAAAGCTCATAAAATGGGAATTACAATTGTCACCCTCGCCCTCGCCTACATCAAAAAATAAATTAATACAGAGAAAATATTGCATGTAATCAACAAAATTAAAAAATTTAATTGTTCCTTGTTTTGGCCCCTTTTAATGTTCAAATATTTATGGATGGCATTGTTAAAAAATATTTTAGTGAACACATATTTGCAATTAATTAAATATTATAGCCGCATTGCTTTGGATTGTCGGATTCTATTTAATGTTAATTGCCTTGCAGGAGCCGTAAGTTAGCGCCACTGCTGGTATTATATCTAAAAATGTGAATATTCTAAGGTATTGTAATCATTGATGGAATTAATCCTATCTTCCAATTTAAAAACGGGCTTTCAGATCAGTCACTTTCTACCCAAAACCCATATTTGGATCTATGACACCTTAATCGAATTGGCCACCCCACTCTCTCTAGGTAGGATAAAGAGCCTCTCCAACCAGATTTGCTCTCCCAATAAAATTAAGTTGGCAATTAATGCCTTCAAGGCCTTTAAACCACCTGGAGGCTATGAATCTTCCCCGCTTTAGTACTGTAGGCAGTGGCGTAGCTACCTAGGGGCTAGGCGGGGCAGTGCCCCGGGGCCCTCAAGCTCAGGGGGCCCTCGAATCCTTACCAGAAAATCTCGATCGAACTGAACTTTTAAAAATTTCTCCCATTTTCAAAATAAATATGACAGGTTGCAACCCGATTTTAATCATGGCAACTCACTTGAGAGAAATTCGAAAGTTATACCTAGGGATTTCCCCTAAATTCTTTCTGTGGGTTGGCAGTGTTGTCAATTTGACGGATAGCGATATGTGCGTTTTATTTTGAATTCGAGTCAAAATTTTTTTTTTTCGAGAACGGTTAAAAAATTAATGCTGTATCAGGAATAAGTAAGCTGATGTTAATAAACTTTTTAGTACTGGTATATAGTGGTTCAATTTTATTTGATTTTAGTACCACTCATATTGATGTCTGTTACGTCAATCAATCATGTCAAATCTATGGATTTCGGCTACTCATTGTATAACGCGAAATATCGTGAAAAAATGCAGGTCACCTGCAGTAGGTGCATTAATTCAGGTCCGCGCGCGAGGAGATCGTTCTTGGTCTCCACCGTTAAATGTGGTAACACTAGCGGCGATAAAATGTTTGCCGGGGATTCCCCAACGACGTCTTGTAGCGTATCATTACGTTTCTCCTTCCTTTTACTTTTAACGTCGTCAGTGAACAGTGAGTACCTACTCGAGCCCAATCTAATATAAATATTGCATAAATAAATTAGAAAACTAAAATTATGAACAAAAAGAAGAATCCCAGTGGTGCATTTAAACGCAAACAACGCCAAGAAAGAGAAGATAGTAAACAAAAATTTCCCAAAATTGACAAGTTTTTTAGTCAGCCTTCTATAAGTACTTCTGGACAAAATATTTCTATTGATAGTGACTCAAATAATGTGGTAACTGCAGTGTTGGTTGAGAAGCCTACTGAAGAAGAATCGACAATTATTGCAGTTGGAGATACCTCCGCCACCGATCATGTGAACGTGGATGATGATTGCATGGCACACATAAAAACGGAGGATTTGGAGGAACCACAGACCTGTACATTTTTCGAAAATGTGTACGATAAATCTTCTTATGACTTGGGAAACTTCACGAACAAAATATTAAGTGATAACGAAAAACGTCAAATTCTTGATATGGGGCTTTTACAGCCTTCAGGACCTTTTCCAACAGACATCAACCAGAACAATAGGTGTTTTTCAAAATCGTACTACGTTTCAAGTTCCAGCCTAACGCGGAGTACGTACATTGTTCCACTCATAATTTAAATTTGGTGATAAATGATGCCGTTAGCAGTTGTGTGGAAATACAGATTTTTTTCGCAACGTTGCAAGATTTGTATAACTTTTTCGGAAACAGTATCAAACGTTGGGATCTACTGTCAAAATTCACTGGCGAATCGGAGTCCACTTTGAAAAAACTAAATCCGACTAGATGGTCCAGTAGGGTCAATACGATATCTGCAATAAAACTTCGTTTTTTTGATATTATCAAAGCATTATCAGAAATAGTTCTAAAGAGTCCTAATAAAGATGAGCGAGTATTAAAACAAAAATGCTAAATTTCGAGTTCGTGTTGCTTTGCGAATTCATGTACAGTGTATTGAATGAAATCAATTATGCATCCAAAACTTTACAGAAATGCGACATCATTTTGGGCGAGGCAAGTAAAGCTTTAGCAGAGACCAAAGCAAAGTTGCAAATTTATAGAAATGATTTCGAATTATTCAAGTGCAAAGCCAGAGAAACTGCAAGAAAATATGATTTAGATACCCATTTTCAGGAAAAAAGGCAAAGGAAAGTTAAAAAACATTTTGATGAATTAGCTGCTGATCACCGATTTTCAAACAGAGAAGAAATATTTAAAATTGAGATTTTCAATAATGTACTAGACACATTAATAGCTCAATTAAATACACGTTTTACTGGTATGAGTGCAGTCTGTCAAATATTCGATTTTCTAACACCAACATTTTTATTACATGTTGATGAAGCAACTTTATTACAAAAGTGTGACGAATTTCAAAGAAAATATTCAGATATAATAGGTCCTAGCTTTTGACTTCAATTTATTAATATTTACCACCAAGTTTTACCTCAATTAACTCAAGCATGGACTGTTCATCAATTATGTAAGGAAATAATGAGCAAATATGGAGTGCTAGAATGCGACCTAACGGAAGTATTAGCAAATTAAAAATAATAAAAATTTATTTAAGAAATAGTGTGGGCCAAACTCGACTCCGACATTTATCGCTAATAGCAGTTGAAAACAAAATCGCATCAAGCCTGGATTTAACCGAAGTCATTGATACTTTTGCGAAAACTAAAGCTAGGAAAAGATTGTAAATATAATTGTTATTTAGTCAGTTGGTAGGTCCGACCTTTATATAATAAACCCTTGAATCTTTTCTATTTCGTTTTATTGCTCAATACCTACACCACGTATTAATTGTAATATATGTTGTTATTGTTTAATATTTTTATTACCTGCCCTGCAGTGCACGAAAAAGAGCTGATGATAAAGTAGCTTAGCATTTTTAAAGTATTTGTATATTTAATATTTTTACTTGATAAAACCTAACCAGTTTAGATAGCAGTGGGGCCCCATTTTTTGATTTGCCCCAGGGCCCTTGGTTACCTAGCTACGCCACTGACTGTAGGTAGGATATTGACATATTACTACCACACCTTAGATCATCTTCAAAGCTAGTCTACCCATAGAAAAATATACCCAAAGAAGGCCGTTGTGGTGTTTATACCAATCATTTAGACAGATCCCTTTCACCCAATCACCCAAACATAGCCAGCAACCAGTAAACTTAAGAAGTCTTTGGAGGCAAAAGAAGTTCATAGTTTATAGGTTTACAGATATTGAAAGTGCCTTTGACAATAACTCTTACGAATCTATATTACAACCGTCCAACAGAAAGGGAAAAATCCCTTTGTGATAAAATGGATTGTGTTTACGCTATGAAGCAGTTAGCCATTTCAAGACACCGGCTTAACCGGTTAATAATAGGGTACCACAGTCCCGCTTAGGACGGGTCTTCTCCTGCCGGAGGGTGTACCTTCTTGTACACTTGTACTGGCAGAGTCACCGTTTTTTTCGGCCGGTTAGCGGGATTCGCTTGCTTCAGGGGACACTACAAAAACATAAATCCACACAACATTCAAGAGTTTAAACTCGAGGGTCACTGATGCTTCCTCCTTATGTATCCTCCAGACTGCACATTTAACATATTATCTCTCTGCTTTCGAGTTAAGCTAACTACTAGACCTTGTCCCACGACTAGAACGACATGACGGACTAGGGTGATTCCCGAGTTTTACCATGCCACATACAAAAAAGACAGATGCAGTCGTAAGCCAACTAAGGCTAGCAGCGGCAATTTTAAATCTGAAGAGCTTAACTAAGTATACTTAAAAAACTTCAAGATGAGTTCTTTTTTAGGAGCACAGCTTTCAAGACGGTGCTATACATCTTCGATGGAAAATTCAATGGCCCGGTGGTGTAGAGAAGACTGCTAAAAAGTGACACGCTGAGGTATTTAACCCGCAACGTCGCAATTGTGTTACATAGATTAATCCATGGTACAATAATTACAAGGTAAGCTCGTAAGAGCCCCGTGACGTCACTCAGATCTTAGTTCACAAAGGAAAAAGCTCTCTCGTGACGTCACTCAGATCTTTTCTCATATAAAAATGGTAGAAGCTTTTCAAGATGGAAACAGAGCTTTTCCTTGCGAGCCTACCTTGTATTATTGTACCATGAGATTAATCCAAAACTGAAGAAGCAGCAATCGGATTGGGATTTATGAATCTAGATGCCGACTAGCAGTAGCTCTTGGCAAATCCCTTTCAATGAATGTCTGAAGCAAATGTCAACGGTCAATAAATAATAAATCATTTAGTGGATTTAAAGCTTATGCAACTATTCCGTAAAAGAAAGAATTTGACGGAAATATGTAGACAGATCACCTGGGCTACAGTGGTTGGTAATCTGCGGCTTGTGAGTCTCATGTGGCTCTTTGGCCCGCTAAGCGTGGCTCTTCCTCAAAATACCATTTATGGATAGCTCATGCACTGAAGCTGGTTCTCAGTCGAATTACCCTGCCTTGGATTTGACTGCATTGCTAGGCAGGCATGAAAAATTGGCAGAATTTCTGCCTCTAAAACGCTAGCGAAATTAGGCAGGCGGAAGTTTTTTGTTAGTTAATTGATGGGAAAAACACTCCAGCTCCTACCCCCGACTCTGATTTGGATCCGTCTGTGTGCAAGACAATGCCATGGTCCTTGTCAGGTTGGAAATTTTCCTATTCCTCTCTGGATCCGGATATAAAGGTCACTGCCCAAATGTATTCGGCAGGTCCTGATACCATTTCCTGTGGTAGAGAGCGCAGTATACTGTGTCCATAGGTCTTCTCAACCCAGCAAACCGCTTCATGTATCCCGAGGGTGGTACCAACCGCTTGCTACCATGTATACTACATTGTCAATCGCTGTTCAACTGCTAGTTCATCCAAGCGTTCACTGAGTTCTTCATCGGAGTCAGCAGCTTCACTAGATGAAGCCGTTTTGAAAACCTTTATCCATGCCTGCCTTAGTCCAACATGGAGTTTATAGTCAACTCTTTCGAGCCCCTCTAGGCTCTCGTCGTTGACTAGCAGTACCAGGGTTTTACTATTACGCTGGAGCTCCTCGGCCTTGAGCACCTTCCAGTTGTCCATCGGGATGCACCAAAGATAGTGATTTGCCTCATCACGAGCTCCATGATCATCTCTGATATTTGGGCCTTGATGTCGGGCTAGAAAATGTCCGGGAGTCTGTCGGTACTAAAATTGGCTTCGGTTAGTGCCACTAGAAAATGGTAGTTCACTACTTCGCTCCAAATGCAGAGTTCTCCATAATGAAAAATTTTCCGATAGTTTTTAGGTGATCTCAGGAGTACGCAAGGATGCCTACTTTCGCCATCACTATTTCTTGTAGTAATAAATGGTATCTTTGTCTGCGCTCTAGATAGTAGAACAGGCAGCATACAATGGATTTTGCTAGATCGCCTTAAGGATCTCAGGCCCACAGACACCAGGACCTCAAAAACATGTTAAACAATTTGGCAACAGAAAGTACTCCAGCAGGCTTAAGGTTAAATCCGACTAAAACCAAAGAAATCCGGATAAATGCTCGCGTCCATGTCCTTCTCCGAGATGGAATCGACGGCCTCATTCTCTGCAATTTTGGCGAAAACGAAGCGGCATTGTACCTTCTCTCGTGATTATCTGTTTCTCAGACGTGCCGTTGGAAAATTGAGGAACTAATGTCTTGGCAAATTGTGGGACACTGCGAAATGTGTCTTTATGTCGTGTACATTTCGTAAAAATAGCAGTTGTGAAACTGCATTACTGAATATGACCACTGATATTTGCGTGACTCTTGATTCGGGCGATTTCGCCTTTCTGGTGCCACTTGATTCTAGTAAGGCTTTTGGAAGTGTTTGTTACAAGCTTCTAGAAACAAAATTAAAAGCCCATATGCGTTTCTTCTTCCTTAATTCGAGACTACCTACATAATCGATCCCAAAAAGTGTGGTTACAAACCTCAATTTCCGGTTCCTTTCCAATTACGTGTGGTGTTCCCCAAGGTTCCATACTAGGCCCGCCATTGCTTTCTAGCATTTCCATAATTAATTTAAAAAGTTCTCTTGGGGCTGTAGAGAATTGTGTGTATAACATTAATGCAGATCTTCAGCGTATTTATAATTGGTCTCTTAAAAACCACCTACTTCTGAGTGCCTCTAAATTCTGCTGCATTTCAATGTATAGGGCCGAATCGAAGACCTCGTTTCTACGAACTATCTCTCTCATGAACACCTGCTTAACTTACCAAACACGAGTTAAAAATTTCGGTGTCTATCTAAATTCTCAATTGACCTGCTGTGATCACACCGCTACTACTCTCTATAAAATCTCCATTCTGGCTCTAGACACCCGCTAAAAGTTATTTAAAATGCTAATGTTACCGCATTTCACTTATGCCGTATTTTGATGCCTCTTGTCGCGATAAAATTCACGTAGCTTTCAATGACTGCACTTGGTTTGTCTATAACCTTCGTAGTTTTGATCATATCTGACCATATCGCTTTGCCATTTTGGGATGCACTTTAAATATATTACAGATATCCCTCAAAGTCATGATGTTTATATTTAAACTCCTTAAATCTGAGCGTCCGTAATATCTTTACGAGTGCTTTCAATTTGGTCGTACACCTAGAAGAACACTATTTATACTCCCTAGATTCTACCGCTTGATAGGGCAGAGATCGTTTTTTGTTCATTCGCTGCAATTGTGGAACAGCTTACCCTCAGATATACAAACGTCGGGGTCATTAAATGTATTCAGGAAACGTGTTCTTAACTATCTTACTAACCGATAATATTCCTTCAACATAGCTTACACTACGACACCATCTCCTTGTATATTGACTATCCATAAACTATTCTATCGCTCGAACTAAACTTACTACTAGATATTGTATCATGGCGTGAACAATAACATGACGAACTGATCGTGCAATTGATAATTCCAGAGGCAAGAACTGCCACATAAAACTGAATGACTTCCTGCAGCCGTTTGATATATATGTATGTACTATTAAACTAGTTACACTAAATTACCATAAACTCTCTTGTTTGGTAGAGACAATACAAAATAGTCGAATTACAAAATAGTTTGTCTGAAACCTTTAACTCTTAAATACAGTTTTTACTACCATCATCATTATTCATATCGCTAAAAAAACACTATTATTTATTGCTCCCTCCCCTTCAACATCTATGCATGAAATAAAACCGACATTAATTCAAATAATTTTCAAAACAAACAAAGAAGAACTCGATATGCATAGAAAGAATGTGGAACACATTGAATGCCCACATTAGTCACATAACCGCGCCACATCATTATTTCAGCGCACACTTCGTTCATTGACTGGAACCGTCCAAGCACCCAGCGAGCAGCTCGAAAGCATGATCGAGGGAATCCAGACGACCTTGTCTAGGTTTAAATACTCCGCGCTCAGTGATCAGCGCAGAGCCAGACCGGCGCAGACAAAGCATCTAAACCATTTCTAGCATTCGCCGCCACAACATAACCCAATGCCATAGTAACCGAGATGAAGAGCCCGCATCCCGTCCGGAGCGACCAATGCAGAAACAAGCTCCGGCAAAAAGAAGAACTATCAAGCATGCACTACACAAACAAGCCATATTTTATCCTATGCGCATAGGTATATGGAGGTGTGTATCTAAACATGCGCGATCCGCTCAAGCTGTGTGCGAGTTGTCTGGGAATCTAATGCCAAGATCACGATCACTGCGCCATGCAGAAGTGCTCTTGACCCCTAATGGCGCAGATCGTGGTGGTCTATTTCTGTCTAGTTGTTTTGTGCTGCGTCGTGCCGAGCCGAGCGAAACTGGTTTGTTTGGATTAGGGGATGAGTGTGGCACACAGCTACAGTGGAGAGACCTTCCAGCATGAGCACACTTCGATAGACTAGAGATAGGTGGAGAGCTTTGAGGAGCTTTTGAGTCTTGCATAGGGAGAAGTATCGAAGTCTCTAGCCAGTATCGATCGAGGTCTAGTTGAAAGTGGAATGTGTACGCTGCTTTATTAGGCGAGTGGAGTTTCTAGCTACAAAAAATGATGACAAGTGCATTTTCCCAATTAACAGCATAAATAATCAAAACGAACAAAAACTATGAATGACAAGTAAACAAAGCAACAATTTCATAATTGCAAATATGCCAGCAAAAACTGCCGAAAATCAAACACCAATTATCACCATTTATGGCCGACATCGACCGCAGTGGAGTCTCCATCTGTTCGCCAATTCTATTCATATAGCTCAACTATCAAAACAAAACCGATAGCGGCCAAAAAAAGCTAGAATCCATTAAATTCACTAAAATCACTTTATCCCAGGAATCAAGTTTTTTCCACCTATGGCAACTGTGAAACTCTTTTTGCGGCCAATTTGTTCCTCAGCATCAATCTGGGTCGTCGCCCGAAAGGATGAAGGATCGAAATCCGCCGCTACCGGGAGTAGTAAAAAAATGTGCACACATTGCCGCCATCAACACAAGCCAATGCACGTGAGGGCGAATGATTGCATTTCACCTTTGTGGTGACACACCCAGAATCCAGAGCCATGATCCTGAATTGTTGATATTTTCCAGTCCGTCAGGAGCCTCGGTCTCAATAATCCCGAAAATAAAAACAAACTTCGGCTCCGATGATTGCGAAACATTGAAAAATTTGAAAATAGCACTCCCAACACGGGCGCCCGCTCGGGGGTAGGTGCTCCGCGGTGGTGCATCCTGAAGCGAGGATTTTTTGCAATTCAAATCTGAGCTGGCCGCCAACGATGCGGATGCAGTTGTGGGATGCCTCCATTATGCTCGCTCCGTGTGGAGAGTGGGCGGGGACATGCTTGTAGAAAGTAGGATCCGTGCCCCGGATAACGTGCTTCATGCGTGATGGAGATTTATGAGGATGAGCTTCTGGATGAGCTGCTTTTTTCGGGATAAAATTCTAGAACAAATTATGATGATATGTTAATCAGTGGGGGCTGGTGCATTTTTGATTTATTTGGTGGCACGGAAATGCATTTTCTGACCTTAACGGAGTATAAAAACAGCAGCGGGAATTATGGCGCAGTGTTCCTAAAAACAATTTAATCGGGTCAGTTTTGGAACTAGGTTTGACTAGGACAAGGCTACCGAAGACCAATCAAATTTTTTGGAAAAATATACGGAGCGGCAAAAAAACAAGGTTAGAAATCGTCCTTAATACCACCAGTCCGTCATGTCGTTCAGGTCATCGTGCAATGTTGAGTAGAAATCTTCAATCATTCATTCATTCTTGAAGGAGGCGTCTTAGCGGACACTGCGGCCTATTTTATTTGGTCTATTGTGCCAACCCCGTCTTTAAAAATCTTTTAGGTTAGGGTTTTGATATAGCCTAAAATTGATATCGAGTGCTTATCCCAAATCACCCTGGGAGCAGGAAAGTAATGAAGGAAATTCAATGTCCTCCTCGATGTAACTCATAGGACATTCCTACACGAGGGAACATGGTTCTGGGAGCACGAGCTTTTTTCGGGCAAGGGAAGCGTTCGCAGTTTCAGGAGCTATCCAGCAGCACTTACGACGGCTACAATCAATACCAGCTCTCTTCTGCTGAGATGATAATTAAGCGATGAGAGGCTCGTCAGGAGCTCTATTATTATTTTTAGCTCCCAACTCTTGCAAAAAGTTTGCCTGGTTTAGCTTTGTCGATTTGAATGAAACTTTCAGGTTAATGAGTGCCTTGGTCTTGCCCAGCTATGATAAAACAGCCGGTCGATCTGATTCGTGATGGCTGTTCTTACGTGGCAGGTGGCTAATTTGTAGAAAGGTTCCCTCCTTGGGAAAGGGGACCTCCTTGTATGTCTAACAGAGCACCTTCACCAAAGCATCCATCACTTTGGTGAGTCTGCTCTGCTTGTTCTAGATAAGCTCAAAGCCTTTGACCGAGTATGGCACCCTACTCTGTTGTCAAAACTACAAGCTATTGGTATCCACCCAGTTCTAAGGAAATCGGTTATGAGCTTCCTTTCTGACCGTTCAATGAAGGTAGTATTGGATGGCATCGAATCTAATCCCCCACATTCCTCAAGGATCAATTCTTTCACCCGCCCTTTTCCTTAATATACATAAATTATCTGCTCTCAATTCCTTCCAACCCACTGCTCAGCTTTGTTGATAATAGTACCCTGCGTAATTCTTACGCTTTCGACAATATAAGACAAGCACATGCCAGACTCATGTCCAACTCTATCAACAGGGACATCGAACACATTTTTAATTGGGGCCGCAAGAATTGTGTTGAGTGCAACCCCTCAAAAACGAAGTACTGTCTCATTACTTATAAAATCTGTAACAGCATAATGGCGCGATAAAATAGTGGGCGCCACTTATGCGAGGTATTACCCCCTTAGCCATAAGCCCGGAAAAGCATGACCAAGGAGCCAATACCATACATAAGAAAGGAAATAAAATTCCGGAACTCCTACGCCGGCCACACGGAGTTATCTAGCTCGCCGGAGGGGTCGTGGGGTGTGTGGCCGGGGCTTACCGCGGTTGGTTCACCACTTACCTGTGCCAGTGCAATCTTGAATTCCACCTTCATCCTTCGCCGGACATCACCTGAGCCGCGTCAAACCCTGAAAGGAAATGATCCCCCCTCAACCATTCCACCAAAGAAAGTTAATACATGGCCATAATAGTTATAATCATTTTAATACATTGCAATAACTTGTATCTTACAGGCGCAATCAAAATGCCAAACAACATAGAGAACAAGGAACAATTTCACTAAAGATTATAGGTCTCCTTGGCAGATATTAAAAATATTATTTTATCCTATTAAATGATCAATGTCAAGGAACTTACAATGAAATTTTCTTAGATATACATTAGTCTGAGGATCAAGAAGAAAAAAAACGCGCAGTCTTGGCACCAACACTCCTCGTTTTGTACATTCGTTAACACAAACGTTTGGGTCAATCTACGGATGAACAAATTCCCGAAAAAAACAACACAGAAATTAAGAAAGTAAGCAACGCAAGATTAAAGCAAATAATTCTGACAAGGAGTCACCAGAAACACGACTTCATAAAAACTTAATAAATTGCTTCACAAGTTGTCACCTAAGGCTAGCACAATGATTATTAACTCAATATATGTACTCAATATATGTACTAACTTAACCTGAAAAGTGTATGTTTATTACATAAAAAACAAACCAAAATGTGTCTATGTAAATGAAATCGATACAAGAAGAATTATAACAACTAACTAAAAAAGGTATGTGTCCAGAAGCAAAGACCATCCAAGCTGGAGGAGGACTAGCCGCTAATCTTCCTGGTCTGGTAGCCGCAATTCTAATTGAGGGGTAACTTCTGGGAGGACCTGGCGGTGAGCAAAATTCTTCCTCTACAAAGCGAGGGGGCAGCGTCGGGCAGCGCTCTTTTAAATACGGCGCCGACCGTCACGATCAAGGCTTGCTACCACTCCTCCTGGTTCTGGCCCTCACGTCTTGCCTAGCAGCCTTCCGTCGGGAATCCTACTTACAAATTATACCCAAGAACTTACGCGCAATCCGACCGGTTGGAATCCGGGGCTTCCGACACTGAAGTCAACAGATCCTGCAGGTTGGGATCTTCTAGTTCTTGTGGCCTGAGATTGGATTCGAAATCTGCATAACTGAGGAATTCTTCTGGCTCGTAATAGTCTTCATCGCTGTCTACCTCCAGTATTTTTCTAATTACACCTCGTAATTAATAGTTGACATTAAAACGGACATCGAATGGGGGCTATGGAATCCAGATCCAATGTTCTTTTTTTTATTTAATTTTAAATTTTTTTTTTAAACCAAAACTTTTTCAGTCAATCTTTCCATCCCTCAAAATTCGAACTCCCATTTTTTTCTTTTTCCTTTCTCCCCGCCTACCTTTTTGTTCCCAACCAACTACTCGATTTTCTTCCCCACAGTAATTTTTAGTCAAGTAGATATTTAGGCAAAACTGACCGTTACAAATCTGCACCGACCTTCCTTCTGTCTCAGTGGACAAAACAAATCATACAGCTTCTCCTTCTCTTGGGTATAACTTTATCTGAGAACTTGCGATGGAATGATAACATATTCCAAATCTCTAAACTAGTATCCCAATGCCTAGGATTTCGTAAGAGATGCAATTTTCTCCTTCCACCAGCAGCCTGAGCTATAATCTACAAATCCTACATTCGGCCCGCCTCGAGTAAACGTGGCTAGAAAAGGTGCAAAGCTGCGCCATCCGAATCATCGTAGATGACAGCCTTTGAACTCTCTGAGTCACCGTAGGAATGTAGCACAAGGACGTAGCCAGGGTTTTGCTTCGGGAGGGGTTTTTGTAGATTAGGTTGAAATGGCACGCTATTGGGCCCATTGTGATGCCATTAGCCATTCTAGTGTTGGAACAAAGTGCAGGCCATTTCAAGCCATTTGGAGCTTTTGATAAAGCGACAGAGTTCAGGGACCCCAGTATTTTGCAGCTCGCTCAATGCATCAAGGAAGGGTGAGCCAAGGAGGGTCCCTCTTTCCTTGCGAGGGCGGGACATGTACAGAGAAGATGGGAGACAGTTTCTTCCTCTTCTTCATTACCACAAAATCAGCATAAGTCGTTGTGGGGAAGTCTTAATCTTTCGGCGTGCCGGCCAAAGGGGCAGTGACCGATCAGAGCATTTACTACATGGGTTATCTCCTTTATGTTTAACAAAACTAGAAATTTTGAACGCTTTGCGTCCAAAGTTGGCCAGATTGCATGAAAAGTGCGGAACACCGTTGCTGTGGTCCATCTCAACCCATCTCGAGCTAAGCTGATTTTCCTCCAAGCTAGTTTGTAGGTCATTCCTATCCGGGTTAAGTGGGGTGTCCTTTCCACTTCGGTTCCCTGTTTAGCAAGCTCATCTGCCCTACGGTTCCCCTAATCCTATTATGTCTAGGAATCCAACAAAGTTTTATATGAAACTGAATGGCAATCTCACACAGAGACCCGCGGCAGTTCAGAACAGTCGTGGATGTTGTGACGGTAGAATGGGTTTTTGTAAGAATCATAATAATGATCTGTGTAAATGAGACCTCCTCTTCCCCCCTATACTTTTTTACTTTTTTTATACATAGTCATCTAGATATTTTTTCCTTTCTTCGGAAATGCAAATTACACACCAATAAACATTGCGCACATATGAATAAGACATTCGCTTATGTATTTTCAAATTTCCGCTTCGAAATGTACCAAGAATGCTACTGCGCATGGAAAATAGCCTTTTGAGAAACCTCATCTCGTTTGGTTCGCGCTATACATAGCTGTCGCCAAACGTATTTCTAAGAAGAAAAAATGCGATTTGAATGGTGTTCTGCCTATCTCAAATTTAGTATACAATTGAAGAAAAACTATTTATTATTATTTAATTTTTCATGCTATCTGCAATGTCTTTTTTCATTCGGGGGGGGTTTGAACCCCCAAAACCCCTCCCCTGGCTACGTCCTTGATGTAGCAGCGCTCCATATACCAGGCGCGGATTCAAGGGGGGGGGGGGAGTCACGGGGGTCATGACCCCCCCCCCAAAGCTCGAACTATGCAATAATAGTTGAGATGGGAGAATCCAAAAGCTGCTGATACGCTTCTGATACTTGACGAACATCTTGAATGTCTCAACTGATCAATGTCTCGGTCCAACATGTCTAAAGAAAGCATTTCATTAAATTCGGCAACTATGTTGTCCAATAAACGAATGAAGATTCTTCTTCTGTAATATTCTTCTGGAGTTTGATTTTTTTAATGATTGTCACGGTGTTTTTGACGATAAACAACCCGTGCTTCTTTGAATTCATCATCAAATTGTGCGGCGAGATGTTGGGCTTCAGTAAATAACCGTCGAAAAATAGAATCTACATCACGTCTTTTGGTCAGCAAGGGTATCTTTGATCATATCTGTTGCTTTTTTCAAATCTAATGAAGACGTTTGGAGTATTCGGTTCAAAGGTAAAGTTGTACCCGATATAATACAAAAAGCAAAAGTTTATTATGTTATTAATGACTATGATAAAAAAACAAATAGTACGAGTATTATACACGCCTAGAATGTCATTTAACCATGCAGATGAAATTGGAAACTCTAGGCTGAAAAGTACAAGACGAAGATTTGCCGCAGCAGATGCAGTTTTCGCGTCCTCCCACACCGAAATCTTATTAAGTGCGTCACACTTTTTTATTAATTGTTCACCCCCAAACTGCATGAGCCCAACGTGATTTTCTACCCAACTAGCCACCAAGATGTTTTTAAAAAATGTTTGCAAAAGAGTCAGAAAGAGCCAAAACTGCTCTCATTGCCGCTCGAATACGCTTCCAGTGGACGACCAGCCTAAAAGCTTTCTGAATTTCTTCTTTGCAAGCTTCCGTAAGTTGATTTTGGGTGGTTTTACTGATGTATGTCGCGATTAAACCCGCGGTTTCCAAATGATGCTGAAGAGTAAAGTCACCAAATTCAACGAAGAGTGCCCTGAAGTTCCTATCATTTGCCACCAGACTATCTACTTTTCCGTCAGTGTCACGATTATAGAGAGGTTCATCATCCCTACATAATGTCCACGTAAGGAATATTCTGCTGACATCGGTCTCGGCTTTCTTTTACTTGTGCGTCCCGTTGTACACATAGATGCTTGGTTATAAAAAGTCTGAAGGAAACTTTTTTCAGCTTCTACCACCCTCTGATGATATTAGTTCCGTTGGTGAAATGAAAGCGTTCCATTTTTCCCAAGTAAATCTTCGAATGCTTTCAGTGTTTCGCTTTCTTGCTTTACTTTTAATTCCGTGACCCCCTCCAAAACAAAATTCTAAATCCGCGCCAGCCATATACTTTATCGCTATTACAACAGCTACTGTTCCATTGAACTTCAGGACCTTCTGCCGAGCTAGATAGGCTAGGTAGAAAGCACAAACTGACTCTTGTCTGGGTTCCAGGTCATAGGAACATAGAGTGGAACGAGAAAGCCGACTACCTAGCCCCCAGGAGGGAGTCTCACTCCGGGGCTCGGAGACCGAGATGGTCGGCAGCTATCTTTAACTGCCACCTGCTGCTAGCCAGTGGAAAGCACTGGAGACCTGCACTATATATCTAGGGCGAAGTGGCTGAATTATAAAGGCTGTATCAGATCCAAAGCAGCGCAACAAAAATATCAGCAGCAAACTGTTTCTATTGGTCAAAGCGGGTCACATGACCACAGAAGCAGCACTGAATGCTGCCGCTGCATTTTCATTCCTAATCCTAATTTTGCTGCCCATCAAGGCAGCTTTTTTGACATTTCAGTTTTTTATTTAAGACGAAAAAGCGTTTGCTGCCTGCTGCTGCTACAACGAATCTGATACAAGAAGCAGCATGCTGCATGCTGCCTCTTCCGCTGCTGCTGTCGCTGCTCAAAAATTTGATCTGGTACGGCCTTTACAAAGAAAAAACAATGGGTCTCTTAAACCGACCTCGACGAGATATTGCCAGAAACAAGGCAATCATCACGGGGCATTGGCCCATTGGAGACCACACTGACAAGTTGGGCATCCCGTTCAACGTCTGTTGTCATAGCTGCAGGGAGATGAATGAGAGAGACTAAGCCAGGCAGCGTACTCTAGGCAGTAACGTTTTGGAAGACTTAAAAGAGATTTCCAGACTGGAGATCAGATCACTGTTAAGCTTCCTAAATTCCACTGCTTTAGGCATCCCTCACATCCGACGAAACAACCACTCCACAATTAAGGTACACGAGTTGTGGCAACAAAACGGCGCGCCAAGCGCTAATTGGGCCTCCGGCCGCACTAGACGCATCGCTTCACGCACCTACCTACGATGCCAGTGTTTGTTTTGAATACATTACTATTAAAAGACTCTACAACTAGGTCCAGTTCTGGCCTCTCGCAACAAATGTGTCGTTCGCAAAATCGGTGCAATTCCGCACTTCAAAACACTAGAGGTTAACATGCTTTGGAGTCACATTCCGTCACATCCCCAGCTACAAGGTGCACTCCAGAGGTGCACTATAATTGCACTTGTAGTGCACTTCTGGAGCCGCTCCACACCGATAGCGAAATATATGACAAAATGTGACTTCAAAGCAAATCAAGCTCCAAACCTCTAAAATACAGAGCCACACCACTCCTACATGAAACGACACAAATGTTGCTCGTTCCTTAATAATTCTAATTTTCCGGGTGACTTAATAAGCCTCACGCCAACCTTACTTGGAAGGGACTAGCCCAATCATATTAGCCTATCCTCCCTCATAGGATAGTTACCAGTGACCACCGCTAGGAGGTTATGATCGTATTTCCATCAATCCGAAATAGTTGTGACTGACCACCGTTGTTTTGAATACTGTCACTAATATTGTAAGGTTAAGTTTTCAATAATTGACAGAAATCTGAAATAACAGAGACTCATTCTTTGCGAATAATTTTTTATTTGTGGAACAGTTTAGTGACATTTTTCAAATTGGTATAATCAATGAAAGTCTCTTACCTTTTTCCCTCTCAGCTCCAAAATATATTAGCTGCATCCGCATGACTCTTCTGGAGTAGCCAAATCCCAGCGGCACATCTGGTGGCTGATTAATAAATGAATTTGCACAAAAACTTTCTATCCCAAATTCAGACCTTATTGTTGCAAAGTGCATACAAGGTGTGCCACTATTTAAACAGGCAACACTAATTGAAGGTGCATGAAAGGCCAACTTCGGTGAGCTGTCAGCGAGGGCTTTGTGCAGCATAGCAAAGGAAAAGCAACAAACGCGGCTGCAGTCATTAAAAGTCGCTTTAGACACACTTGGTCCGAGCGCGGCGCAAAGTGGAATAAAACCAGGCAAAGGTAAACAGACAAAAAGTTGCTCAAAAGGTAAAAGATGGAAAATTATAATAATTGAAGAATAAAAGCTGTGACGGCCGCGGAGCCGCAGTTATTTGAAAATCGGTGAAAGTTGCTTTTCACGGCGCTCGGCTGATTGCGGCGGATGACTCGCCGTTGTACCTGTGCACGTAGTGCATCTCTTAGTCCTCTAAAATCGCCATTTTTATTGTTATTTTTTAATTTGCATTCCCGTTTTTATTTCGGCAATTTACGACTCAGCTCTCCCATAGTGTTGTGTGGCTGCAGCGCGGCAATTGATGATCTGCGCTGGGAGAGGAGGCGATGTTTGAAGGTTTTAGGTCAGATATGTTAATGTTGATTAATGACGACTTCTGATGCATGAAGGCTTTTACTAAGTACAACCCAGCAATAAACTTAATGACAGATGGCCCGCCATAATGGATCTTGGCAGAATGCAGTCGGAGCTTTTGGGTGCACGGAATTGCAATTTCGCGATTTCTTTGTGCTTAAGAAACCTGAAATTTTTCGCTTTTCTTTCTGTCCGCTCGGTCATTCCTAAACTCTCAAAAGAATTCATAAACAATGTGCCAAAAAAATAAAATAAAACCCAAAATTTGGCCACAGTAGCGGAAAATATCATAAAGAGAGTTAAATTGCTCACGTTGGTGAAGTGTTACGTTTCGGTGAGCTACAAAATAGGCACCCTTCAAGTATGAAAGCCGGAAAATGGTTAAAAAACTTAGCAATGACGGTAAAGCACGGCAAAAATAGGGGTTGAGCAAGTCGAGCCGGTCGGACTCTATTCGGAAATGCACAAAACAAAACCGAAAAGTGTTCTGCTCTACTCCACTGTGTGTTTACGTTCTCGATCGCTCACCGGAGTCAAAGGTGCAAGGGTGCATACCGAGGCGAGCAAAAACGCCCAAAAAAACCTCAAACACGTTTCAAGTACAATTAAATCTCGTATATATACGGGCATTATTCCGATGCCAAGCACATGAAGAACGAGGCTTTTTGCCAAACAAAAAGGAAGTTATAATAAAAAATAAAAAATAAATTTTTTGGAGCTCTAAGCCCACCACATGCACCACCGTTTGTCGGATGGAGCTGCACCCACTGCACTCTGCGCCCAATGGGGACTTTAAAGTCCTCACATTACCTCCACTGACAAGCACACGTCGACGGTTTGGTAGCTCCGCGGTAAGTAGGCCCCACAACAGCAATAAAATGGCTCCACAAAAGTAATCTCCCCCGAAAACAGCACACTGAAAATCGTGTCGCAATAACAAAATTGCACCGGAGTCCGAAATTTCGAATCGATGTTGGAGAGCCTGCAACAACTGCAATCGACGGCGATATTGCACCAGTGTCGACCTCCACTGTTGAAGCAAGGTCCACCAGCGCCCAGCGCCGCCACTCCTCACTCGTTCTCCGTCCGTTCATCCTGCGGCGCCACGAGCGATCTGGACCTCCTTTCAAGAGGTGCGATGTCATGCAAAGTGCTTGGACAGGTTAAGAGATTGATGGGGTGCTTCATGTCATAAAAGCGGTTACCTTTGGTGTTGCGGTGGAGGGGGTGGTGCCGTCGGGGCTCTTACGCACCTGTTGCACACCTCAGTGACTTCGGTTGCATGAAGTTCGCCAATTTCGTTTGATGCATGAAAGGTCGCGGAGGGTGAAGCTATTAATTTATGCCTGATCCTTTCGAACCTGAAAGTGTGTTTACCGGGAATTATCCTACGCAAAACGGGGCACGACAGAAATGTGGAAATATTTTGCAGATAGACAAATATAAAAGAAATTACCTGGGAAAAAATTTATAAAAGAAAGTCTACCACTAAAATAGGTTTTTTATAAAAGTTTCAGGCGTAGGTGGATTCTATCAAATTTCTAGGATTCGATGACAAAGAAAGAAGTGGGATGTTGCTGAATGGAATTTCTTAACTTTCGGATATGGATACGTGTAGTTTTTAAAGTAGCTGAAAATTCTGAATGAAAAATCGATTTTTAAAGTTGCAGCATAATTTCCATTAAATCCACTGCACTGTAAAGTCTGATTTAACACTGTAAAGAGGTAAAAATAGTTTGTTTTAAAATATATCATTAGAAAACTGAAGAACACTTATTGGATGTCCATGAAAGCTTTAACCTGAAACCTTTTCATTACAGTAGACGGCAGATTACAATGTTTTCTTGATTGATGCCATGATTCTTAATTAGGTGTTACGTCCATATGAAGCTCCTGCAGGTGCCTGCCACACATCTGCCTCTGTCGTGGAGCGGTCTAAGTACCATACGAACAGCCTTGCCAACTCTAATCCGATCCTGCTTAAACTTTGGTGTTCGCTAGCATGTACTCCCATTTCTGGATTTTCTTTGATAATACAAACTGAATACTGTACGAATGAGTCCTATCATTCTCAGTCTCAACGCAACAGATTATGGCGGCTTTCTCCACTTCGAAATGCAGAGTTACCAAGTTAAGCAGATGCTTCAACCGTCCAGTCGGCTACGATCCTATAGCACTGTTTATTGAAAACCAAGTCATTCTTTGAATCTTGCTTAATTTAGTTATGAAACTATAAAGTGTAATGTGCACCTCGGGTTGGTGGCACGAAGAGGCCAACCGTCGATCCACACATACAAAAACAAAAAAATTTGGACACAAAAAAAATCGCCTGAAAATTCGCAAGACAGTACCCCGAGTCTCAAGAGTATGGCTGGCTCGCCGGGGGGTCATGGGGTTGGGAGACTCAGGAGGTACCGTCTAAAATAATGAACTACATCACCATATGGGAGCGCCCCCCTTCATTGCGGACGTGGAGAGCCCATACGCAGTGAGTCGGGTGCCTGAAAACAAATTTCCGGAGCGAAATTCATCGTCCGCCGCTAAGCCATCATGACCCTAGCCCTTCAACATATCAAATCTAAAGAGTGGTAATTTTTTTTGTAAAACTTTATTTTAATTAATTTAAAAAAAATATTTTTAGTTAAATTTCTTATTTGTTTTTTTCCTCTGTTTTACATCCCATGTACAATGCATACCAAACAACAAAAAAGATGAAAACCAAAACATTATAGCAATAGGTTTGAAGAACTAACAGAAGAAAACCCGTCCTGGCCAGTACGCGTATCCTTTATAACAAAATGTCAAATCTAGTAATAACATACATAAATACCCATAAAAAACAAAAAAAAAAAAACAATCTCCGACAAGACCTTCCGAAGTACAGTCTTCGAAGGCAAATTGAAAAAAAAAATTCTTATTCGCAATATTCACATTTTAGGGTAAAACATTGGTCAACAAAAAAATTATAACACTCAAATAAGGATATTAAAAACATAAAAAAAATTCCACTGTGGTGAAAAATTTATAAATTATACAAAAATATGAATCGTACTCCTGTCAATCTAAAAAAAAATTATATCACCAATACATATAAATTGTTATTATGTAACTCAATAAAACTAAGGTATTTAACATGGGACTCTGTCCCCTATAAATTAAGAATTGTTTAAAAAAAACTAATAACCTTCATAAAATCAATTCCAACAACAAAACAATTATTTAGTTTTTCATAATCAGATAAATTAGTACTGCAACCGGTCTACCTCCGCATACCGGTATGTCCTTGATAATGGGAACCGTTGATCTTCTTAACTAGCCATTTTTCTTGCCCAAGGCGATTTTCTACTGATGTACCTTAACAACTATTTTACCTTAAGAGTCTTTGTATATACAAGACCACCTTCTCTCCAACCGTCGTCCCTCTGCACATACAGCAGCAATTCCGGTCCGTTGTTACAGGAGCTCCTCAGAACATCTCCGTCCGCTCACCTCTTCTCAAAAAAATATGCTTATCAACCTACATAGGTGCTCCTGCCGGTTTTTTTCTTTTGCACATATCCTGGGATATCTTCATACGAATATAATGGTGTCTTCCCCAAAATCTTTAACTTTATGGAGCTTTTTTCCTTTTTTTCCAGCTCCGATCAAACTTGATTGTTATTTTTATTTATTTTTTCTTTATTTTAAAAGAATTTTGCAAAAAAAACTTCACTTTTTTTTGATTTTGATTTTAGATTTTTTGATTAAATATTTCGCAAACTGTATTTTTTTCTTTTCTTTATTTTAAAAAAAATTTTAACAAAACTTTTATTTTTTTATCGCTTTTAAAAATTTTCAAAATAAACTGTCTATCTCAATCGAATTCCACAACTTTTATTTTCAATTCTCAAAACTGAACTCCCCAAAAAAAATTCATCCTTTTTTCCTTGTTTTTTTCCGCCTACCCGTTTTCAATTTCTCCAAAATTCTTCCTTAATTTGTATAGTGACTACAGGGTGTGTTTTCAGTGAGGATATAGTTTGCCGTTACAAAAGCCAAATTCAAGGCCACCACACCAAACCCCCTCATGTTATCGCAACCTTGTAGTTGTGCGGTATGTTTAATCGCCTCTTGATATTCTGATCTGTCCCGTTTTTATGTTAATGACTAGCTCTTAAACGACCGTCGCGTCGGTTCTATAGTTTTAAGTGCAATGTGAATAGCAAGCTCTAGTAGAAAGGTTAGTACATAGAAGATTGAAAGAACTGCCAAAGTCGTCATGCGGTTGTATTCCATCTTCTCCTATCCAGTAAAAATCACGATAGAATGCTAAATTCGTTGATCGCATCTTCCTCGCTTTTTATGCTTAAAGGCGATGGCAGGAATAAGGCAAGGAATTACTATAAAGAGGGCAAAAAAAAAACAAATTGATATCTACGTGGGAGAAATGAAAAGACGAGAGACCATGACGATGCATGGATTTGAGCCACGGACTTCTGGGATGGCAGTCGGCAGCTGCAACCCCTAAGGTACCACTGCTGGTTCCAGTGGAGCAGCATCTAATCTCAATACCTAATATTTGTCTTGTTGTGTGCCAAAAAGAAAAAACGAGGTGCAACGATGATAACATGTCTTAATAAAAATCGTCGATTTCGCGCCAAGAAGTTTTTCTTTTCAGTTTTACAAAAAAAGTGTCAAATTTGACGCTTTCGACATGGTTTTCTATAGATTTTGGCATGCTGAAAACGATCCCGTTGTCAGATTTGCCCTATCATTCCATAGTTTTGAGATATTTAACGCGCAAAAGTGCAAAAAACACGCTTTTTGGCACTTTTAGGTTAGGATTGGTCAAAATCCTGACGTGATAGGGCAATTTGGCCAACGGATTCGGATTCAGCGCGAAAAAATACTTAAAATACGACTATTAAATTGAAAAGAAAAAAACCTTGCAGGCCTGTGAATTTATAACCAAAAACATTTTCTTGGGATGGGCACAAAGTCTTATGCCAGCACGCCAATTGCAGATCAAATCAAGTATGGCTTGTGGTGGTACTACAATGACAACGACACGAAGCTCTAGGAGTTTATTTGGAACCAGGCAACAGAGTGCTGCTATAGTGACCTTAAAGGTAGAGTTTCATAAGATGCGATGAATACGTCGACATTTGAGTAAATTCTGTATATTTAGGGAAATGGAATGGAAGAAACCAACGCATTCAACGCGACCAAAAAAATCGTATTTTATGAAACAATTAGACAATTAAATAGAAACAACGTATTCAACGCACCCAACGTGAACGCAACGTCCGCATCTTATGAAATTCGACCCTAAAATAGCCCTAACCTCCATATCGAGAATGATATTCCTTTGCTCAACGCTGCATTTTCCAGCTATAGGGCCCGTCTCAGGATGTCGGCCACTGCCAAAACCGATAATTTGTACTCAGTAATTCTTAATCCTGGTGCTCCTACTTCCTCCTCTTCAGCTGAAACTTCGACCCCCTTTGTTGCAGTACTAAATGATATTAACCCTAGATAGCTAATGTTCGTCAAAATGACGAACATCCAATAAATATCTCCCTCTCCCTTTCTAATTATGTGACCTACGCACGTGCGATTTAGTAACAAAAACTAAATTAAATATTATTTTTTTCTATTATTATCTTTTACTTATATCCTATATGTCCTACTAATACAAAAAAACTGATGAAAAATCACAAAATTAAACTAAAATTCACATTTAAAAATTAGTCGTAAAAAAGTCGAATGGTTAGCTTTTATGATGACTTCAGGAACGTTAGCTATCTAGGGTTAAAAGATGTACGATGCGTGTCAGGACTGAGGTCGAGTCGTTATTACTTACAGCGACTCAATATTACTCAGCCCTGGACTTATTATCGGAAAGATTTAGTGTATTACTGCGTCGCTCATTGTATGGAGGTGCAAAGCGAGCCTCCAGCCACTGCTACTCCCGAGGTTGCTGGACACTTGGACACTGGGGATACTGAGTCTTTGGTAACCTGCACCAGCCTAGTGACGGTACCCAGGCCGCAAAATATTTTCCTTTCGCGCTTTTCCCCTGAAACTTCGCCAGAGGCTATTAAAGATTATTTAAAGGGAAAAGCAATTCTTCCAAACCGGGCGTATTCTTCGTTCTGTCTGCACCGCCCAGTACCGCTTAAAAGCTTTTGGATCCGACATTCAGTCATCCCCGTGCTTTATCTAAATACTTTGTTCCACGCAAACGTGGACATCGTACTCCTAACTCTCTCCAGGTTTCAAAAAACTGAAGACGCTCACCCTCTATTACCAAAACGTAAGAGGAATGAGATCCAAAACCCACGATGTGTTTCCATCAACTTCGGCCAGCGATTTTGATATAATTGCTTTTACGGAGACATGGTTATTTAGCGGAATCCTCAATGCCGAACCTTTCGATTCCTCCTACCATGTTTTACGGGGGGATATATGTATATAATGACCCGTAGGATCGTGGAGGTGGTTTACTACTTGCCTGTAGTAACCTTTTCAATTGCTGTTCAATAACACTTCCTAGTTTTTCCAACTCTGGAAATTGAGCTTCTCGTTCTTAACGTCTCTGTTGTCCAGAATAACCTGTTCTTAATTTGCTTTTACATCCCATCCGATATACTCAGAACTCTTGACGACAAAGGTCAAAACCTTTCCTAATTTCCTGCATAAATCATATCCAGGATATGATGGATTCTAAAGACAGAAACCTTCTTTTAGGTGATTTTAATTTACCCAATGTTCAATGGGTGTCTTGTGATGACGACGATAACTACCTACCTGAAAACAACCTTAATTTTTGGGAGTCCAGCTTTCTGAATTCCATATTCTCATGCGGGTTGAAACAAATGAGTGGTGTGAATAATATTTTAGGAAGGCAGTTGGATCTTGTATTCTTTTCCGACTCAGACAACATGATTGTTGAGCCTAGTTCAATAGTCTTGTCGTCTGTTGATAATTATCAGCCTCCTCTTCTACTGAGCTATTGTTCTGCCTTTAACAATAAACTAATCCATGAAGAGTCCACAATTACTTTTAATTTTAAAAAGGCCAATCTTGAAGGTATCCAAGAACGTGATATCGAATTATCGTCCGATTGCAAAATTATCGTGTATGCCAAAACTCCTTGAATCTATTATTTATTCTGAGATTTTTTTTTTTTTTCAATTCAATTCAATTTATTTTATACATAAGGAAGTACACAAGACTTACATCTTTTAGAGTACAATATTATAATTTGAAATCTAACATGGCAAGAAAAATACCTAGTCTAAGCTTAATACCTAACAGAATAGAGAACAGCTAGAGTTAAGAGGAATATCAAGGTTGTTCAATAGTAGATAGAAAGAGGGGAACTTTGGCTATTAGAAAGTAGAAGAAAGAAGGGAAAGCTATAGAGAAGAGGTGGATAGGAGAAGAGAAACTTGTTTCCTGAAAGTGGTGACTGTGCTAATTCTTTGTAAAGAGGAGGGAAGATCATTCCAGAGTCTAATCGCGTGCACAAAAAAGGAACGACTACCAATTCGAGACCGATGGGCTGGTATAAGAAATTTAAGTGATCTCGAGGTTTGCAAGGGGGTAAGGAAGTCGGATAGGTAAGAAGGGCTTTTAGCGTAGAAGACTTTATGTAGAAGAGCTAGTGCCATAATATCGAAAAAGCAAAAGAGGTTACAGCCTATTAGTGAATTCCGAACCGATGATACATGATCTGATCTTCTCAAGTGGAAGATAAAGCGTAAGCAGTCATTGAATGCAACATTAAGTCGTTGACGACAGGATGAATCATACACAATGTAAACAAGTGAGCCATAGAGGAAGTGCGGGAGAATGAGAGATTTTACAAGCATTGAACGAATTGTGGGTGATAGGAGACTACCATAAAGCCAGAGCTTACGTAAAGTCCCATAGATTTTGGAGAGCATTAGTGAAACTTGATCACAGCAGGTTAGTTTGGCATTAATGGCAATACCAAGATTATGGACCCCATCAACAATAGGAAGAGGTATGTTATCCAGACAAATGAGTGGCATTCTGACGGGGAGCATAGAGCTACGACTTAACACAAGTACTTGTGATTTTTTAGGGTTTAATTTAAGGAAATTGAGAGCACTCCACTCATTTATTCGAGATAGAGTGCTATTCAAGTCAGAAATACAAGAATCAATCTGTGAAGGAGGGCAAGAAGTATACAATTGGAGATCATCAGCATATAGATGAAAGGAACAGTGGCCAATAGTAGAGGGGAGATCATTAATATATAATGAAAATAGTAAAGGACCAAGAATTGAACCTTGTGGAACACCAGAAGGCACCTGTAGGAGAGAGGATACAACATTATTATGACGAACACATATGCTTTCCAAGATTTATGGGACACTGCGAAAGCTTTGGCTTTATGGTAGTCTTCTGTCGACCGCTGTTCGGCTCAAGCTTGTTAAATCCCTCATCGTACCACATTTCCTCTTTGGTTCCCTTGTATATATTTCCTTAGATTCAGCCTGCCGACAGCGCCTTAAAGTAGCTTTCAATGATTGCTTAAGATACATTTTTCATATGCGAAGGTCAGATCATGTGTCGAGTATACAAAATTCCTTGCTAGGTTGTGACCTCTTTCGTTTTATTGATGTCATGGCTTTAGTTCTGTTAAATAAGGTTCTATCCTCTAAAAGCCCTTCCTACCTTTTCGACTTCCTCTGTCCTCTTCGATCTATGCGTTCAACCAAATTTCTCATTCCAGCTCATTGTTCGCTAATTGGTAGTCGCTCCTTCTTTGTGCATTCGTTTCGACTTTGGAACAATCTTCCCTGTGTGATTCAAAGAATGAGCTCAGCCACGGCTTTCAGAAGGCAAGCATCTCTTTTTCTTACTTCTTCCTCTTCTTTTTCTTAGATTTTCTATCCACTTATTTTCATATCTTCTTCTGTAACTATTAATTATCCCGTCCTCTTTATCCCACTCACTACATTTATTTATATTTAAGTTAGATTACCTGTTTTAAAATGTACTCTAAAAGATGTATGATCTTGTGTACCTTGCCAATAAATTTATTTATTATTATTACATTGAAAGCGATTAGATAGCAAAGAGGAGAAAAGCCGTGTAGCAGAAGAAGAGAAGCGATAGCGCTGACTTAGTTTGGAAAGCAGGATCGTGTGCACCACCGAGTCGAAGGCTTTCGAGAAATCAAGAAGCACTAATACTGCAACGTCACCTTTATCAAGCGCAGAGCGAATGTCAGTAGTTACCTTTAGTATAGCTGTTTCGCAACTATGATTTTTACGGAAACCAGATTGATATTCAGAAATAAGGCTATTAGATTCAAGGTAGCGCTGGACTTGAATGAATACAGTTTTCTCGAAGGCTTTAGCAAGGAAAGGAAGAATGCTAATGGGACGGAAATCTGAGATATCAGCAGGAGAAGATTTCTTCGGTAAGGGGATCACTATGGCTTTTTTCCACAACAAGGGAACTTGGGAAGTAGTCAGGCAGTAATTAAAAACATGCGTAATAATATTCAAAATTAAGGGGGCGAGCAGCTTGAAAAACCGTGGAGAGATTTCATCATAACCGATGCAGCTTGACGAAATGGAGAGCAGTATTTCAAAAACTTCCGAGGAGTCCACACAGCGGAATGCAAAGCCATCAGTACTATGCGGAAGGACTGAGAAAGATCGGGAGATTGGGAAAGCAGGAGGGGATTGAATGAATGAGCGATTTAGAAGGTCAACATCGATATCAAAATGGGAGGGTGCAGTAGCATGTATGCCCAGCGAGCGAAGGTTGGACCAGAGTTGCTTGGTGTTTAAAGAGGGATCAAGCTTACGGGCATAAAAACTACGTTTTCGTGATTTGACTTTACTAGTGACGAGGTTGCGAAGCTGTTTAAAGGCATTAAGATATCTAAGGATCCTAGTCTTGCGATAACGCCTGTACATGCACTCTCGCTGACTTATCAGGTCACGGATTTCACTAGAAAACCAAGGACAGGGTGAGGATGGCCTACGGCTTCTTGTGACCAGCGGCACACATTGATCAAAGAGAGATTGAGTAAATAGAGTCAGCAAACTTACTTTAGCGTCAACACAAGTAGTACGATAGATAACATCCCAAGGAATGACGGAGGCAGCTTCAGACATTTGATCAACATTGATGTTACTAAAATCACGAAAAGTATACGAACTAGACACGGAGAGCACACCAAGAGAGAACCGAACGGAAAGGAATAATAGGTCATGGTCCAGAAAGCTAGGGGGGGAAAGTTGATGATGCTTTAACACTGCATCAGTGCAGGTAGTAGCTAGGACATCAAGCAAGGATGGGTTTTGACAATTTAGAAATGTTGGTAGATTATTTAGAATATGCAAGTCCAATGTCTCAAATAAATATCTAAGAGCATTCGCACGAGGATTGATTTTGAGCAGATCAGCATTAAAGTCACCCGCAACAATTATGTTCTCATAGTGGTGAGAAAGAGAAGAAACAAGATCGGAGAACTCAGTAGCGATATCGGAATTGAAGGCATTGGGAGGACAGTATACGCTGATAACAACACATTTGTCACATGGAGATTTTATCTCAACAGCAATAAACTCGAATTGTAAGCCATTAGACTTACCGAGCACTCTTGAGGAGAGCGAAGAGGTCACATATACAGCGACACCACCACCAGTGCGGTCAAACCGATCACCACGATCACCGATTGTTCCTATCTGTAAGAGATTTATCTCAGCAAATCAACACGGTTCAGTAATGCATTTGAAAAGCTCTCTCACTCGATTATAGCTCTCAAACTAGAAAAATTAGGCTTTCCGCATCGCCTTGTGGTATGAACTTATCAAGTTATATTTCGTGGAGTCAAATCCAGAAACTTTAAAGCGTCCTCTGGTGTCCCGCAAGGTAGTCATTTAGGTCCTCTGCTTTTTATCTTATCAATCCATGACATTGTCACTTTAATAAAGCACGGTAATATCCTTATATACGTCGATAACATCAAACTGCACCATCTCATGAAGAGTACTGGGGATTGCAAACTTTTGAAAATTGACTTTAACACCTTCTATTCTTGGTGTTCTTATAACAGCCTGGTTCTTAATATTAGCAAGTGCGAAGTCATGACGTTATGTAGGAAACGTGGTCCGATAATTTATGACTATACTTTTCTTCACAACATAATCGCTGGTGTAAACTCTGTAACTGATCGGGGATTGATTGCAAGTTGGAATTTTCCACTCATATCAATTATATCTCTTCCAAGGGAAGCTTAGTCCTGGGATTTATAAAAAGACGGTCTAAGGAATTCAACAATCTCCTCTCACTAAGCACTTGTACATACTTTTAGTCAGGTCTTTACTCGAGTACGCCTCCCAGGTGTGGTCTCTTCAACTGAAATTATTATTTGAATTAAAAAACAGTGTTCACTAATGTTCCTTTGACTATCGGTTCCAGTTTCGGGCTAATCCAGTAGTCGGATACGATAGTCGGTTACGATAATCGTGTAAAAATAATTTATTTTGTTTTAATATCATGCCAATAACCATAACAGCTTAGAAAAGAACAATTTTGAAATCACAGACAGCCATTAGGCTAGCAACATACGATTAGGTTTTTCCCGTGCGACTAACCGTCCCCGATTTTCCTGTCGCTGTGATTACATGCTTTTCCGTTCTGAAACTGATTCGGTTTTAACCTTAACGTGTATCGCGGCTAACCCAATTACTTGAGTTCCCTTTGGCACGAAAAAACCCGGTCCGGGAAACCCTAATCGTATGTTGCTAGCCTAATGGCTGTCTGTGATTTCAAAATTGTTCTTTTCTAGATAGATTGGTAACCGCATGCGCATGGTCTTTAGTCTTTCAATTTTCTGCCACCTAGAATACTTTCCTTCTATTTTACTATCAGTCTACTAAATTTTCAGGTCGGTACAAATGTTGTAAATGAAAACGCAAACTATGGGGGTGTATTAATGCAGACGAAGACTACTAGTAGTGGGACTTATTTTCCAGGCTTTTGATAAACTACTAGAACTGTGACAAACCGTTTTAACTAACGAAGGAAATTATATTTTGGATTAACTATTTAATAACAAGGAGAAAAGCATAATAATTAAGGAAACCATTGGAAAAAACAATCCTTGTAACCTTATTCTTGTGCTTATCAGAGTGTTGTTCACCTCATCCTTCCACCGTTATCCACCATCAACCAGAAGCTTTCACAGCTCCAGTATTGATCTGCTTCATTCATACCAGTTCCCAGCCTTAATTGCTCTCCAAATGACTTGCACCGCAACCCCCCTGATTCCGCGCCGCTGATAAGATGGAAATGCCTTCCTCGTAATTGATAAGGAATCAATAATTGAAATAAAATTTATTAAAGCGACAAAACTCCAATGACCCATTAACGACGCTTAATATCCAATTTTTATAAATTATGGACGTCGTCCGGAATAAACGGTCTCGGAGGCCGTGATGCAGCATCGCGGATCTCGATGGCGATCTGGACGGATGTGGGAGCGGGCGGCCGGGCAGGAGCGAGTCCCGCTGTTAATTGCTTCATTCCTTATCATCGGCGAGCGACAGCGTCTTGCATGTCTCTCATTATGGCGACGTTTATGTTTGTTTTCGCGGAATCCAGGTGTGAAGTATGTGGCCCAACTGAAAAAGTATTAGCAGCCATTTTTTTGCATTCTTTTAAATTTCCGATGCAACGTTATCGAGGAAATCTCTGGCGATACCTGTGTGTGCAATGGTCGTCTTCTGGCGTTTCTTATTATCTCCTGGGCTTTACATAACAAATTGACGGCCTGTAATCACTGGCAATCATCGCGTCCACATCGGGCAACTTCAAATCAATTTGCATCAGGCCTCCCCTTCTCGGTGCAGCCGGGGGAGCTTGGCGTGCCAGGAATACGTTGACCTCGCTAGCCTACAAAGTACACGAGCTGCAATCCTCTTTGTTTTGGAGAATCAACGAGGCTTAGTAGTAAACACCGTGGTGCTCCTCTGCCTTGCTGGATGCTGGGGCTGGACCAGTGCAATAGCCCAGAAGAAAATTCCCTGTTTACATTTATCTTAAGGTGTTTTCTCCTTTTTTCTCGAGTGGACGTCGTTGCCGCAATATTTAGTTTCATCGGCGCAAGGAATTCTCTGTGCTGCAGCCAGCTCCGGCGGACCCCCGAAATATGTAAATATTGGGTTTCAATGGCGATGACCATGTGCAGACCATAGTTTGTGTTTTGGTTTAGAACATATGCTGCAACGTGGCCAGTCCGGCTTTAGTAAACACCAAGTTCTTTGACCCAGAACTTGTTTTCGCCAGCGTGGTTTTATAATTTTAACGGAGTTTTTGATAATTAAAAAGAAGACTTTAACGTCACTTGTTTTCGAGCCAGGATATTTTTCATTCCTTTTTAGCCTTTTTTAATTTCTTAGTTGTTTTATTGATGCATATACATTGAAGACATTTTTGTTTACCAAAATTGTTCAAAATTCAATAAGTTTTTCTTTCTAAAGTTAAGCTAATTTCTAGCTCGGTGAAGTTCAACATTCTCCACAGGCTATTGATAACTACGCTACGCTACGAAAGTTATACGATAAATCTTGTTTGTGAGAATTTCTAACAGTTCGTTTACGCCATCTTTAGGAGATCGAATGAAGATATCTTTTTGCGGGACCGAAATCTGTATCTGGTTGCTAATAGATCATTGAAGTTTGTGGTATCCTTGTCCTAGGACTTGTGCTAAATGTTGTACTATTTCTGTTCCGGTTTCGAGTTATCACACATGGATCTTGCATCCAAGGATTACTCTTGAATTGCGTTACCGACGATGCGGATGTTAAGATTCCATCCTTCTGTTTGAAAAGAACTAATTCCAAGAATTTTTTACTTGATTGGTTTTATACCCGAAGGCTTGAAAGCGTCTAAACCATTTATTTACAGCCATCAGTCTCTCTTTTGCTCTCCTGAAGACTATGAGAAAATAATTGACTTTTACATGGAAGAAGAACTGAAAACCAAATATCCCCTCCACAACTACAAAGCAAATCTCCTATCAAAGAGTCAAATACACCGAAACAGCCAAACATAACCTCACAAGTAAAAGTTGGAGGTCTTTGGAGGAATACGAGGTGGGTTTATAGAGCGTGACTCTAACAACACCTCTCTCGGCTCCCTTGAACGGGCGTCCCATGGAGAGAGAATAAATCCGATAAAATGAAGGGAATAAATAAAGGGATCAAATCAATCTTGTCTAGGTTGAGAAGCACAGATGGTATAGTTGAACTCGGAGAATTGTTAATAGTACTGACAACCACCTCGAAGGTTAGCCTGCAGGGAGGAGTACTAACACCCTTTCTAGGGTCACTAGTTATTGACGTACACCTTACGAGGCTCTCATCCTGTGGCTTTTATATACAGGAATACGTGGACGAGCTCATTATTATAAGACGAAAGGACGACATATCTATATCTGGCCTACAAGGAGCTCCCTCGGGTGTTTGTGCTTGAAGCCAAAAGGAGAAATTAAGCACAAACCCAAGAGAAAACGGCCATCATGCCATCACCCACAAGAGGGAAGCTAAACCCTTGGTAAGAAGGTAATCTCCGTTTTTATATCTGTACAATAAATTATTTCTTACTATGAAGTCCATCATGTCGTCCTTTCACACCTGCTTTTCTTAACGCGCTGCTTCTTCATTTTGCGCTTTATCCTTATAGTCCAGTCAAATTAGAGGTTTGACTGGAAGATAATTCCGAAGTTGCTGAAAATTGGAACAGCCGTTAAAAACATTATTATACGTAAGTTGTAGAGACTGCCACGCGATTGGGCGACTGCAAACTTTTTTATTCAAGGTCAAAGGGTCAAAATATCACTTTTTTGCAAATATATGCTAAACCGTACGTCTTATCAGAAAATTGTGTTTACAAAGTTTGTAGATTAGGCGATTATCTACAAAAAAATATATTATACATTTTCTCGTAGGAATTGCCATTTCTGAGATATTGTCGTTTTAATAAGTTAAAATACTCATATTCTATCATTCCCGACTTGTAAAGATCATCAGAAGTTTAATAAATCCTTTGTTGGAGTACGCGGCTAATATTTTCAGGGGTGATTCCTGGATATATTTGGAGAAAAAAATTGTTCTACAGAGGGCGGCTATCTCCACTATCCACTAAGATAGAAACGTTGTAAACACAATTTTCTGATAAGACGTACGGTTTAGCATATATTTGCAAAAAACTGATATTTTGACCCTTTGACCTTGAATAAAAAAGTTTGCAGTCGCCCAATCGCGTGGCAGTCTCTACAACTTACGTATAATTATGTTTTTAACGGCTGTTCCAATTTTCAGCAACTTCGGAATTATCTTCCAATTATGGCGTTTTTTCGTCTATTTTGACTGGACTATTAGCTGATTAAGAATTTCTGATTTTATGAGCAAAGTCATAAGATTCCGGCTTAGGGCGTCAGCGTACTTTATCTGAGATGATCGGCGATGATTGGTGCAGCATTCATATTCCTAGCGTCAAAAGCGCTATTCTACCGTTTGCTAAATTATGCCCCTCAAGCAGAGAGGAGTGGCTTCAAATGCTCCACCTGCGCCTAGAGATGGTGAACTCTCGGGACTGCTGGTAATACAGGTATGGAAGTTTCTGAACCCAAAGAACTTCGGGTGACACAGTTGGTTTGTGCCTGGAATTGCGGGTTACACAGGGACGGAAGAAGCTGATCCTAAGATGTCTGAGGGCACTCACCTACCAGCCCTGGGTCCAAAGACCCTTTTTTATCTGAAGAGGATATCAAAATCTCAGGCGTTCCTTCGCCGTCAATGACGGACTTTGCTCAGCTTCTTTCAGTGGAAAGATAATTTCCCGAGGATGCCACCACCTATTTTTAGAACGCTTAAGATTTCGAATATCAGGTGAGGAATCTCAGCAACCTGCTAAATAATGCATTGGAGTTCCCTTCGACTAAGTTAGATTCCAACGTCCGGGAGGGTAACTTGAGACAAATATGTCAAGGACTTGAGACAAATATGTTTCACATCTTTTCTCCTCAAGATCCTCGAAAAACTTGAGGAGATTCATATTAAGCCAAGCATTGATAGAGAAGTGCTTTCTCTCTCAGCATGTCTACATGATTTACCATCGGTAGACACTACTTTCCACTCCCTGGTAGCGGTCATTGAAAAATCCCTTAAAATCAAGGAGTTCACTCCCACTGCTTTCTTTGATATTGAATGTTGAATCTTCTGCGGTCTCGGGGAACTTCAGCGGCTAGGTGTTTACGGATGCTCAGGTCCTTTATTGATCAGTTGCTGAGGTGAAGGGTCATAAAGTCTGGTCTGGGGCTTTCGGAAGAAGTCAGACGAAGGGTCAGGCATTCTGGGTGCACCACCGTGGCGTATGCTGTTGATATTTTGCTCTAATGTAAAGAGCATTGGTCACTCTTGTTCATTGGGCTATTACCTAGCTAAAACTGAAATATATGCCATGAAAGACGGCAAGTTAAGGAGGATGAGAAATTTCGCGGTCTCATACCGGATGGGAAACTAAAGTGGAGGCCGAATCTTTTAGAGAGAGCTAATAAGGCCAAAACAATTCTCTTCTTATGCGAAAGAACGATCGGGGCCTTAAACCCCGCATCGTCCATTGGTTATCTGCAGCCGTAACCAGACCTACACTTATGCATGTCATATCGGTATGGTAGACTGCATTACAGAAGATTACGTGCAATGCGAAGCATTTCAAAATGGCGAGCAAATGACTGCCAGGACATTGGATGGACTCCACATTCATATGGTCACTCATCCATCCTTAGAAGGTTCGTCAACGCTGCGGTCAGCCTAGATTACACTACACCTACGTGGAGCTTGGAGAAAAGTTTCAATACCATCATTCCAGCCAGAGAGATTGTGTTATCCCGACTGGGTCATCATGAACACGACCATTGCAGGGTTTCGCATTCGGAACTCACTGCGATCTGGGAGGCTCTCGAATGGCTGAAGATGAATAATATATATCATAAGAATTATGTATTTTATCGGATAGCTCTGTGAGAGACTGCCACTTAGTTAGATATAACTCTGTGTTGGGTTCCTGGACATAGGGGAATTAGGGGAAACTGCAGGCAGATGAGCTTGCTGGATACGGTACCGAAGTGGAAAGGACACCCCACCTAACCCAGATGGGAATATCCTTAGCCACCTACAAATTGGCTGTGAGAAAAATCAGCTTACCTCGAGCCGAGCTTAGAGTAGTGATGAGCAAACGCAAGAACAAGACAAGACTAATCTAGTCTTGTTCTTGTTCTTGCAAGCATAACTAAGTCTTATGCTTGTTCTTGTTCTTGCTAAATGTGTAAGAACAAGAAAAGACTGCAAGAACAAGACCATTTTTGCTCATCACTAGCTTTGAGGGACCACAGCAACAGTGTGCCGCACTCTTCACACAATATGGTCGACTTTGGATGCAAAGCTGAACAAAACAGAGTTAAGCTATGAAGTGGAGGTTGTGACCGGTCACTGCCCTTTGGCCCGCACGCCGAAAGATTCGGACTTAGATGAGGATGAGGAAGGAACTGTCTCCCATCTTCTCTGTACATGTCCAGCCCTTACAAGGAAAGAGGAACCTTCCTTGGCTCAGCTATCCTTGATGGATTGAGTGAGCTGACATCTGACATCTGTCGCCAAAATGTTAAATGTTCTCTGGGATTGAATTTCTTCAGCTATGGACGTGAAATAGAGGTTACTGGATCTGATTTTATGTGAAAGTCTAAGCTCAAGTGTCAGTCTTTATACTACCAGCTCGTCTTATTGTCACTTCATGGCGTAATGTCCAGTAATAAGGTTAATTCGAAGGATATAAGAAGGTTATGATAGGTTAAGGAGGATGAAGAGGCGACGGTTGAACTCTTGGATGTTATATGAGTTCATTTTTATAAGCTGACCTAGAAATGCAACGTTTGGTGTTAGCTGAAGACAGCATGGTCGGAGTGTTATGTCTCTTGAAATAAGTGAATCCTACTAACCAGGTAACAAAGACTGCAACGATGGCGGTAGCAGACTACAGGTGAATAAGAAGGTATATCGTCCGCTAGGTGAAGACTCGGCTAAAGCAAAACCCTATTATTAACTAGTTAAACAAGCGAAATGATTTATTAAAGCTACGCTAATATAACGTGCTCGGATGAAGTTGTTTGCCTTGACGCAGAATATTTGCGAGGGGCATCCTCTTCATATAATGAATCGTTTTAAGGCTTCGAGGCAGAATCGTTGTTGTACTGCTGCCAGAAGTCCCTGACTTCCGAGCTGGTTCATCAATAGTTAAGTGAATATGGGATTCGAGGATAACACACTCGGGTATTCGAAGTCATAGAGATAATCTTTTTCGTTAATCACAGTTAAGTTTATAAAAAACCTCAGTAATTATTTTTGTTAAACCATAAGTTCCCTTTAAATTTTGGATATTCATTGGATTCAATTTCTCATTGACAAAAAGGCAGCAAATCGAGGACGCTAGGTAGGCGAAACTGATACCATAAAACTTCTCCAAACTCATGATGAAGTCGGAGAGTGGGTAAAGTAGGTGGAAATGATAGTAAAGGTCATCCACCGCAAGTTAAGGCATCAAATAATGGAGTGAGGCAGAAGAAAATTACATAATAACTGACCCCGCCCGGTAGCGCAATGCCGCAAGGAAAATGATATTGAAGCAGGTGGTTTAAGTTGGGGTTGGAATCCCACCTAAAAATGATTCTACAGCTTTACCATTAAATCAGTATATGTAGATAAAATTTTGGTTCTTTCGGGGCTTATTTGGCGTTTTTTTTTATTTTAACAAATTTGTGTTTTGCTACAAATTATAAAGGTAAAAACTGGAATCAGATACATATTATAAAAATTTGAATTAATCTATGTACACATAATTTTAGTAACAAAAATGAATCCGTCAAAAAAAAAGGCGTCTTTGACTTTCCAACAAAAGCTAGAAATTTTAAGAAAATTAGACAGTGGAGTTTTGCGAAAGGAATTAAGTGTTCAATACCACTGCGATATTTCCACTATTTCCAGAATAGTAGCCACAAAGTCTAAAATAATAAGCTTTGCTGAAAAAAATAAGAATATGGCAAGGAAGCGGCAGAGAAAAGGACTATATGAAGATATTGACAGGGCTGTGTTAGTTTGGTTTGAACAAATGCGAGCAAAAAATGCTATAGTATCTGGTCCGATGTTACGAGAGCAAGCAACAAAATTTGCTGTAAGAATGGGACTAAGCAATTTTGAGCCCACTAACGGATGGTTAGAGCGTTGGAAGACACGAAACAACGTACGCTTTCAAAAAATACATGGAGAAAAACTTGATGCCAACTATTCTGCAGCTGCTGAGTGGCAAGAAAACGTTATAAAAGATGTCATGAAAACCTACGATATAAAAAATATTTATAATGCGGATGAGTCTAGCTTATTTTACAAAGCTCTTCCATCTGGAACATTCACCTTTTCTGGAGAAAAAGTAGATGGCGGAAAAATGCATAAACAACGTGTAACACTACTATTCATTACAAATATGGACGGCTCTGACAAAGCTATCCATGTCGTTGGTCATTCACGACGTCCTCGTTGTTTTAAAGGTAAAGAAATTCCTGTACGTTACCACTCCAATTCCAAAGCGTGGATGGTTCACTCTTTGTGGACCCAACTAATGCTAGAATTTGATTCGAAACTATGTAAACAGGAAAGAAAAGCAATTTTGTTCATAGATAATGCTTCCTGCCACAAATTAGAGAACGGCGTTACATTAAAAAATGTTAAGATACAATTTTTGCCTGCGAACACTACGTCCTTGATCCAACCACTGGATCAAGGAATAATACATGCGTTTAAAGCATACTACCGTCAAATGATAGTGCGTAAACAGCTGCTAGCACTGGAAAGTGGTTTGTCGTTAAAAGAATTCAAAACTAAAATTAGTCTTTTTGACGCTCTAAAAATAATTAAAAAGGCTTGGGAGTTGGTATCGCCTGTAACAATAAGGAACTGTTTCCATAAAGTTGGATTTAAAGTGCAAGAAGAAGGAATGCAACAAACTAGAGAGAATGAAGGATTAGAAGAAAATCTTGAAGTTTTGTTAGAGGTGCCAATTCCTGATAATGAATTTAATAATTATGTTAACTGCGATGATGATGTGGAGTGTTACGGAGAAATGGACGAAGAAGATATTCTTTTGGAAATCCAGCAAGCTAATAGAAATCTAACAGTTGATAATTCGGAAGACGAGGAACAAGACTTGCAGGAAATCCAAAAAATTACTCGTCAACAAGCCCTCTCGGCCCTTTTCATTTTAAGATCGTATATGGATCAGACAAACCTGGACAGTGGACTATTAGAGCCCATTGAAGAAAATTTGCTTCGTCAAGTCAATAATTTGACTCAAAGAAAAATTTCTGATTTTTTCTGAAATCAGAAATTATCTTAGCCGTTCTTCGTAGAATTCGCAATCATAGTTTGAAACAAGCTCTACATTCAAATGTGTTATATGTAATTTAAGGAGCCTGAAGTTACTCTATTTTGTTGCTTTATTTGAACTGTTTTTTTTATTTTGTTTATTTAATATTTTTTGTTAAATATATGGATTTTTACGTTTACAATTTGTATGTAATTTCTTTTTAATATCTTCCCAACTGGTAAATATTATGTATGTATAATAACTCAAGGTAAGTATCGAGTTATGCATATATGTGCACGAAACGTGCGTTTAATTATAAACCATTAAATGCACAAAATTTGCATTTATCTGATACAAGGTGTAAATGCACAAAATGTGCATTTATCCATTGCTCGCTTTTTTGCACTACTCGGATTATTGCATAATTTTGTCTGACAAATTGCTTGTGCATTTAAGCGGGTTTTACTGTATCTACCTAAACAGCTAATAAAATGCCAAAAATCTAGCTAGGAAATACTGGAAACAATTTATAGCTTCATAAGGATCGAATAAGCGTTCAACTATTGTTTTTGTTTTGTTTTTAATTAAAATTATGAAAAAAATCTTAAATAACCACAAAAAAATTTGTGTAGCCCGGATCGTTAATCTACTTTTTTTTAGATGAATAAATTGTTATGAAATGGTGTAATTACATCACAAACGGGTAATTTTTAATGTAAAAGTTATCTGGAAGGCTAGTAAAATTTATGAAAGCCTGACTAAACCAGCCAGCGTTATAACCATTAACAAGACAAGATCCATTTTCATCCAAACTTGTACTATGTACATTGGGGGCTATAAATTATAACCGACACAAGAACAACAGAACCGGCCATTAAAAACTGTAATAAATGGCAGATGGATTTTACTTTCATCCGTAGTCTTCGTCTCCCCCGTTAAAAAAGTTTTAAGGGATGTTGCCTAATATTACCTTCACTCTCCCTTTTTCAACCAACCCCCGCCACCCACCTCCCCGGTGTATTTTGCCAAAAAACCTATTTTCCAGAAGGTTCTACAAAAATGAAGCTAACGTACACGAAAAATTTAATGACAATACTAAAAGTCCAGCTCGAAGATGAGCAATAAAAAGTTCACGACTTTCGCATATCTCGTTTTCTACAATTCTGCACCAAAACCATCCATCCGCCATTGAAGCCATCATCCAGTATCCATCTACCTTCCACCTTTCCATGGTTCTCTAGCTCGGGGTGCCCGCGGTCCGCCTTTGGCATCGAGGACACGAGCGCTCCCCAATAGGATCCGAAGAAACGCAAAAACGCGCCCGTAATAGACCAATAAAATAAAAAGTAATATAAACTCTGAAACAATTAGTATAAAACCACTTTTAACTGTTTTCGGTATAAAAACTATTCCGCCACCCCCGCCGCCGTGCCGTCAAACGGCTGGCAGCTTCCTTGGCGCTCGCAGGGCCTCGGTGGTCCAGCGGCAGCAGCTTCCGCGGCAACAATATAACGAGCAGATGAGAGGAACCAAATGGCACCCCCTCCAGCCATTCCGACCCAAACACGTCCGCACCTATAACTTCGACATTTATCGTCGATAAAAACAGAAAATTTCTGCCAAAATAAATTCCACTCGGGGGTGTTGGGTGCCGTTGCGGGCGTCCCGGCAGCTCCGAGGATAAAGTGCGTTCCAGGACTATGTGGGAGTGCGGACCGAGCACCGACTTCCATGCCAGCTCCACCACCGAATGTGCATGAAAACGATCCGCATTCCGCCCTTAGTCCTTTTCGTAGACACTCAGTCCGGGCTAGCTGGGAATTTTTCCATTTTTCTGTCTATCATCCTGTGGCCATCAGTGGTTAACAAGCGATTTAACTACTAACGTCCTTCCATCCCCCTACCCGCCGACAGCGCCGCGCTCGCTTTTTGCTCGAACAGGGCAGTTAAAAAAGTTCCGAGAGCGGATGTCGATAGACAGATGAACTCCCTCGGTTAGACGTGATGCTTCGATAGAAAAGCGCTTATCACATTTGCGGCATTGTGGGTGGCTCCGATAAAATATCCAAGACCCCGAACAAACGTCCCTGTGGGGAAACACGTCTGAGCTATTTGCGGTTGATATTATGCGCGTGTTTGGATGGCGAACGAAATTCATCCAATCGTGTTAAAATTAGGATTCAAGCATTTTTATTTTGGGTATGTGCTAAGATAAACAGATAGTTATCTAGTGGCCAAACTGAGTGCTCTGTGTCAACTTTACGCCTTCGGAATACATTTGAGCTATTATCGACTTGATTTGATTACTTTTACGCCTCCTCGCCGATTTTGGTATTCCCAGTCGAATGCAGGACTGGCAAATCGCGTTCAAAATAGGTGGATAGGTGCAGGGAGGTAAGGACAGGCCGCACCGCGTTCAAAACCAAGGACGGGGACACAATTGAGGAGCTGGCGAACAAAACCGGATTAGTCCGCAAAAATAAATTTTACACACTGGGTAAAAAACTAATATAAATATATGGAACTGCTCCGGTTTTGTTTGAAAATGCACTTTTAAAAGCTTGTTTTGGCTAACGTAGAGCCGTTTTTGATTGAAAATATTAACAGGAATAGACGCAACAGGCCTTGGACACCACGATTCGAAAAAAAATGCTTTTGAAATTTGAGTGGACTACTCCGGTTTTGTTCGCCAGCTCCTCAATTGTAACTGAAGTGCATCGTTTTGTCAACACAATCGTGAAAACTTCTTTAGAAAAGTCTAGGTCTATATTCAGGTTGGGCGCTTTCAGTAATGCAGGATGCGTGCGCAAATGACTTATTCAGCAATTGAAAGTGTGAAGCTTTCAATGACTGAATAAGTCAATTGCGCACGCATCCTGCATTACTGAAAGCGCCCGTTCTTTGACAAATCTTTTACAAAAAAAAAACCTAAAAAAGTGTAGCGATTGAGCCGGTGTAAGTAAGGTGTCCATAAATTACGTGAGGCGATTTTTGCGATTTTTTGACCCCCACCGCCTTGGTGAGATGTCGTGAGATTTGGCTCGACCCCCTCCCCCTAATCTCACGTGAGATTATTCAGATTTTAAAAAAATCTCTAGTGTTTAACCCTAAAAATAGGTATTTACGGAAGTAACCACAACCTTTAATTGCCCCTTCTCTATTCCACTCGCTTTTTTCGCTTGGACTAGACACACAACTACCAAAACGTGAGCAGTCATAATCAACAAGAATTTCATTACGCTAAAATTGGACGAGGGCCCTTCTAATCGCCTTTTTGCGGATCAGTGTTACTTGGCTCGTACTTGGTTCGTCGAATCGCGCGTTTGGCTGGCCGTTGGTGGCTAAACAATCGAGGGGCTACTTTGCTACTTTCTTGCGTTCGCATAAAAATTTTTGTATCTGTGTGTGTGTATCTTAAGACCTCCTTTCACACACAGGTCGACGACAGGTCTTGGCCTGAAAGCTTAGTATCACCACATTCCTCCCCGGCCGCCAACTGGATTGGGCCTGCAGTCCATTTGTCATCAGTTTGTGCCTGAAGATCGAACTTCTATTCATTCTCAAGCCGTGAATTTACGGCACGTATTTTCCCCGTTTCGAGCCGGACCTGAAAGCAAGGCGCAGAATAAGCGTGAAAACCATCCACACACGCATTCACGCTTGTTCGCGGGTGTTCACGGCGTGAGTCTGGAGCTGCCTTAAGGCACAAACATATTGGCGCGGAGGCAGTGACACATTTAATATCTATATATACATAGATTTAATTTCTCCGCGCAGCCTGCCCATTGTGTCAGTAAATATGGTTGGCCGTGTATTTTAAAGGTTACTTCAGTCACCAATCTGTGCCTCTAAATTTTTCGTTGAGGCCATGAAGATTTTTGCACTTGAATTAACAACTATGCTAAACTTTCGTCTTCGCCTGTATGTCTGTAGGGTATCATGACGTCTCCTGCATGCCATTGCCTGTCAGACGAATAAATGAAGTCTTGATCCCCTAGTCAGACTGAGTATTGTGCCGGCTTCATCGGGTCGTGCTTGCCGAACTGGCCTGCCGGCGGCCTGTAAGTGAATGGGGTCTTTAGTGGTGAAACATGTTTTACCTAATTTAACTCGTTTTCTAGCAATTTTACACTGTTTCTTGAGAAAAAAATTACGTGATATTTGCCGAGACCCCCTCTCCCCACGTGAGATTGGGTGAGATTCGTCTCGACCCCCTCTTCCTGTAAACGTAATTTATGGACGACCCCTAATGCACTAGTATAAAAAATATTGGTTTTGATTTTTGGTACATTCGTGGGCTTGATGCTAAGTTTCCTTTGTAATGATAAGTGAAGCCCAAACATCAAACGACGCTTTCTTAGGCCGTTACAAAGTTGCTGGATGCGCTTTATACCCCGACTTCAACGGCATCAGTTCAAAGTTCAATTTAATCCGTATAAGTGGCTTTACTTGTTGGCATGTTTAGTTCGTGCTTGAAATTGTTGTTGCTTTTTCGCCAGAAGTTAGAAATGCTAAAGTTCACTGGAATCACACTGCATTATTCCAGTTGATTACTCTTTTTTGAGCCAGCTTTTACTTTCAACATCAGGCGAACTCAGGCTTGATTTTTCCTGAGTTCAATATGTGAAAATGTATGCGAACTGAAGCTAAAATTGAAGTTCAGTATACCAATATGCTCGAACTTTAGTAGTTCTGCTTGTGAAGCCGGGGTATTAATGTACAATCTTTAGGCGCATAGTGGTATTGCCCTCTTTCTTATGAATGATGTGGCTTAATATAAAATGTGATAGCTCTAGAAATAATTGCAGCAATATTCCTACTCGCTAACGCAAGGTAGTGGAGGAGAACCCTACTCACAGAGGCCGCAAGAACTGGGTCAGAGCTGAGAGCTGTGGCGCAAAATAGAGGAGGGCAACTGTTTTCGCCCTATACCTCATGAGGGATTAATAGAGCATAAGAAGAAGATATTGTTAAACCAAACCCACACATTCTTTAAAATTCCCGTCATAAGTTTATTAATTCGTCCAATAATTTCATTTTCTGTTTTGTAATTCGTTCGTTTTCCAATCTCGGTCACTCTAAAGCTAAATTTGAATAATTAGAAATTTGATCAGCTGAGGTTGTCGATTGATATTTTACACAGAGGTTGTTGCCTTGGCGTTAGTATTTTAAACATCCTCCGGTCGCGTGATAGTAATTAATTTATCTCCAAAGTATAAAGTAGCTGAGCTGGTCTCATCCTCATTAACTTTCTGTCTTTAAAAGATATATCGTAAACTTGTATGTTAGCTTCAAGTAAAATCAGAAAGGACGGTCAAGAAATGCGCAGGCGTTAGTGGTTTCAAATATAACTGGTCCTCAGAAACATCAGTCAACTGGCTAGAGTTTACGAAACCTTCAGTTTCGGGCAATAATTCCCTTAAGTTTTCTTCATCAAAGGTAGCTGGTCCAATAACCACCTTCAAACCAGTTTTTACCCTGCGCACTAAAAACCATCCCACCAGCATGCTCGCTCAACAATATACTTCCTTGTGATTCCTTTTCTACTTAAGCAGTTGTGAAGTTGTTCTCCAGCGCCGGCGAAGTCAGTTCCATGATATCGAACGGGCAAATGGTTCAGAAATCGGCTTACTATTCATCTTGGATGATTGGACTGCAAACGTTAACATCGTCAGAAGCAAATAGTAATCGGCTGCTACGGCAGACGGGGTAGTACAGGATTCTTGAGCAGGTATCCCAATGCATCCGCTTCGTTCCGATCACCTAAGCTGTCAAAGTTAAATTCCAAAGTTTGCTTAGTTCGGAAAGGTGGTTCCAATGGTACTTACGGATCAGAACGGAAAACTTAAATAACGTAACGTAAAATAACGTAGTATTTCTGGAGGTTTAGTGTAAGGAGAATTCTCTAGCGTGTACAACTAACTCTGATTTAGAGCGATATGGGTATTCTACCGGTCCAGTTGTCTTCCCATTAGTCTCTGGTGGCATCGAAGATTTTTACAGTTCTTGTAAAATTGGGTTTCGCGTCATGTCAAAGTTAAAGTGGTTGCCACCATTGCTAGTGGCAAAGAACACAGTATTTTGCAGTGTCTACATGTCTTCTCTACTCATTAACAAGCTTTTCGTAGCTTTTAGTCTATTCAGTCTGTTAGTTAGTACCTCCTACCAAGTAGCTTAGGTGATCAAGATAGACTCAGTCCAATTTTATTAATCGGGTATTTCTAATTCTATTTCTATTGGTGATTAGCTTCAGTTATATTTTTCCGGGCTAAAGAACAGCCGTTGGACCACTTGCTAACATCTAAAAGAGCCTTATCCTCGATTTCACTGATTGGGAAGAGAAACTTCTGGATACTAAGATCACTATGTCTGGATGATTGGTTGTATCTAATACTTCTCTGGATTCTATTTTTCACGATGCGGAGGATCCATTGACAAATGGCATTGAGGATCGGGACTATGGGCATCTGGATGTACTCGGAGGTGATTGGTGCTGAAAAGTCAAGCTCAACGCCATTCACTTGAACATCTTCTAGACCCTTCTAAGATAGATTATTCACTTTTAGTTTACTACAAGACATTGATTGACTAGACATTGCACCATTACCTAAACCACAAGACGGACTGGTAGAAGGTTCAGCTCTTTTATTCAACTTATTAAAAACAAAATGCTAGATGGTCCGCATAGGGGCCTCTGGTTTGGTATGGGTCTTGCATAAAATCTGCGGTTTTTAGGGCAAAGAATGACAAGTTTGTCGACCTACTAGGCTTTGCAGTTTTGTGCCCGGGTCTACCTATCTAAAAACTTAAGGTCTTTGATCCTCCTCTAGGATTTGTCCATGAAGCCGTAGAATGGGCAGTTCTTATAGATTGACAAAAGCCAAGGAGCGATAATTTATTGGCTTTTCTGATATTTTCTTATATAGACTTATTGTATATGGGGAGAAATCATTCACGTCCCAACGCACATTTTGCAAGGTGACTGTTTGGCAGGTTTCCTCTCATGATATTGCTATGTCCACCTGAAACCTTAGGCCCGTATCTAAGACCACTTCTTTGCGTCTTGGGAAGGGTTGTTGGGAGTTGCTTAGCTGGGCCGATTCGCCTAGACTCTCTATAATTTAACAATGTTCTTGCCATAATGGGTTTCTTGTATAACCTTAACTAGTCCTTAAATGTCAACTCGATTCTACCCTTAGGTGTGTGTGCACCGTCTGCGTATTTAACATACTTGTGTCAGAAATTTTATTTGTCCCACCGACGCCATACGGCTGCTGTCAACAAGCGCCAGAGCAGATTTTCCATATTGAATAATATCCTTCTATAAAATATCAATGAAACTTTACTAATTACCTCTGTCTGCTGGAGTCAGGAATATAAATTATGAATGAACTGCGATGTTCCACTAATAAATTAACCCGACATGCAGGTTGCAGTGCTTCAGTGTGTGTCTGCATGTAGAACGACGGTATTTACTTAGACTCAAAATTGTTTGAAAATTTTAATTTACGTTTAATCTTCTAAAAAGAACCTCGTTCCACTCGAGTCCGCATTCATGTATGTATGAATTTAATCTGGCGTTTGTCAATTTTTAATTCGTTACTAGCACGATTTTTGGGCAGAAAAAACAACAAACGGAAAATCAACATCAATAGCGACTCCGGCAAGAATACTTTGCGGCGAAATTGTGAACCAAACATAATGTATGCCTACTGCCGGAGCGTTACCCAGCAGGGATGGAGGCGCTTCTTCTTTTTCCGGATTTTTGTTGCTGTTGTTGGTGTTGTTGTTCGCATATGGAAAAGGAAGCTGTGCGCTGTAATGTTTGCAATTTTCAGGAAAAAGCCAAGCCGTTGTCAGTTAGGCCTCCGAAATTACGTACGTTGTTGAATTTTTTATTTGATACAGCCACAGAAAAGGTCTAATGGAATAATGAACGTCGTTTCCGGAACCTCGAAATCGATGCTTTACGTGCCCTGCTGGCGGAATACGCTAGACCTCATTTCAGTTAAAGTTAATGCATTTTTAAAATTAATTAACAACAAAAAACAAAATTTTGTTATTGAATTTCGCCATGCATAGTAAACTTTTCCCTAAAAAATGGGAGGCAGTGGGGGGCGGAAAAATGATGCGGTAAAAACCTCTCAGGATAATTAAGTTAAAAACTTGAACATAATTAATTTATGATGAGGAACAAAATAGATGAGTAATTTGGTCCTTTTTACACAAAATTTAGTGAAGTCAATTGGGGTTTGTTTAAGTCAAATGATGTTATTTTTTTTTTGTTATCTGAGATTGGAAGCTTCAAAGGCAGTTGAGAGGTAGGTGGTACACTAGTCGAATTAATAGTGGTATTCTCAAGAGATATCCATGGTTTTTTATATACGAAAAGTGATTCCTTACCCTTTTGTACGATAAGTCCGTCATATCTTTGGAGTCACGATGTGATGTCTTGTAGTAAGCTTAGTTTGAACGATACAAGTTGCCTAGTCAAAAACGCTGAACTGCAGAATTTAACAATCTGTAAAGTCTGTAGCTGAATTCTGCAATTTTGCGGCTCTTGCATTTATGAAATTGCCCTTCATATGTTGGAAAAGATATACTATAAGCTTGGATAGTTTCGATGTCAACAAATCCACTGGACCCGATAATATACCCCCTATCGTCTTAAAACAATGCGCCTCACCTTTGGCTAAACCTCTGCGCAAATTATTTTCCCTGTCATACTCTTCCGGAGTTTACCCAGACTCTTGGAAACTTGCTCATGTGCAGCCAATACCGAAAAAAGGTAACTCCAGCGATCCCTCCAACTACCGCCCAATAGCAATTACTTCTATTCTCTCCAAAACCATGGAGACGATAATCAACAAAAAGCTTATGGGATATCTAGAATCCAACCAACTTATAAACGACAAACAATGCGGCTTCCGACAAAAAAGATCCACTGGTGATCTTTTAGTTTGCCTTACAGAACACCTCAGCCGTAGTCTGCATGGATCCGGTGAGTCTAGTCTGGTTGCTCTTGATATCTCCAAGGCTTTTGATAGAGGTATGGCACTCAGCCTTGTTAGCTAAACTCAAAGCTATTGGAATTGACTCGCTTCTCTATAAGTGGGTTGAGGGTTTCCTTTCCGGCCGTTCAATTAAGGTAGTTTTGGATGGCGTCAAATCTGAATCTCACCCCATCTCTGCGGGGGTCCCCCAGGGGTCAATTTTATCACCGGCCCTATTTCTTATCTTTATAAATGACCTACTTTCAATCCCCTCCAACCCACTTCTCAGCTTCGCTGACGACGGTACTCTACGTTACTCGTACAGCTTCGATACAAGACAGACACATGCCAGATCCTGTCTTGATGATCGTGAACTAATGTTCAACTCTATTAATAACGACATTGAACTTATTATAGAGTGGGGAAAAAAGAATCGTGTCAAATTCAACCCCTCCAAAACCAAGTACTGTCTTATTTCAAAGAAAAAGATCAACACATCACCATCCTTGAAAGTGGATGGCGTGGTACTAAAGGCCGACCCATCCCTACACATCTTAGGCGTGACTTTAGCCAAAGACTTGCGATGGAATGACCATATATTCCAAATCGCCAAACAAGCATCCCAGTGCTTGGGATTTCTTAAGAGGTGCAGGTTCCTCCTCCAGCCATCGGCCCGTGCTGTTATTTATAAATCCTACATTCGGCCTCTTCTCGAATACAACTCCCTCATTTGGGGCGGCGCTCCAATATCAACCTTAGCATGGTTAGATAAGGTCCAAAAAAAGGCCCTTAAGTTAATTAATGACGATACCGCTTGCTCCACCATCGACCCCCTAAGCCACCGTAGGAATGTAGCAGCACTGACAAAATTTTATCGCTACTATCATAGTGACTGTTCCTTCGAGTTAAACGCTCTTTTGCCTCCACGGCAATCTTATAACCGCAACACCAGATTAGCCCACTCGTCCCATTCCCTGTACCTGCAACTACCCTTTTCGCGCACTCAACAAGATATGAATTCGTATGTAAATAGAACAACTCGACTGTGGAATAGTCTCTCGCAGTCGGTATTTCCGAGCTCCTACAACATCCAAGAGTTCAAACGCAGGGTTCATCACCACCTTCTTCAATACCCTCCCGTACCTTCATAATCCCTAACCTATTCCCCCCACCCCTCCCCCGTACTAAGCTTACTGCTAGACATTGCACCATGACGTGACAAATGACATGACGGACTAGTAGTACAAAGGGTGACTCCTGAGCTTAGCACTACCACATAAAAAAAAAAAAAAAAAAAGTTTCGAATGCTCTAATACTAATATGGTGAATAGTAGAGTTACAGCAGTTCTAGCGCAGTGACGTCATCGGTTATGGAATCGGTTGTGGATGTAGCCTGGGGTGTGGGTATGCGTCACATGTGTGAAATTAGTTAGACTTTGCTGTGCAGACTTTGGATGAAGTTTTACGCTTTGGAATTTACCTGAACTTCGCTTGGTTTGGGTTTGTGCCTTGGATTAGCTTTCGCGCCGGGGATTGTATCGGTACTTAAAATTCCCTGCGGCTTGCGCGGGATCTTGTGCGAAGTCTAATGACGATAAAATTAACTAAGAAAAGGCCGCGGAAGACGAAACATACACATTGTAGTTATTTTTCTAATGATAAGTTTGCCACACGTATAAAAGAACAGATATAGGCTGGCGTAACAAAAAAATATAAACAGCTACTTGGAAATGAGAGTACGGCTAGGATTTCATTAAAAAAGAGAAACTTGCAATCTTAAGAATTAAATCCAGATTTCATGATATAGGTCGCCATTTTAATTTGGATGTCCTTTGTCAGTTCATATCTGTCGATAGTCTTAATAGATAGTCTTACTAGGGGCATTTTCGAGAATTCACCATGGTAGCTACCAGTCGAACCAGAAGTTAATCTACCGCGTTCAAAAATTGATTACTTGCCATAAGTCACCACTCAACATGTTCTAATATTCACTGGTGAGGTAACCAGAGTCTCACCAACAAGATAAGGGGATAAGTAATCGATGGTAGATTAACTTCTGGTTCGACTGGTAGCTACCATGGTGAATTTTCGAAAATGCCCTAGCTCTCTCCAATTTGTTATACGAAGTTTCCGTATATCTTCTAACACGTCATCCATCGATTTATTTCTTGATCATCCCAAGCTTCTTTTCCTGATAGTTTACCTTTTGAAAATCGCTGCTAGCATTCTTTCAATAGATCGATAATAACGATAACAATTTATTATGAAGCATCTAATGCCGCAATAACGGGTTTTGTAGCTCGGCATTCAGCTTTAAAGGGAGCTAAGGAATAGGACAAGGATACCGGCGAAGATAATAAAAAACCTTATTCCCTGAAGGCTGACTACATTGACTTTACCGCTACATGAAATACCAATAAACGGAAATACCAAGCTGGGGTAACCGAGACCTTTCTTCCGTTTGGAAGACCTTTCTTGAGCAGTCCAATAGGTCTGTTGAAGTAAATTTGGACATCATCTGCATAATCTTGCAGTTTACAGTTTGTCAGGACACTTCGAAGATCAGTTAAGTTGTATAAGTGCTGAAATACAGCGGTCCTTGTATGAATTCCTAGGAAACAGCTCGCATGAATAGTATAAAATTTGAAATAGAATTTTGGACCCATATTTTTTAAGATCGATTATGCAAGTAATTCCGAATTAACAAGGCAGATGAGGATAAAAATCTTATGTGTTTTAAGGTAGGCTCACAAGCAACGATCTACTTGTGTAAATTGGCTTGCGTAAGTATATTGTACAAAATATGCCATGATAGAAAATCTGCTTGAGGTTGGTGTATTAGCATGAGAGCCTAAACGATGCTCAAGCCTCGGCTACTATGCTCAACATACTTATGGGTGAATGGTGACGATCGACAACCTGTTCATCCGATCTCATTATAAACATGCGTAGAAAAGTATAATATATTGCGGAATATCTAATGGAGATAATTTTCACTCATCGTTTTCACTCAGTTTATTTGCACAAATTGACTTGCACCATCCCACTTGCACAAGTAAAGTGTGATAACTTTTGTTTTTTCCCAGAGAAGTGGAAAGAATTATTTTGTCAGGCATCTATTAAAATAACATAGGTGTGGTGTGCCGTAAATGGTGTTAGAGTAGTTGATGTGTAAGTCCTCTAAAATTATAACTCCTCTTTCTGAACAACGCACTGCTCTTCGTTTATGGAGCTGATGAACGAATACAACATCGGCAACCTCATGACGCTAGAGGAGAGAGCTTAAGTTGAGTAACTTCCGTCGGTATTCGTATGATGGAAGAATAAATGGGTCTTCCAAAAGAAAATAATTCAGCCCGATTCAATTCGTGCAAAGAGTAGTGATGTGACCAAACCTGGGGCGCATATTAAAGCAATATCTGACAAGAGAAATGTATAGGTGTTTAGTGATCAAGGTCTTGTTAAATTTTTTGGACTACTTTTTTATAAAACCCAGGACTAAATGAGTGGAAAAATCCAGGTTACTGTCAAATCGAATCACGAGATTTTTGAAATAATTAACACGAGGGGCAACCTCATTTAAAAAGGTGTGGTAATAAATTATAGGACCACGTCTCCTACAAAAAGTCATGACTTCGCTATTTACTAATATTGAGAACCAGGTTGATGTTAGCACACCAAGAGTAGAAGGTGTCAATGTCATTGTGCAAAAGTTTACAATCCTCAATACATTTTATGTGATGGTACAATTTAATGTCATCAGCATAAATCAAGATTCTTCAGTTCATTAGCATTAGAAGCAACGCTATCAAGTGATAGAATGAAGAGGAGAGGACCAATACAACTGCCTTGGGGGACATCGGATAACGCGCCTCTGTGGTTGCAGATTTGGATCCACGGAAACTGGAAACATAAAGGAGGGTCTTGTGGAAAGCACCATCCTAAAATCAATGTAAACACAATCAGTTTGGCAACCGGAAACGATGCCCTAGACAGCATGACATGTGAACTCGAGAAGATTGGTGATAGTGGTGTTTTTGCGTGTGACTTCTCTTTTTACGGATAATCACTATTTGTGTTGGTAAGTATGAAATGATCTTGATATTGATGAAATAAAAGAAGATATTAAATGGAATGGTTGTTATTTATTAACAAAACTCTAATTCTCGAACAATATGGAAACGCGTAATCTTAATGTTAATTCTTGTTTAATTCTTGTTTAATTCTTGGTTAATTCTTGTTAGATTCTTGTTACTAAACCTCTGTTACGATTTGGTAAACCCCAAACCGTATCTAACCCTATCTGTGTTAGATTCCTTACCCGGTGTGGTGAATCCCACTTGTAGGTAAAGAATGATTCGTATGTCCTGGAATTCGCCTTTTATACTGTTTCCTTGATTCAAGCTCGCTGTAATATTCTAGTAGGCGAGCTTTTGATAACTTTCACTATAATTTTTATAGTATTAGAACGGCCATATGTAGGATGCTTTGCTTTCCTGTCATCTCAAAATTAATTAATTATCAGTCAACATTTATTTTGACTTGTCACGTCAACAAGTGGAACGCCCTGGAAGAAAACCATGTCGATTCGTTGAAATAAACTTCTTCAAGATAAGCACGAATGCAGATTAAATGATCGATTAAAAAAGTTTCGATATGACAAACAGCTTCGCAACTGGTCTTTAATTCGAAATTTCGTTTATGCTACCACTTATGTGAACGGATTCTTCCAACTGTAGCGAACCCTTTATTAAGGGTTCTCAGAGGAGACTAGGAGTTCATCAATAGGTTTCACCTTATCGTCACTGGAAATTGAAAGAGATAAACTATGAGCTTCTCGGTTAGTTGGGTGAGTTAGTTCACCATTTTTTATTTCATTGTAGGTATAAAAGAATTACATCTAAAAATGAAAAAAATCTAAATTTTACGAAAAATGTAAAATTTGCTTCATCTGCTTTATGTTAAGAGAGGAGAATTGTGCGAATTTTGTAAACAGCATTTCCTGCGTGGTTGCAATCACGCAGTTGGTAGCGTCACCGAGGGTAACATATGACCAGCCTCTGTTTGTATACTCCTCTTGTTTTATAACTTGGCGTTCCAACATAGTAGATCTTGCCGCTAATAAAGAAAAAATATGGGGAGCGCCATCTAGACGTTCGGTATTTCAACATTGAATAACTGAAATTTTTAAGACGATTTTGACAAATGAGCAAAATTTATTTAGGATTTATTTATTTCCAATCAGTTTTTGAATACAATGCTGTTTAAATGACCACCTCCATTCGATCCGCAAAAAGCAGCGAGTATCCCGCATAACACTGGCCAACATTTCGAGTGTTATAGCAGCTACATATGTCGGCTTGGATGTTAGCTTTGAGTTCGTCAATGGTTTTCGGCTTGCTGACGTAGATTTTCCTTTTTAAATAACCCCACAGAAAAAAATCTGGTGCGGTCAAATCCGGAGAACGAGGAAGTCTCTCTAAATCACCATTTCCCATTTTTGGAACCACGTTCTGTAACTTGCGCTGCAAGAACTTCATCATAACGGCCGCGATGTGGCAAGGCGCGCCCCGGTTATTGAAAATATAAATTCGTCAGTTAGGCATTTTTAACGATTATAGTTTTTGCAGTGCTTTTCTTGTTGTACAGTAGTGTTTTGTGAATGACGTGTGGGGGTTCGCTATTTCCCAAATTCTACAGTTTTTGTTTATTGACCCCGGCAGAGAGTGTAAAATGAACCAGAGAGTGCATTAGAATCGTGTAAATTTGTCGAAATTGGCTTAAATAAGTCATTCAGGGCCGGTTTCATCGACCCGGATAATAATAAGACCGAATATAAGTATTCATTTCACCAACCTGGATATATCTCAGTCGGATATAAATACGACTGGGTTGCGTTGGTCGTAAAAATATCCGCTGGACGTAGCCTCATTTAGTATGCTATGTTCGAAATTTCGAAAATTATGTTTGACGTTTAAAAACAAACAATTTCAATTTTTTTTTGAAAATTATGTTTGACGTTAAAAACAAACGTAACGTCATTTTTGAAAAGCAAGAGAAATAATTTCTTTACATAGATAAGAAAAACTTGTGTGAGATTTTAACAATATAATATATTTCAATAACAAAACATGTATTCATTATTTATTTACTACAACAAATTAAATAAAAACAAAATAATTCAACTAAAACAAAATAAATCAAATTGGAATTCAATTCCAATAATAAAATAAAACGAATTCACAGCTTGTTTTCTACGACATTTTTCTTTTTTAAAATTATGGATATTACTTAATACTTCTTTTTCACTCGCGGTGATATGTTTGGATTTAAATTTTTTTACAACACTTTCCATATTTGACGCAACGAACTTTTCCACTTTTACAGAAAATAAAATCAAATGCCAACTTCCTTACCTGATATCGAAAAACAATTAACAGCTGACTCTATGTTCGAATCCTATGTCCGAAAATAACATAGACTTTCGAATATAGAGGCATCATTTATCCCGGTCGATGAAACACACCAAATATCCGACAGAATATCCAAGATATTTATTATCCGTGGATATATCCGTGCCCATGAAACCGGGCCTTAATGTTGAAATACCGAAGGTCTAAATGGCGCACACGTATAAACAAAGATTTGAACTATAATGTCACAATCAATTTTCAATAATGGCCCTTTTCATAATTGCATGGTTGCGCAAATCGATCATTTGCATGGTATTCAAAAAAGCAAATGTGCAATCATCATTTGTTCAAAACTGCAACCTGCTTGATAGGTCTGCGCAAATCTTGCAACTATTTTTGTACGCATGCTTATCTGATTAAAGAAGAAGAAAAGTGTCAAACGTGAAATGTTGGCAGAAGATTTTCAGTTTTTCGATATTGTTAGGTGTGTTTTATTTTAATTTAAATTATTATTCAAATTAATGTTATGTATTCTATGGCGAAAATAATGAAGAAGAGAGTTGGAGCACTCCAAGGATAAAACTTCTTTGAAACTAGAGATTAACGAGCTAAACAAGACACATAATTTATCCTTCGTTTTCGCCGTGAAGTTACAAATTTTCGGACCGGATCTAATAAAGCCGAGTTATCTATCAACAAACTGACATTAACATTAATCATATTTTCTCGATCCATTTTTTCGTTTTATTTTTCTGCGGTAAAAGAACTCAGAAAATGAAGGAAAAACAACTTTATGCTTGAAACGTCAAATATGACATATATTTTTGAAAGCTGATGGCTTTCATTCAAAAATGCAAAGTTTCTAGATTGCGCAACTGATTTACCTGACAGTTGCTCTTTTGCAAGCATGCATGCAAGCAGGCAAGCAACCATGCAATTATGAAAAAGACCAATATTTATTAAAAAACATTGATTTTAAATACAAGCACATCACATTTGAAAATGGAGTTTGAAAACATCTATACATTCTCATATTTTCATAAAACCCACCTATGCTCGCAAAGAGTTTTGATTAGACGACCGGCTCACAATCGATGGTTTTTGACCGTACTTCGATGTACATCCAATTTGATCGTATAGACTAAAAAGTAGGCTGCATTTGGAAAAATCGAATTTTTACTCAGGCGTACTGTGTCTGTTTTGGGTGGAATTTAGGCGTTTTGACACTGGCTAAGAACGGGCGTGTCATATCTTTACTTGGATACTGCAGAACATGAGAATTTTTAAGTTATGCAATTCTTTTCTAATATTTTCTCATTCACAAGCCAAGGAAGCTATGTGAAACAACTTGGGGACATAACTGTAACAGATTAGATTTATGGGCAATCTATAGTTTTTTTCATATAACAAATTTGGTAACCAGCCCAAGAAACAATACAACTCTAGATGCGGTACCATTTAATACAGTCGTGATCGGTTTGAGATTGGGATCGAACGTACATGCTTTCAGCTTTTCAATATATTTGCAAAACGTCTAATAGTCCAGTCAATTTAGACATCCGAGGGTACATTAATTCGCACCTAGCTGAAAAATGGTAGGATTGTTCAAAGCACCGTTATAAATGAAATCTAAAAAGTCCCCATCGATACGGCACCTGGAACCTAGATTTACTCGGGGTCAAAGGTCACAAAAACGGGTTTTTGCTATTTTCAGCAAAACGGTAACTTTTATCATAAAATAGTGTTTACAAAGTTTATAGATTATGCGATTACCTACAAAAAAGGATCTTATACATTTTCCCGTACGAATTGTCATTCATGAGATATCGCCGTTTTAAAGATTTACATAAAGCACTCATATCCCCTCACTTGCAACTTGTATGGCCAAATTGCCATTTACTTAAACTTTAATAACTTCTAGACCGATTATAGTAGAGCAACGTAATGAGGCTCATCTTTTAGGTAAATGTGTATTATTTTATGTGAAAGAAATAACAGAAACCTGAGTGACTCCGTTTAGAAGATATGTAGGTTCAAAGTATGGGCAAACTGTCGTTTTTCAGCAGTTTGCCCATACTTTGAACATACATATCTTCTAAACGGAGTCACTCAGGTTTCTGTTCTTTCTTTCAAATAAAAGAATACACATTTACCTAAAAGATTTGCCTAATTACGTTGCTCTACTATAATCGGTCTAGAAGTTATTAAAGTTTAAGTAAATGGCAATTCGGCCATACAAGTTGCAAGTGAGGGGATATGAGTGCTTTATGTAAATCTTTAAAACGGCGATAACTCATGAATGACAATTCGTACGGGAAAATGTATAAGATCCTTTTTTGTAGGTAATCGCATAATCTACAAACTTTGTAAACACTATTTTATGATAAAAGTTACCGTTTTGCTGAAAATCGCAAAAAACCCGTTTTTGTGACCTTTGACCCCGAGTAAATCTAGGTTCCAGGTGCCGGATCGATGGGGACTTTTTAGATTTCATTTATAACGGTGCTTTGAACAATCCTACCAATTTTCAGCTAGGTGCGAATTAATGTACCTTCATACCTATTTTTTGGTCTAATTTGACCGGACTATAAGGCTTTTTGGGAACATCTGTGTTGTTTCTCGATGAATAGTTGATGATTGAATTGATGGATTGAGTGTTTTAACCAGGCTAATTTAGGCTAATACAATAGTTGTGACGTATTTTGCAAGGATTGCAAGGAGGCAGCATCTCACATTACAGGATAAAATATCTTCGTCTGCCCCAATCGAAAGTAATAAAATTTTGTCGTCGCTTTTCTCTTAGATTGGCTTTTTAAGATTTATATAAAACAAGGCTCTAAAAAAACAAAGCGGCAAATAAATATGTCAACAAATCTCTACACATGAGTAAAATATTTGCTTATAAGGGCAATAAGTCGTCCTCTCGAGATAAGTTTACTGCGGGCTTCAGGTCTCCCGCCGCCGCCACGCCCGTCGCGAACGTTCTTCATTCTCGTTCTTTTTAAACTCGATATGAAGAAAATTCCGCAGAATTTTTATAGAGCCACATAAAAGTTTCGCTTTTGAGAAAATTCGGGGCTGCCACACGTCCTATCTTGGCTTGGCTTGGCGGGGGGTGGCAGCCCAGCCCCAATAATCAAAACGTGAGTTTGTAGTTCGGCAGGTAATGTAAGATTTAGAGGTGTTTGGCATTTTGGGGGCGTGGGGAATGTTATGTTATTTTTTAATATCCTTTCGCCTCTTCCGCAGGATTCAAGGCCTCGAGATCACGTGTTTTGAAGCGTGCATTCCATCTCAGGCATATAATGAAAAACCCACCCCACGGCCACAAGGCCTCATCTAACCGCGGCACATTTTCCAATATAAAAGTAACGACTTGTTTTTTAAGCGTTTTCTTTATGCGCGAGTTTTGTGGCCCTCTCCTTAAAGGATTCGCATGGTATGAGGCATTCGGGGGTCGGGGTTATGTAGTGCGCCCTCTATACTTCAAGGCTTAGACTTTGCCAGAAATTGGGGACGCTTTGGGGCTTTTTTTATGTTTCCCAACCACCTTGCGGATTGATACTCCTTCCTCCTCATCTGTTGTTTCTGTTGCTGTTGTTGCCTCTGCTGCTGAATCTGTTAAAACTCTAAAAGATACGAGGGATTTGGTTCTTGTGCGTATATAAATTTTGAAAATCTCATTTATCTAGAAATCCTTTTTTGTGTGATGCGCACTCATACGTACACTCTCATACATAACTTAGTACGGATATTCTGAGAATAAGGAAAAAGTTCATCCCCATTATTTCCCGGAGTATTCTTTGAAGAGCACGAACCTTCACTTTGTTCTCTTATCGCAATATTTTGTAACAAATTTTCTTTAATAGATTTTTTTTTGTATTAAAATATATATGTATGTATATTAATTTTTAATTTATATTAGAGCCCGCTGTACACAACTGCTTGCATATTTTATTAAATATGAGAAAGATTTTTCCTTTCTAAATATTGTGAAATGTAATTCTGAAATTGTAAAAGCATCCATTTTGCCTAAATTTTTTAGCAGAAAATTTTCTTGCAACTATAACCGGAACTCATATTTTCTTGTTCTTTAATTTCTATCAAGATGGCTACAATTTGAGGTTCTTTTGTATCTACAAGTGTTTATAACAACCCGTAGTAGTAATTCTGTTAAGTTTTCGTGGAAATATTCAGACGGGTTCAATTTCTTTTTTAAACTCTTGACTGTTTTTAAGTTTTTGGTGTGAGAAATTTACTACAGATTACTAACCTTGTCGTTACGTTGATTCGACAATGCCTAAAAATTATTTTTTTCGAAAATTAATGAAATAAAATATGGTTTGTTGAATGTGATTTTAATTTTACAAGAAACAAATATCTATTTACTTTTCGAAATTGTGATTGACATCAATATATAATTTAAATGTATTCTTTGTAATAAAATACAAATTGGTAAAAAAACGCTTTTGTTTTAAAATGGACCAGAAGTAAAAAATAATTTTGAATGTAAAACGCTCTTTACCTACATATATTCTTATTTTATTAATACTGGAACTTTTCTTTAGTGCCCCACGCTTTTTTACCTTTAAGTAGCTTCAGCAAAAAAAACTTAATTTTTAATTTTTAGTCAACATTTTAAAATAAAAGCGTATTTTTTAGTATATTTTAACTATTTATTTTTATTTTCTACTTTTTAGCCTATTATAGTACTCTCTCATTTGTTACCCATATCGTGGGGTCGGTGGAACATAATTGTAAGTTGGCCGCCATCTTGGAACCGCCATCTTGATTTTTTTAATAAACAGTCAGATTGCATTTAGTACAAATACTCGATGAGTTGAACTCAGGTTTAACTCGAGACAAAATCCATGTACAGTCAAGTTGGGTTAGGGTGAGTTGAAATTATACATACAGACGTAAGTTCAGTAGTTGAGTAGTAGAATTTAATTGACAGCAGCATCTCTGTGTTTTGTTTGTGATTTTTTGTAACGTGTGGTGCCTTTTTATTTTCAACTCAGCCTCAACTCAACTATTCAACTCATCATGTATACATACTAATTATCACTCGAACTACGCATGTGTGCAAAATTTGAAGTTGATCGGTTATATTCTTCACTTTTTTGTATATATAGAATTTGGAACAGGGGCGGATTAACGCACAGGCACAGCAGACACTGGCCTGGGGCGGGAAATTTTGAAAGGCGGCAAAAATTTGGAATGAAATTTTTTAGGAGAATGAAAAAATATTTTTTTAATCTCTGTGACGTAAATAGTTTTTTTTTTTCATTTTCACCATTTCATTTTTTATTTAAATTTCAAACTTTCACGCCAGAATTTATTATCTAAATAGACCAATCAGCGGCGCTCTTGGCGCAAAACCTATGACATAACCTACAGTTCTGTGTTTACATGCAAGTAAGCTTCAATTCAAAACATCCAGCCCCAGTATATTAGCCAGGTACAATGAGTGTTGGTAGAAAGCGATTAAGCGGAAAAACTAATTTTCGATCTGGACATGAGACGAGTCGCATTATGTAGCAATCAACGAGAAATTTAAAGCGATTATTCAGTTCGAAAGTTTGTCTTCACGTCAAACTAGAGGTTGCAGCGGAAAAATTAGTTTCTTCATTTCCAAGCGATCTAGAAGAAAGTTTACTTTCTGAGTTACTACACTTGAAATCGCATCTGGCAACACTAGAATTACTTGCACTGTTAATTGCACTGCTGAGCGATCTTTCTCTTGTTTAAAACGGATAAAAACTTATATACGTTCCACAATGTTAGAAGAAAGACCCAACAATTTGGCGATTTTATGTATCGAAAAAGAAACGTTGCAAACATTAGATTTAGACTCCTTCATTGACGAGTTCGCTCGACAAAAATCTCGTCGTAAACAATTGTAATACAACAAAACTGTCACTCAATCAAAGTAATCAAAGAATTTGTGATTGTATGTGATACGCGATAATAATAATTTAATATTAAAAATTAAATGCTCGACGAATTGATTTTTTATAGGAATAGTGAAGTCGGATAAGCACCAAATTTTAGTGAAAAAGGAATTGTTTCAAGTCTCAAAAAATTTTTTTTGGAACATGTTAGTTACATCGAAGACTATACGAAATGGACATTTTCTACCTCTAGCAACCGCCGCTACGTAAGTTATCGGTCATTATGTCAAAAATTTACCATTTTGGCCGTTCTTTCTAAATAGCAGATTTTATCTGCACACATAACCTAAAAAAAATCAAAAACTGAAGAAACTGGTCAATTTAGGTTTTTTGGTGATAACTTAACTTGGTCAATTTTCCGAAAAAAATGACAAAACAATGCAAAAATTCACGATTTTCGATTCGATATTTTTCATTTTTTTTTCAAGTTAAAAATTTTTCTTGTTTGCCAATATTTTAAAACAAGAAAGAACCTCATACGATGAATTGCACAAAACTGATAGGCCAATCAATTTTCAAATTTGAAGTCAATTTTTGAGCCTTGTATTCGATTTTTTGACTTGAAATTTTAACCAGTTATTATTCACATTATAAAGTATAACCTTTGAAAATTTCATCAAATTTCATTTGAAATATCCGAACTCGAAACAATTCCTTATGTATTGCATCTGACTCCACTAGAATACCAAATTTTTGAACTGGGTACTACATTTGAAATTTTATTTTATTAACATTTTTTATCAAATGAAAGTTTCTCAGTGAAAATAGGGGCGGAAAATTGTGTTGGCCTAGGGCGGAAAAAAAGTTAATCCGCCCCTGATTTGGAATGACGCCACACAGCTAATTGTATTCTATCTGTCAAATCCGCAAATTTAGGAACCGCCATTTTGATTTTTTTTATAAAATGGCCAGATTGCATTTTCATCCAAACTAAACGTGCATGAAAAAATTCAGCTAAATTGGGAGGTAAAGCTTATTTCAGCTCTCACCCGGGAAGTGGGCCAAATTTAACTTCCAAGATTTGATTACATATTGTCACAAGTGAATCTAATAGAAGCGTATTAAAAATCAGCTACTATTAGCGAAACAAGGTAGATTTAACTACTGAAAACTTAAGCTTGTATTATCTACTAGAATAATCTAAACAAAGCGATTAACGCTTTTTGTAAGTATCTAAGGTTTCTTTTTATGAGACGTCTAAAAAATTGAAGTGGAGGATAACGATATATTATTTTCAGAACCATACAGCATCTATTGACGAGCTCATTTCTATCCGACTCGGTTTGACTTGAGTTATTAGTGATTTAGTGTGTTGTGTGTGTCGAACTTCAACGACAAAAACTGAACTTTCAGTTTTCCACTTAGGAGGTCAAGAGCAACACATAATGGATATTCTGTCGGTAAAATTTTATAATATTATGCTATGTTATGTCATAAAATAAAAGAATTTCCTAAAATCCTATTCTGTCCGATCAATTGCTGTAAACAAGCAACAAAAAACGCACATTGCCGGTAATATATTTCTGGAAAAGATGGCCCGGCAAAATGTGGATTTAATCTTACCTAAATAAATCAGAGGCACTAAATAATCCAAAACGATGAGTTAATTTTAGATTGTTCAGAAATTTCACTAAAATGACGAACGGTGACTTTGAATATTTAATCCCAAACAATAAGCCGTAGCAGCGGTGAGAGCACTCCTTTCTTGGGTATGCAGAGGCCCCTATGTTTACCACTCTACTCTTATCTAAGTTGTTGTTGAATATCATATTTCTAAGAATGTAGAGGATCCACTAACTGTGGATCGGGCAGACCCCGATTTCCGTCCGGGCTGTCTAGATGCTGGCCTTGTTGAAAGCGCTACTTCATCCGGTACGGTGTCGATGGATATTCCTTTACAATATGCGTACTCTGCTAACATGTGTTCTGGAATATTAAGAATGAAGGATAGCGAGCTTATCAGCATATAATCATTTACGATGTCATTTATTATAAATTGAAGAAAAAATCCAGCCTATTGCTCGGGGATGGCACGGGCTCAGTTAAGGGGATCTCCTTGAACTCTGCACGTTTTTGGATGCGACTTGGTTATCCGGATGCTGAGAGTTCATACATACGGAACCCAGACAAAGTACACCCTAACACCGCCCACAACTATGTCCTCATCACCTTGCCATGGTATGTATAATGTGGGGCATGGTTAAAAACATAGAACCTTGTAGTGTAAGCGGGATCTATGCAAGGTTTGGTGTTGCAGACGAATAAGTCGCCTGGGTCTTGCCCAAGAACAAAAGCACGAATGCAAGAGCCAGACCATTTTTGATCAAGATTAAATAAAAACCTGAATGTGGTTCACTTAAGGTTGATCCACACATATCCGTGACATGACTTTAGTGAAGTTCCAGGAGCATTATCGGTAAGATATAATACCATGCAAATAAATTAAGAAGGGCGCGACATTTTCCCAGACACCAGATGCAATGGGACACCGACGATCTAAGTACTTGTGATGAGCAAACGCAAGAGCAAGACAAGACTAATCTAGTCTTGAACTTGTCTTGTTCTTGTTCAGTCTGTCTTGTTCTTGTTCTTGCAAGCATAACTAAGTCTTGTTCTTGCTCTTACAAAATGTGCAAGAACAAGATAATTTTTGCTCATCACTACTTAGTACCCGACCGCCCCATGTAGACTTCGTGTAAATTGCTCTATAAGGCCCACCCAAAAGGATCTCACCCCTTGCCTCATTCGCGCCTGATCATAAGTAATGAAAAAGTCATTGTTCCTCGATTCCGAGTGAGATTTCAAAAAATTTGAGGATTTCGGCGTGGATATGTGAGTAATTACTGCGCCGGTGTTGAAAACTTTATATTTTTAAACGCGAGTGTCGTTTTACCAATACGGTCTCCCAAATAAGTAGGTACTAATTACGTCCAATGCTACTTAACCTCTGTAATCGAACCAGAACCGGTCCATTGAGTATGCTAATTGATAACCTTCACGGTCACCAGAATAATTCCCTGAAATATTAACAATACAACAAAAACTAAAGCCTTGCATGAATTAAACTAAAGTTTAATGCCCCGACTTCACCCGCCTCAGTTCAATCCACATAAGTGACAGTCCAGTTCATGTTCCGTTCGTGCTTGAAATTGTTGTTGCTTTTTCACCAAAAGTCAGAAATGCACTAATTCAGTTGACTGCTCACTTTTGAGCGAGCTTTTCCGTTCAACTTCAGTTCGAGACTTATCCTTAGTTGAATATGTGGAAATTGTAACGAACTGAACAGAGGTTAGAAGTTCAGTTGAAGCCAAGTTATTTCTTTAAATATTTCAAAAAGCTTTTCGTATAAATAAGGCAGATAGCGTCCCATATAATTTGAAATAAGGTTCCCCTACTAGGGCCATTGTGAAAAATTGATAAAACATGTCTCACTTCAGTATCACTGGTTTTATTTGAGCGGTATTCATGAGGAATCTCTTTCGGCATGCCCCTGGGGTTCTCATGAGGAACGCAAGGGGAGATCTCTTTTTAGAAACGCCCCTAAATGCTAGTCTGGTGGGGTTTAATAAGCTTAGGCTCTACAGTAATTAGGTCATAATAGCTCGAATATAATATATTCAGTTTTCATATGAAAAGATTTGCTTGTGCGCAGCCTATCGCTCACATTCTTGCGTTGCAGCAACCGAGATAGCCCCACCCAGATCGTAAGTGCGTGTGCACTTCTTCCAGCCCTCCCCTCCAAATAGTTTTTCCAAAAAAAAACTCGTAATCAATTTTACAAATCTGGCACCCACCGTGCAGCCCAAAAATGCGCAATGTGATGCCCCAAAAAAAACATTTCCTGTTTGTTTTTCATTTCCGTTTAAGACGTATAATCAATCATGCAGCAGATGATTTTGGATAAACTATAATTAATGCTATGGCATTTAGAGCTAAGATGTGAAGATTTTCGGCTTTACCGACTCTTCAACAACCTACAAAGAGCTATCCGTGCGAGAAGCATGGCTTTATCAGATAGACTCCAACAACTTTCAGCGATTGTCCTTGTGACTGTATAGAGAATAAAACATATATGTAGTTTAAAAAGTATAATATAATATAGTGTTTCCCGCCATTCTGAATTTGGAATGACGCCATCAGCTAATTGTATTCTATTTATATTACCCTTTCATTTAATACCCATGTCGGGATCGGAAACCGCAATTGCAAAATTAGGTCGCCTCGCCATCTTGAAACAGCCATCTTGATTTGTTTTTATAAAAATGTAATATTGCGTTGATACGCAAACAATGTACATATATGGGCAAAATTTGTAGTTGATCGCTTATATGAAAGTGGGTAAAAATCGAGTTGTAAGAGGCGTAGAACACAAAAAATGCCGAAAAATGCCTAATTAATTAATTAAAAAATAACTAATAAAAATTTCGAAAAACGAAAACTTTTAGTCACCTGTTGTGTTTCCATGAATCTACAAAAAAATCAGATTTCTATCTCTTCTAGTTTGGCTCCAACGCGTGACGGTGCGCACAAGCAGACACAGACTGACAGACACAAAGACACACTTTCTTTTATTAACATCGATGGTTAAGTGCGGTTTTAGACGAACTCTGTGGATGAAGGAAGAAGATGAACTTTTGTCATCAGATTTTTTTCGGTAGATTGCCGATATTATTATGCACAAATTATACAATAACCCGAGTAAAACAAAAAATGGCCCTACCACGGGCGAATACTGGCCGCTTGGGATGTTTTCAATGGCCGAGAACTAAGTCCTAGGGATACGACGGCAAAGGAGAATGACCACGACAATATGGACCACGGTACAGAGTTGCGTCAATTCCAAAGTTGTTTAAGATGGTTTATAAATTAACCAAATAACCATCTACAATTGCCATTTTGGAATCAAATCCCGCATTTCCAAGTTTTTTTTAGAAAACGTAACTTAACCTCAAAATAGAAATATCCGTCGCGTCGTGTATAGAGGGAAGTTTATAGGTCGTAGTTTGGAGAGCAGATTAATTAGCATATCTGATGGGATAGAGACTTAAATAAATCAGTACCATGCCTTTATATTTCCTGTTAAAACAGTTACAAATACAAAAAAAGGAGAGCTGTAAAAAAAACAATAGAATTCAAAGAGATCTTTAATTTGATCCAGTGACACTGGTAGCACTTTAAACATGTAGGTAGGTATATAATCAATCATAGTATATCTAACCCTTACAGTAAGTAGGTAGGTACCTATACATATAGGAACAGCGAATGACATCATTTTCATCATCATCATCATTTTCATTAAAAAAAATCATCTAAATAAGATGCTGGAGCAGTGATATCATTGTATCGAGCCCAACTCAAAAACCACACCACTGTCATTATGTGAGCACAGCAGCCAACAGTTCGCTTACCAACAAGGCAGTTGCAACAATAACCTACTATGGCTTGTAATGTATTTGCTACAGCATCGTCTCTGCTTATTAATAAATACGTGTAATATGTACGACTGTTCACATGCCTGGATTTAATCCTACCTCTTAACAAATAATTATTTAGGCCTAAAATCAGAGGAATATCCTCATCAATTTCAGTATTCACTTCCACTGAATATATTCCAGACAGAGTTGTCAATATATTTACTTATTTTGATTATGGCAACACTTTAACGTAAGAATAGCCGGCAGTAGGTAATTCATTTTATCAAAACAATTTCATAACTTATTACGTTTACAAAATAAACCCAATACAAAATTGGCATTCTAATTGCAGAATGACTTCAAAAATTAAGAAAATAATTGTAATATAATTTTTATCTTGATGCATGAGAAAAAGCAGTACCGTTGATGGTCATTCTCCTTTGAACCAAAAAAAGAATCTGCACCAAATGTAGTGTTGAATGTGCTTTATGTGAACTTAATCATTTTCGTTATGTATGTATCGTCCTTTGGATTATTCTACTTAAAGACTATCGATGCATAAGAGAAACAAGCTAGTTTTTTGTTTAAAGGAATATTTTTTTTTGTTGGGTGAGAATCATATACAATATTTGTTAGCGGGCTCATTCTTTGCATATTCTCTCCGACGAGGGTATTCCTGAAGCATTTTTGTATGCCTTTTGTGTCGAACTTGATTCTATCAGACAGGAACTGTACTTTAACGGTATCTTCCTAAATCCAAAATAAAGCAAAAGATTAGCACTTGCGTCCCATGTGACAGCGGCAAAAATTCCAACTTCTTGAGTTTGTCCGTTGAGGGTGGTAAGCTGCAAAAATCACTGGGGTCTTGTTGGATTCTCAGACCGAAAAGGGGAAATTTTCTCTATACTGATTTCAACCTACCCCTACTTACCTGAAATATAGGATGGCAGATCGGGCACGCACATTCCAGTAATGGGCAGACGAGTGAACAGAAAAGAGTTTTTGGGGTCCTAATGTTATCGAATTCTTGGGCGGTTATCTCTATAAAGCCAAGAAGATTTTGGCTCTGGAAGCAATATCATCGTAGTGCATTTCATTTATTGTCTAGAACAATGCCGAGATCTACAACTTGATCGACACGGTCTAAGGCCATAAGGTTTGTAGGAGTCGATCGTCCTTTCTGAAACCATGTTGCTGATCATTAAGACATGGGTCGATTAAAGGAGTAATCTTATCATAAACAATTTTGTTGAGTTATTGTTTTTGTTGCGTTGTGTCTTGTATTGTGGAGGTGTTATCAACTAAATGAATGAAAACAATAATGTTAATAACTAAATGAATGAACACATTACGGGATCGCGGCGCTTTCGGGCGGTCGCCCAGATTCGCCACCCCTAAAGCCGGTACTGAATAAGGAGCATGCTAAATTATTATGACATTAAATCGTCACACATTTTAGTTTTCATTCATGATCGATCTTTATCTTCTATATGGGATTTTTTTAAATATGTTTTTACAACAATTTGTTAACAAAAACCTCTTTGTTACCCCTTTCGATCACAAGTTACAAATGACTCTTCCACCCCCTTTCATTTTGGTGATTAATGACAATCTCTAAAATCATTAGATTAATACTCGCTGAACTGAATTCCACATTAAACATTATTTGACTAAATTCACAAAAACGACTCGAAATACCAAAAAAAAATCAATTCGCATATTCCAGAAATGTCATAAATCATACAAAGCCTAATAGAAAAGTTGGTCCTACCCTAAAAACCATCAAGAATCCTTTCTGCCTCTGGGGCCACCCACCTATGTACAAAAAGAGCTCAGCTAATAAAATTAACAAAATTTGAATAATTCAATTACGGGCTTGTATCTCCCGTTCTAAGATTTGCATTTTCACATCCATTTAAGAAAGTTGTGAAGAATTTCCCTAAGAGGCCCCCCTCGAAATTAAAACCGGAGATAGTCCACATATTGTGTATAGTATCTACTTACGGAAAAATGGCACCGCCAGCCAGCGCGCCTCCCCGCTCCGGGGGGCCATCATCCCCCTTTTTTGGGGAAAACTTTTCAAAATTACTTGAAAAACTTGACACATTGTTACAAACTCACGCACGACGTGTATACGTAATGCGCCTGATTTGCGGGGAAACACGAATTTCTTGAAACATTTTTGCGTGTATGTTTCAGTTGTTCAAGTGCTGCTGCCTTCGCACACAGCAGAATGGGGGTGGCTGGGGGCGCACTTTCCCCCACTGCCGGCGCTTCAGCCCCTAACTTCTAAATAGAATTTGTGTGCACATTCATAACGAAAAGTTCATAAAACTCGAGTGTAACTAAACATAAATTTATATTTTCCGTCGAGCAAAATTAATTTAAAGTACACAGAATTGAAAGTTTCTGCGGCTGGCTTTCGGGGTGGGTCTTTGGCGGGGGTTACAGTAATGCAGGGCGGAGCCTTGTTATCTATATTCATTTCGAGGAAATTTCGTTGAATTCTGCATTTGTTGGCACTATCTGTGGAGCTTGTTAAATAGTAAAAATATGTATTTTGTAACAGAGGTAGAGGATGTGCGATGTTGAAAAAAAAAATTTTAAATATCAATGCCACTACAAAAAACACAAAAACGCCGGACTCAAAACTACAGCGTCCTTGAACATCTGTATTTAATATTAAATAATAAATTTTATCGTTCATTCATCAAAGCAAAATGTCTTATCATGTGTGGTATGGTGTCATGGCACCGTACCATCCGAGATGAGGTTTCTGGGTAAACCTTAGTGCACAAAAATCATCGACAGAGGTATTGCCATCTAGGTTAGGAATAGCGAGTTTCCGGGCTTTCACCAGCTCTGGCTTAAAATCGTGCAAATCATCCAAAACCACGTTATATGGTTGTGCTCCCTACACAGTAGTCCTTACATACATAAGTAGTGAATCCTTTTTATCCTCCAATCCGTTTGCGAAATCTTTTTAAGGATAATTTTAACATGCACAATACAAACTTTAGCACGGCCATTTTTTGAGTAATTCCTCAAGGTCTGGGACGATTTGGGACGTTTCGTTCAATCCCATTTTCCTTGAGAAAAACAGAATAAGATGGAGATGTTAAAAAAAAGAGTAGCATCAAAGAAAGTCTTTAAATGCTACGAGCCAGACATGGAGGAATGGAAGAGTTGGTTGAGTGGTAGCCTCACGACTTGACTGACATTCCAGGTTAAATTCTTGACCTCGGCATTTCAATTTTATTTATTTACTAGCAAAAACCCGCGTGCGTCGCAACGCCTTTTAATAAAACAAAATTATGTGTGCATAGTCTGGAATAAGAAAAGAGTATAATGAAACAAAGAACAAATCTGCAAGATATGATTTTGGATATATAAAAAACTTTAGAGTTGACTATAAAAATATGTTACCTACAACTTTTATTTAACTTCGAGGTTAATCATCAGAAAACTTTTATACTACGTGCACAACAGATACCTAGCTAATTTTATTCAGAATATGTCTTGTGCGCGTAGATTTTGACGTTCTCAGATAATTGGCACCCTGAACTTGCCCCATGGCGAACATAGCTTGAGACGAAGATTGCCAACATTTTAAGACGATACTGATTTTATCCTAAAAAGGACAGTTGCTGCTTCCCGTTTTCGTGTTTCATTCCCGGTCATACCGCCCGCACAGCACTGGTTAACAATCCACTGTAACGCTTGTTTATAAACGATGTTAGATGTTTCACTTGTAAGTATTACAATGTTTGTGGCATTACTGAGTTGAGTCGTTTTAGTTGAGTTGATATTTTCGAAATCGTCATAAATGTCGCTCATCAAAATTTCCGCGTCTATTACGAACTTTCAAACAACATCCAGCAGCTCACTGTCATCATTCTCATTAATCTTAGAACATTTTCTATTATATGTATATCCTATGTTGAGGAGAATAGTAGGTACTGAATTCTGATTTTTCCGATTGCGTTCTCATCTTTTGTTTTAAATGACTTTTTCCAATATGTCCCTAAATGAGTGATCATTCAGACATGCATCAATATCATCGGCCCACATATTTGTCCGGACAGCCGGCAACATTTGCCCGGAATCTATGCCAATAAAACAGTTTACTGCCCAAAATAATTAGTTTTTACATCTTGTTTCTCGCGGTGTTCTGTTAATAGATACTTTATTTGCCATGGTACACTCATCGCATTCCCAGACAGCCATCATGCAGTCTTGCAAAACTTTAGATTTTTTCCACGCTGGTTTTTAGATTTGTTCCACGCAGGATTTTCCATATGATCTACTTCGATCGGAATCTTAAGCATAGAATGAGCTGTTCTTCCTGATGTGAGTAAAGTTTCCGAAATCTCTGCTACTGTCCTGATCTCATATTGACCAAATAACCGACCTTTCGAAATGTTAAAAAGCGTGGGACTTTACCTATATTCTTATTTTATTATTACTGCAACTTTTCGCTAGCGCTCCATACATCATATATACTGGCTTGAGCAAAAAAGTTTTCATTCAACATAATTTTTTACATTTTAGTCCATTTCTAAACAAAAGCATATTTTTAAGTTTTTTAAATTATATTTATAGTTTTCTACCTTTTAGTTTATTATATGTCTTCGGTTATTTTGTGGTGACCGATACTTAAAATGAGGTCACCCAGCTTACTGTACTCTACCTATCATACACTTTTATTTGGTATCCATACCGAGAGCGTTGTAAGAAAAGGTAGTTCGCCATTTTGTGTTGGCGGTCATTTTGAATTTGGAATTACGCCACCCAGGTAATAGTATTCTACTTGTCATATCTTTTCACTTGATACCCATACCGATCGTGATATAAATAAAAAAGTAATCCGCCATCTGTGTTGGCCGCCATTTTGTTCCGGCCACCATTTTGAATTTGGAATAGCACCAAATAGGTAATTATAATATACTTATCATTCCCGTTCATTTGATACCCATGTCGGCGGTCAGCGAGCATCTATTATTACAACCAATAAATATACTTCATAGCCTGAACGACGAAAGCCAAAAAGTGAAGGTAATTTTTAAAAGAATCAAAGTTTCAGAAAAGGTAGTATTTGCAAGGCCAATAATAAATATACACGTCTGCCATTCGAAACCTTATTCTAACTATCGGATCACAATGAAAAACTGATATCCTTTCGTTTGATACCTATATTGGGTGGGTTGTAAAGAAAAAGTAATCCGCCATTTTGTATTGGTCGCCATTTTGAATTTTTAATGACACCAAATAGGTAATTGTACTGTACTTATCATCCCCATTCATTTGATACCCATGTCGAGGGTCGGGGGACGCAATTGCGAAATTCGGCCGCCCTCTTGGAACTGCCATCGTGTTTTATTTACAAAGTGGTCGGATTGCATTGTCACGCGAACTATACATATGGGTAAAATTTCAAGTTGATCGGTTATATAAAAGTGGGTCAAAATCAGTTTTCAAGATTTGTCTATATACATATGTACATCCATACATACATACAGGTACAGGTAATATATAGTGCATATAAATAGCCTAAAACATGCTCGCCGAAATACTGAATCTTCCATTGAAAGTCCCATTCCAATTGGATTAGCCGTTTCCGATATTAGCCCGAACAAACAGACAGACAGACATACAGACAGACAAAAATTTTAAAAATGCGTGATTTCATTTTAAAATCATGTTAATAACCATATAAAATTAAAAAAACACAATTATTTTGAAATCACAGACAAACACTCCAATTATATTTATAAGATATTTCGAAAAAGAGTATAATAAAACAAAGGGTGCGCTATTTCAATACGCTTTTATTAGCTTCACTTGTAACTATGTAAGAAAATTTTGGTAGTTAAATATGACCAACTTTCCGATTTCCGATTGAACTGAAATTTTCCATACAATCTGACCCTTTTGTAAAAAAAATCCAGATGGCGATTTTTGCAATTATGCTATGCGGCCCCTCGATATGGGTATCAAATGAAAGATATGACAAGTACAATACAATTATATGTATGGCGTCATTCCAAATTCAAAATGGCGGCCAACACAAAATTGCGAAAGGCTTATAAAAAATCAAAATTTGCATATACATTCGTAGTTCGTGTGATAATTAGTATGTATACATACATAGGTACATGATGAGTTGAATAGTTCAGTTGAAGTTGAGTCGAAAATAAAAAGCACTACATTTTAAAAAATATCACAGAGATCCTGCTGTCAACTAAATCCAATTACTCAACTGCTGAGCTCACATCTGTATGCATAATTTCAACTCAACGCAGGTCAGGTCAGTGGCGCTCAGTCGACCCTAACTCAACTCTCAATCCGGTCTACATGTAGTTGGACTGGCGTTCAACCTGAGGTTAACTCATCATGTAGATACTAAATGCAATCTGAACATTTTGTAAAAAAATCAAGAAGGTGGTTCCAAGGTGGCGGCCAATTTTTGCAATTGTGTTCCACCCAGCCGACGACATGGGTATCAAATGAAAGAGTACGACAGGTAAAATGCAGTAAGCTGTGTGACGTCATTTTAAATCTAATATGGCCGCCACTACAAAATGGCGAAAGACCTATAGTACCCTAAAAACAAGAAAATAAAAATAAGGAGTTTTAAATATGTAACTAAAAAACCTAAAACCTTAAAATGAACCAAAAAGTAAAAAATAATTTTGAATGTAAAGTTTTGATTGCTGCAGTCACTTACTTAAACGTAAAAAAGCGTGTCGCGCTAACGGAAAGTTGCAGTATTAATAAAAAAAAGAATATAGGTATAGAGCGCTCCACTTTTTTTTTTTAAATAAAAGCGTATTTTTATTTTTTTATGTACTGTAGGGGAGTGAAAGTAACACGCATTATACATTATTTCCACTGAAAAAGCTGGAAACACAATTTTGCTTTACGAGCATCACGTTAGGCGGGGCGGAACCATGAGTTTCCACTGACACATAAACTTCCGTCTTTGCGTTCCGTCCCGGCTTTCATACATAATCCAAAAATTTTATTAACGATTGTACGGTTTTATTGGGTATGCTTGTCAGAGCATTCGGGTCAGGTCACGCAACCATATGTAGCATAGGTAGCATTTGATTACACACACTTCTATAATTTGTGTCATGGAATGCATTCAGGCTTTTTATCTGTTTCCGGTTTCAGTACCACGTACTTGCCTTCTTTCGCAAAATATTGAAAATATCATTCCCGCAATCACGCATGCTGCTCCTGTGATCCGTACCTAATGCTTGCTGCCGCATAGGTCAGTACTGAGTAGCAAAATGCTGTAAGAAGGAGATTGGGATGATTTTGTCATGAACCCTCTAAGTTTGCAACATTGTAGAAATCGCCGTGCCAGTGATAGACAGACTGAGTTTCGCCCTCAAAGTGTGCAGATTAAAAAGTGATCCTTTTATCGATCATTAGTTGCTTGACAATAAAATAGCCAGTCTCTAGCTCTAGATTTATGTGCGCTCGCACTTGCCATGTGTTTCTCTTAATTTATTAAGTGCCATAGGACGAATATTTATTGACGTCAAGCACTTTGAAACAGCTATACTCATTGCGAGATCTGAAGCAAACTCCGTTCATTTAGTGGGCGATATACTCGTAAATCTGGGGAGTGGCATAGAAGTTTCGGGTAAAGAAGATTATGAGGCGAACAGAGATGCTAATACATAGGCCTTTGCTTTCTGTTATCACCTACTTCTTATAAATGAAAGGAGTTGTGGATGAAGTAAAATGGAAGTTACCAGGGTAAGAAGGGTTTACTGCTTGTTCTTGTAGTTGTATTAGGAATCTTACTTCTCAAACCGTCGTCGAATGATGATTTGGCCATCTGATAATGGAGTTACAGGAATTTATCGTGTTCCAAGTGTATTTGTGAGTACGAAGCGACTTGTTTTGGGAACATTTGTATGTTCCATAGGCAGCTTTTTTAGCTTTCAGAGAGAGAGCGGCAGGTACCAATGCGACCACGGAAACACAAATTACAAATCCCAGTCAGTTTTGAAAAAGCGAATAAGCCCCAAACAGTTGTCTTTCATATGGTGCCGTGCCAGACAGTTTTTGGAAATTGCTTTGGATAGAGTGGAAAATGGATATAGAAAATTAGTGCTGAGCTGACTGGACAAGGGACCGATTTACCAGGAAGGGAATCAAACTCGAAGGAGTATTGCGTAAGAAGTATGTGGATCATGGAGATGGGCTTCGTGGCCTGAGACATCTTGGGGGGACTCGTCCAGTGGCTATGATTAAATTCGGAAGTTATACTATTATACACCTTCTAGAAAGCCTTCTAAATTATATGGCAACTCTCCTATTACCAGGGAAGCTCTGCACCAAGGTATACCAAGGAATGTAGCGCTTCCAATTCATATGTTATGGAAGCTCTCTGGAAGCACGCCTTCTATACTCTCATTTTTGCTTTATTTTTCTCAAGGTTTTTCTTATTCCCCTTATTTGGGAAATTTGTTATTTTTGTAAAATCGCGTCAGTTGTGAAATACTATTTCGGGTGCAAACAATACGTGAAATTCTATTATTGAATTGATACTGCTATCTTAATAAATGAATAGGTCAAGTCAAAAACCATCCAAGTGAAGTTTTCAAAACTTTTGGGAAATTGAAAAAAACTTAATAATTTTGAATCTGTTCATTTTAAAATTTCCAAAAAAAATTCCTAGAAAGTCTCCATTATAACTGTTTGTTATTATGTATAAATAAGCGTTTCGTTGTTGTTTTGACCAAAATATAAATTTTTGAATTTTAAAATCTTGGCTGGTTTTTGATTTGAGGTTTGAAAATTTGGCTGGTATTTGCCTTGAGCTTGTCCCTACCCAGAAAAAATGAAGGAAAAATACACGTGTAAAACTGGGTTTTGTTATACTTTTATTCAAAATAATAAAGTTACAAAATAAAACTTAAAAAAATTCAGTTATACAAACAGATGAACTTCAAAATATTTAAAACTAGCAAAAACCCGCGTGCGTTGCAACGCCTTTTAATAAAAAAAAATTATGTGGGCATACTCCGGGATAGGAAATGGTTATAATGAAGCATGGTTATGGGTACATAAAAGAATTTAGAGTTACCTATAAAAAATATGCTTCAAATTTATTAAAATTCGAGGTTGAGCACCACCTATCGGAAAAAAAATTATGTGTGCGTTGTACGCGGTAGGAAAAAAAGTATAATGAAAAAACAATAAATCTGGAAAAAATTGCCTCTTCCCAATCTTATCGGTGATTCAATTAGAACAGCGTTATGTATTCAAGTAGATGCATCTAAACATATAACTTTTCGGTGAATTGGAATTTTAACTTTCTCTTTTCGGTTAGCCGTTACACTGCTCCCTTCTTACTCAGTATTCGTCCCGAACACAGCTTCCTCCAGGTCCCGTTTTTTCCGATCGAACTTTTTGGAAGCGATAGATGACATCGTTTAACCTCGTGATGACAATGTAGGGGCGCACAAATTTGCAAACTTCGACTCTTTCTACCGTTTTTACTGTTTCTATACTGGTTAGAGGGAATTTTAGAAATTTACTACATTTCAGAATGTGGCTTGGGAAAATTCGTGCGTCATATTGGACCCGCAATTTTGAATTTATAAGCTTTGATCATAAATTCGTTGTTTACCCTAAAAGCCCCCAGATACCGATTTTCATTGCAATCGGAATACAATTGGAAAAATTCGTCGGCCATATTGGCGCGGCCATTTTGAATTTATAAGTTTTGATCATAAATTCGTTATTTGCAACCTTAAAAACCCCTAGATATTCACTTTCATTGGAATCGGAATACAATTGGAAAAATTCGTCCGCCATTTTGAATTTATAAGTTTTGATCATAAATTCGTTATTTGCAACCTTAAAAACCCCTAGATATTCACTTTCATTGGAATCGGAATACAATTGGAAAAATTCGCCCGCCATTTTGAATTTATAAGTTTTGATCATAAATTCGTTATTTGCAACCTTAAAATCCCCCAGATTTCGATTTTCATTGGAATCGGAACACAATTGGCAAATTCGTCGGCCATATTGGCACGGCCATTTTGAATTTATAAGTTTTGATCATAAATTCGTTATTTGCAACCTTAAAATCCCCCAGATTTCGATTTTCATTGGAATCGGAACACAATTGGCAAATTCGTCGGCCATATTGGCACGGCCATTTTGAATTTATAAGTTTTGATCATAAATTCGTTATTTGCAACCTTAAAAACCCCTAGATATTCACTTTCATTGGAATCGGAATACAATTGGAAAAATTCGCCCGCCATTTTGAATTTATAAGTTTTGATCATAAATTCGTTATTTGCAACCTTAAAATCCCCCAGATTTCGATTTTCATTGGAATCGGAACACAATTGGCAAATTCGTCGGCCATATTGGCACGGCCATTTTGAATTTATAAGTTTTGATCATAAATTCGTTATTTGCAACCTTAAAATCCCCCAGATTTCGATTTTCATTGGAATCGGAACACAATTGGCATATTCGTCGGCCATATTGGCACGGCCATTTTGAATTTATAAGTTTTGATCATAAATTCGTTATTTGCAACCTTAAAATCCCCCAGATTTCGATTTTCATTGGAATCGGAACACAATTGGCAAATTCGTCGGCCATATTGGCACGGCCATTTTGAATTTTTTTATAAATTATAGCCTATATGTTATTCTGATATATGAGCTATATTATTGTAAAGTTTCATTAAAATCCATTCAGTAGTTTTTGCGTGAAAGAGTAACAAACCTACATACAAACATTCACGTTTATAATATTAGTAAGACATTTGTGGTTAATAATATTGTTTTTGAACATGTTTCATACATTTTTTTATTCGTCTCCGTCGGATGGCAAAGTAGGTTCTGAAACACCTTTTACATTTTCATAAAATTTGATTTCTTCTTCCTGTAAATATTTATAAAGCTTCTTAATGTCTTTGAGTTTTTCATCTTTTATGGGTACAAAAAATGGTCGTACATACAACCTATCTTTATCAGTTGGCATTCTTAAATTTTTTGGGGTAACTTTAGGCTTCAACAAGTTGAATTTTGTCCAAACATTACTGTTCCCACTTTCAGATACTTGAATGCAGGCTGCGTTCTCAACGTAAATGATCCTTGTGTATTTTGTGATGGTGAATTTTTCTTTTTTTGAGATTACATTTTTTTTTGAAGAACTGCATAAAGTAACTATTGAAACAAAAAAACTTAATATCCGGGAAAAGGACAAAATCTTGTTGTTCTTTAAAATGTGTTAACCAGTCTGATGGGACAGCAGCTCTTTCTATGTTCTTTTTTATTCTGCCTAAGCAGGCAAAGTCAATGTCGCACTGCAAAAATGAATGCCCTCTAATAGGAAAATGCTGATGTACAGTCTTAATCTTTGTTTGGTTTACAAGTGTTGTCATGAAGTGAACCATTGCGTGGTTTCTGTTCTGTCCTGTACAGGCGTCACTAAATATATACAATCTATCGCATTCCGGTCCAACTCTGTTCAAAATGAAATGATTTAGGCATGAAAGCACCTCATTTACTCCATGTTCGCATTCATTCCAGCAATAAAAGTAAGCCTTATCAACTTCATAACTGTATCTGTGAATACCAAAAGTATACATCCACATTTGGCGTAAATAAAAAATTTCACTCACCGGGAGGTGTGGCAATGGTACATGTTGCATAAAATCAAAAACTATACATTGTACATTCTTTTTTTCCTTTGCTAAAGTTTTGGCTTTATTGAAATTTACTTTAAAAGCGTTAGCGCTTGCCAAATGAACTTTTAAGCTAATTTTTGTGTCATTAATCAGTTTTTCATTTTTAGCTTTCTCAGCATTGGCTATGGTTGCCTTCAGTTCTGCACATGTGCCACAAACATCAGTTTTTGGCCTCCCAAATGGGAGATTAAAATTATTAATAAAATAGTTCCTGTAGACATGTAGTTTTGGTGCACAGCAAATCTTATCTTGATCACCTCCTTGTTTAATGAACTGTAAACAGCATGTTTTAGATTCCCTTTCTAAGAACATTCTATGCATTTTTGCCACACTCAATTCGCTTTGCAGAAAATAATTAACTTTTGAGGCATAATGGGTTTGGTGCACGGGAAAGGATCGAATATGGCCATCAATTTTTTTTTAATAGCTCTTCGTCGTATCTGTTTGGTCGGTTGTGGTGTTTACCACGACCACTGACATATAGAATGGACTGCTCATGAGGAATTTTTCATGGCACCAATTTGTTCCATAGGCTACAAACCTTTTTTCACTCCATGTAAACACCCGAATCACTTTTGAAATTTACATTTTTTTAAATACGTACTTAAAACATTAAAACAACACAAATATTTTGTTTAAAAAATTTAATAAACACTATTTTCACTTTTTCACATTTTAAAATGCCTTTTTTTCATTAATTTGTAAATTTTATGTGTATCTGATTTAAGTTCTTAACGCCTGTTTTAGCAACTGACATTCTGTATGTCAAAATCCGGGGGTCTATGGGGAAAAGAGCAAAAGATATAAACATCACTATACCCGTCTATTTTTTTCTAATTGATTTAACCTGATTTTATTTCTGTCAGTCTGATTTTACTTCTGAGTGCTTCTGTCAGTTTGGGGGCTTATGGATGAGCGAGTCGACTATACCTTTTTGGTGCCATCGGTTTGTATGGGAATAATTGCTGATGAACAGTCCATTATTATATGTCAGTGACCACGACCCTCATAAGCTATTATATTTTTGGACTTTAATGTACATAGTCGTTTTACCCTGTTGTTGTTCGTCTTTTTCTTTTTATACCTTCCGATGAAAAATCAACTTCCTCACTCATTTTATCACTTCAGAGATTGCAGAGACTGCAGAGATTGAATTGCAATGCCCAAAAGTCTGACGAAATCGTTAAATATGATTTATTCGGGGATTCCCCCATTTATTTCGTTCGCAGCTTTTTTCCTGAACTCAGCTACAACTGAAGGTTCTGCAAAGGTGGCGTGACATTGGTTGTCAAAAGGTGGTCGCCACAGACTCAACAAAAACTATGACCAAACAAGAAAATAAATAACTCTTCTAAAAAGAAACCTTTTTGGCAGATGGTACTTTGCAGTTCAAGCAATTACTCTTGCCATATCACGGCAAGAAGTAGCCAAGTACTTTGACTTGGCTGCTTCTTGCCTTAGCACAATATTTGGTCGCCTTGTAGAACCCATTTAGGAATACAAACAGTGTGTGTCATGCATTAAACAATAAAAAAATGCAAAAAAACGTTTTTCGAAAAAATGGTAACTTGGCTGGTTTTTGACTTGACCTATTCAAATGTATTTAAGCTATGTGTTCGAAAAGAATGATTGGAACTGAAAAATTATTATGTGTTGGAATTCAGCAAAATAACGATAATATTGATATTATGAGTCACGAAAGCTTCGGGAGCTCCTCAAGAACTTCAATTTCCCAACTTGGATTGCGCTTCTTCATGCCTATGTTAAAAGGAAAAGGATTGGGATATGAATGTGAAGCGAATTGGCAATCCTTATCAGCGCTTCAGAATCTGTTCAAAAGCGCTTCAATTCCCCTTTAGGCTCTTATAAGTTTAATATTTGCTCTACCACTCTGCTCGTAATGGACATTTCTTTAAGTCTTCTGCTTATCAGCTCTACCTACATTTGAAAGTCTCCGTGCCCTAGATCCAAATTCCCCAATCACTTCTTGATCGCCCGACGGCCACCTTTGCATAAACCATATTTCTATCTTGTCGAGGTGAATTCCTGATCGGCCTCTAGGCAATAGGGTTTGAGATTTTGCCGGGGAGGAGTATTAACCGCTGCCCTAAGCTTCACTCCTTCGTCTGCACTTGAGTCCGGCAGGATATACTGGCGGAGTTGAATGCATCCCTCCTTAATGCAGAATGACAACAGCACTCGACACTCTTACGATAGAAATAATTAAATTTTCAATAATCGCGATAAAATCTCATTTTCAATAAGGGTTGAAAAAAAAAAAAAAATAATCATAACACGCTTTCAAAGATCGCCTCTTTTTGTTAATTATTTGTACGACGCAAAATCAATTCGGATTGGGCTCTGAACGTTCCGCTTTTGTACCTGATGGACGCCTAACATAGAAAACGTAAGCGTGCATATGACATGTGAATATGAAAAGGACCTTTTAGGATCATAAATGCAAGGATTGAAACGATTACATTCAGAGCGACAGGACTAATTGCATCCTTCCTGCTTCCACCCCCAGCTCCATAGGCAATTATTGCATAAGCGTGACCACCCAAACTATGGCAACAAATCTGATTTTTTATGCTTTTTTTTATATAATTTTGCATTTTATTTTTATTTTTTCGCGGGTAAGGGCGGAGTTTTTAATTTTTATTTTCACATCATGTGTCCATGTATTTTGCATGGGGGATGGATAATGTTGTACAACCCCCCGGCACCCTGCTTAATTCCCTCAATCGACTTCGGTAGTTGTTGTTATTACTCTGTCGGAAAAAAAAATTCTCTCAGCCGAAGGGTTTTTTTGTGCATTCTTTTTTTTTACATTTTTGCGCGTATTTTTAATTTTATATGAGATGGATAAAAAATCGGTTTTTTCCTATATCGCACCTACTTCCACCCCCTCTGCGCTCTGTGTCAGAATGCAATCCGTGGGTGGATTTAGGATGGCGCTTTGCTCCACATATGTGCGTGTGTATTTTGTTAGTGTGCAGCTATGCATTCAGGCGAGGGTAGCTTTGGAGTAATGACTGCATTTTTATTGGCTGATTGAAAACAATATACTAAGTAGTTGGCCCCATGTTGGAGCGCTCGGCCAGGGCTATCCGCCCGGTTGTAAGTACGTTTGCTATTCCGCTCTATAAAGGTATGCGTAAGGTGTTGTTTTTTTATTCTTGTTTTGTTAGCTACCCTGGCATTCCATTTATTTTGTTGTAGTATGGTTCACTCATTTTCAAACCTTTTTTGTTAAAAAAAAAATAAAAAAATAAAAAAAGATAAAACAAAAAAAGTAGGTGGCTGGTCACCCTATTCATTTGGGTTTAATGACTATTGCCCACTCAGAATTGCGGTGGTGCAGCTGGGTCCGGGGGGATGCGTTTTTTTACTCGACGCCATTTTTATTATATTTAATTAGAGTACGTAAAAGCCCATTTTTCAGGACTTTTCTTTTTTTTTGGGTGTTTGTTTTCCTTTTTACCCTGATGCAGCCTACATACCACCTCTTATATTTTTTTGTATTGTCGGCTTTTTTCGGCCAGGATGTATTGTAATACTGTGGGATCCCTTCGTCAAACAATGTCGACTGGTTGATCTTCTGGTCCCTACTGGCGAGTGCATTCATTACCTTTGCCACCCCAAAAAACATCCTTTTTCAATGATTTAATGCGAGTATTTTATGCAGATTCGGTTTTTGTATACGAAATGGCTTGAGCTTATTTCGTGCGTTTTATTTTATTTTTTTTTGCCCATCTTTTTTTCCAGCTTCCTTTTAGTTTCGATTTTAATTATTAATGGACGGAAAACAATGCATTGTAATGATATTGGACAGGGTTTCGAGAAAAACTTTGTGCTTGACAGAAGATACAAATTATATTATTGATAAAATAAATAAACTTTTATGAGTAAAACAAATAATGGAGTTTCAATTATTTTACGGAAAAATGGTAAATTGGAAAGCTCTCACTTAACGAAAAATAATAGGAAATATCCCGAAGAGGCTAAAGGTAATACGCGAAAGTTGAATATATATTTTATTTTAGACTAGCAAAAACCCGCGTGCTTCGCAACGCCTTTTAATAAAACAAAATTATGTATGTGTGCATAGTCTGGAATAAGAAAAGGGTATAATGAAACAAAGAACAAATCTGCAATACATAATTTTAGACATAACTTTAGAGTTGACTAGAAAAATATGTTACCTACAACTTTTTTTAAAATTCGAGGTCAATCATCGGACAACTTTTATACTTCGCACACAACAGATTCCTAGCCAATTTTATTCAGAATATGTCTTCTGCGCGTTGATTTTTTTTTATGTGATAGACTAGAGGCTTAGGGAAAGTCCCTTTGTACTGTTCGACAATCTATTTTTTTCGTATAGAATGTCGAACAGCAGCTCTAGCCGGAAGATAGAGAGTAGAAAGAGAGAAAGAGAAGTAGGAAGGAGCTGCCACAACCTAGCCGCGATATTTTTTTTTATTCCACCTACTTCCAACCATTTCGCGACTCTGGCATCGGGGCATTTGAGAAACAACTCGCTGGAGTGTTATGCCTCCTGAAACGAGTTGAATCTCATCAGCCAACCGATGACATGCGCTTGGTGGAGCGGAGAAGTACTAGCGAAGGCTATGACAGGAGGAATCAGGAATGTAAAGAGGGGAGATGAAAGAAGGAAAGTTATGTGGGTGGGAAAGTGGAAAGGGCGAAGGACCGTGGGGCTGGCCGGGATTCGAACCCGGGACCTCTGGGATAGTAGTCAGTCGCCTTACCCCTAGACTACAGATTTGGACGTTCTCAGATAATTGGCACCCTGAACTTGCCCCATGGCGAATATGGCTTGAGACGAAGATTGCCAATATTTTAAGACGATACTAAAAAGGACAGTTGCTGCTTCTCGCTTTCGTGAGTGATCATTTCAGACATGCATCAATATCATCGGTCCACATATTTGTCCGGACAGCCGGCACCATTTGCCCGGAATCTATGCCAATTAAATCTTGCGGTGTTCTGTTAATAGATACTTTATTTGCCATAGTACACTCATCGCATTCCCAGACAGCCATCATGCAGTCTTGTAAAACTTTAGATTTTTTCCACGCAGGATTTTCCATATCATCTTCTTCGATCGGTATCTTAAGCATAGAATGAGCTGTTCTTCCTGATGTGAGTAAAGTTGCCAAAATCTCTGCTACTGTCCTGATCTCATATTGGCCAAATAGCCTACCTTTCGAAATGCTAAAAAGCGTGGGACTTTACCTATTCTTACTTTATTATTACTGCAACTTTTCGCTAGCGCCCCATATATTATATATACTGGCTTGAGCAAAAAAGTTTTCATTCAACATAATTTTATACTTTTTAGTCCATTTTTAAACAAAAGCATATTTTTAAGTTTTTTAAATTATATTTATAGTTTTCTACCTTTTAGTTTATTATATGTCTTCGGTTATTTTGTGGTGACCGATACTTAAAATGAGGTCACCCAGCTTACTGTACTCTACCTATCATACACTTTTATTTGGTATCCATACCGAGAGCGTTGTAAAAAAATGTAGTCCGCCATTTTGTGTTGGCTGCCATTTTGAATTTGGAATTACGCCACCCAGCTAATAGTATTCTACTTGTCATATCCTTTCATTTAATACCCATACCGATCGTGACGTAAATAAAAAAGTTATCCGCCATCTGTATTTGGCTGCCATTTTGTTCCGGCCACCATTTTGAATTTGGAATGACACCAAATAGGTACTTATCATTCCCTTTCATTTGATACCCATGTCGGCGGTCAGCGAACCCAATTGCGAAATTCGGCCGCCATCTTGAAACGGCCATCTTGATTTTTTTATAAAATGGTCAGATTGCATTGTCACTTGAACTGTACATGTAAAATTTGAAGCTGATCGGTTATATGGAAGTGGGTCAAAAACAATTTTCAAGATTTGTCTACATACATACATCCATACATAAGTAACAGGTAGAGCTAATATATAGTGCATATGAATAGCCTAAAACATGCCCGCCAAAATACTGAATCTTCCAGTCAAAGCTCCATCCCAATCGGATTAGCCGTTTCCGAGATTAGCCCGAACAAACAGACAGACAGACATACAGACACACAGCCATACAGAAATACAGACACACAAAAATTTTAAAAATGCGTGATTACCATATAAAATTAAAAAAACACAATTATTTTGAAATCACAGACAGACACTCCAATTATATTTATATAGATACATACATATGTATAAATCTTGACTCCATAATAGGAAACTAAACTAAACTATTACGATTCAAGGAGCTTGAAACAAAATCCGACTGAGAGACAACTTCAATTTATAGCACTTTATTAATTTAAACCCCACCAAGGGCGGAGTCAGAAATTGCAGCAGGAGAGTTGCAAATTTATGAAGTCCCAAAATTTGTTGAATTACAAAATTATAATACTGTCTGATTAAAATGTTTTATAATTCTCAACATATGAATCTTAATATCAAACGATGTGGACCTTCAACAAATCTCTGCAGCACGCTTTTTACAATTTCTTTTTTATTTTATTTTGTCATTTTCCTTATGACACTCAGCATCCAAAGATCTGTAAATTTCAATTGTGTCTTAACAACTATAGATTACTATCAATTATTCAATTTAATTTTAGTGCATTTATTTACCGATCTAAACGATTCTCTGTCATAGATGAACGAAGTCAAGACTCTTCTTAACGTACTGAAGGGTCTTTCAATCGAACTAGTAGTGCACAGTGCAGGCGGATCGTGTTAGGCCTGGGTGGGTAGCCAGAAAAACCTCCCCCAAACTGTTTTGGTATTTAATCTAAAAATGAAAGAAGGTACAGCAATTCATTGAGAATCGGGTGGACAGTGTATAGGACAACCAGAGGAGTTCCGTAGGGATATGTCTTGAGCCCTCTCTTGTGGATCACAATGCATAACGATGTGTTGAGGCTAGGCCTCTCAAGGGGAACAGATCGCACTTGGATTCGCTAACCACATCGGAGAAGTGGTCATAGTGGCCTTGATGAGAACGAATTGTGCGCAAACGAAGCGATCTTGGAGGTTGAAGCGTGAACTGAAAGCGCTGCGCTGGTCCGACGCTTTCTTCTTCTTCTTTAACGGCCTTACAACCGGGATCCGTTCCTGGCCTATTGCAACAGTTCTCTCCACCGGTCCCGACAGAGTCGATGTCACCCAGTTTGGCATACCTAAGCATCCTGGTCTACGCCATCCTTCCAGCGAAGGTTGGGTCTCCCTCGCTATCGCACCCCATAAGTCTTACCGCAGAGAACTTTCCGAGCAGGCTCACCTTCACTCATACGAGCCCTGCCCACCGGAGCCTACCGAGCTTTATTTTGCTCACAACATCTATCTCGCAATAGCGCTCGTAGATCTCGTCATTGTAGACGTTATGGTAAGATGCTTGGATTTAAAGACCCTTGACAGACTATAGTAGGCTCTGCTGACTTTTAACAGTCCTTCGCGTATTTCTGGTTCCATGTTATGTCCGGCTGCAACTATTGACCCAAAGTAGGTAAATGACTTTACCACTTCAAACTCGTGTTCCTCTACCCTGATTGTGGGACCAAGTTTAGGTGTTCTTGCCTTTCTTATCCTAGATAGTAATATATGGGACAAAATTTCGTGAAAATAAACAGATGCCTTTCCAGTTGGCGCATATTGTTAGGTGTGGCGGTAATACGAGCAATGGCTTATCCATGGAATATACAAATCCATGGGAAACAAGTTTTGTGCATATCGTTAGTTAAATATTGAAAAAATTGTATGCTAAAAAACTTAATAATACACATAATTTCATTTAAGTAGTTGCAACGTAATTCATATTGATTTAATAATAATGATAATAATAAGAATAATTCCTCGTGATTTAATTATTTCTTAAATACTATGCTTCTATGTATGTGGTTATATAAATCAAAACTTGGTAAATACATGTATTTTGTTCAGTTGTAATGTTAAGGGATAATTTATGTTAATTCAATTTATTTTTTTTAAATTTGGAACATTGTTTTCTTTTTTACATCGCTTCTTAAATGGGTGCTGGTCATGTCTGGATTGAGTCAAAAGGCAGGTTTAAGCCTGTCTATAGAGACAAAACGTTCTTTATTTTTGATAAGAATCTTGAGACTTTTGTCTGTTTTAGATATAACTGGGTGAGGTCCAGTGTAAGGGCAAGTTAAACTTCCTTTATGGGTTTCATCTTTTAAAAATATGTGGGTGCAATGACGTAAATCTTGTGGAATAAAAATGTTTCTTTGCTTTTGACTCCAGGGATGAGAAGGTGTTATGTTTGATATAGCTTGTTGTAGTTGGTTTGCCAACGCATTTGTGAGATGGCGGTTTATGTTAGTGTCGTTTGCAACGAGTTCTCCTGGTAGCCGCAGAGGTTGTCCGAATAGTAGTTGTACTGGCGATATATTCAAGTTTTCAATTATAGACGAGCGGAGGTCCAAAAGTATCAATGGTAGATGGTGATACCAATTTTGTGAGTCTCCTGTGGCGCGAATTGCGACTTTCAGTTGCCTATGAAAACGCGCAACAGAGCCATCCGATTGTGGGTGATAGGCGGTGGTTCGGATGCGGTGACAACCTAATAACTGAGATAACTCTTGAAATAGTGAGGATTCGAATTGCGATCCTTGATCGGTTGTTATTGTCTTTGGAACGCCGGCCGTATCTTGATATCCAGTTTTGAAGAAATGTATTCGCTACAGTTTTGGCTGACATATCTTTCATTGGTAAGGTTTCTGCCCAATGAGTAAAACGGTCTTTAATTGTTAAGAGGTAGGAATATCCTGATGAAGGAGTGAGTGGGCCAACGATGTCCATGTGGACGTGTTCGAATCGTCCTAACGGAACTTCTATGTTTCCATATGGGGAGTGTGTGTCTCGTTACTTTGGACTTTTGACAAGCAATACAAGACTTTGCCCAAGAGTTAATATCGACATTCATAAAATACTTCGAAGCTATGAGATTTCTAGACGTTCTTATGCCAGGGTGCGATATACTGTTTCTGGTATGTAAGGCCTATTAACTCGTGTGGAAGTCTCACACCAGATTTCTAGCTCCTCTATCGGGATGAATACTTTTTGAATATTAATTGAAGTGGACGGGGGCTTGGAATCTTCGCAAATTAATGTTTTGAGTTCCTCATCTTTGTTTTGTTCCTCGGCTAGAATTTTGAGGTCGAACTTGGTAATGTGCTCGATGGAATTAACATGAGCTCGTGAAAGTGTGTCTGAGACAATGTTGCGCGAACCTGGGATATGTCTGATATCATTAGTGAATTGAGCTATGTAGTTAAGCTGGTTCATTTGTCTGGGAGACTTTTCGGTTTTGGAAAATAAGGCTCTTGTAAGGGGTTTGTGGTCTGTGTAGATTGTGAAATCTTTTGTTTCTACATAGTATCGGAACTTACTGACTGCTTGATAAGTGGCTAACAACTCCCTGTCGAAGGTAAAGTATTTCCTCTCATTTGATTGCAACCTTTTGGAGAAAAAATGTAATGGTTGCCATTCGTTGTCGGAAAGTTGTTAAAGCACTGCTCCTATAGCGTCATTGGATGCATCTACCCATATTGCGACGGTTGCGATTGGGTCCGGGTGTACGAGAAGTACGTTTTGCTGTAGATTTTTTTTAATATTGTCGAAATGCGATTGGAGATCTTCGGACCAGTTCCACTCAGGTTTTGATGCCTTTGTGCGTTTGGTAGCTTTTACCAAATCATATAAGGGTGCGGCATCTTCGGCGACGTTGGGCAGAAATCTGTGGTAAAAGTTTACCATGCCAAGAAAACGTTGTAAACTTTTGGATGAAGATGGGGGAGGAAAATTTGCGATGGTTTCTACGCGTTCTTTTGATGGTTTGATGCCTTTGGCGGAGATCTTATGTCCAAGAAAATTGGCCTCCTTAACTCCGAATATACATTTTTCGGGATTGATCTTTATGTCATATTTCTGCAATCGCGCGAAAAGTTGACGTAAGTGTTCTCGTTTTTTGGTATTTTAACCATGATACCTTCCGTCCAATCCTCCGGAAAGGTACAGGCGTTCCATGCTATTTCCAGGATTGGCTGAACCGCATCTGCTATGAGGCTTGAATCGGCCATCGCACGAATTTCGGTTAGTATTTCCGTCTTGGATGGGGACTGGGTGGTGATTCTTATTGGCTGTGCTTTGTCGCTGTTGTCCTGAGGTTCCTGTATAAGTTTACCATTCAGGGCGGCGAAGAAGATCTCTCCTACTTTGGAGTTGCTCCTCCTCGCCTAAGTCGGATAGTGGCTTAGCAATTGTGGCGTAATGCGATATAAAGCGGAAAAGTCCTAAAAACCTATATTGGCCCACGATAGTCAACGCAAAGTCTATGGATTCCATTGATCCATTGCACATCGTTCCATAGGCGCTAGTCTTCGGGCTTTGTAGTAAACCGTATTTTCATCTGTCAGTACAATATTCATTTCGATACAACATTTTTCGACAAGTGCCGGCTTATATGAATCAACCAATTTTTCGCGTAATTCTTTGTCTTCAATATTTCGGAGGTACATACTTGTCCGCACTCGTTTTAACATGGTTGATTACGTCTATCTTATCTAGCGGTTTTTCTTCTGATGCTTTAATTTCTTGACTTTCTCGCAAGACTGAGACTTTGCCTTTTTCTACATATTACTAGCGGCAGGTTGCACAGAAAGTCTTTGCCAAGGATCACATCTTGTGTAAGCCATTTATCTGGAACTATTTCGAAGCGTACGAGATAATTATGGGAATCCACTTCTAAGTTTGATAATCATGATCCCAACGATTTTTTAGATTCGCCTGCACCAAAGCCTGTTAAACGATTTACTGATTTCTTCATAAGTGCGACGTCACTGCCTGTATCAATTAATTGCTCGATATGGGTTTCCTTCAATCTTGACTGGTAGGTGTGACATATGCGTAATGATTATATTAACGGGCATTTCTATATGTCCTTGTGGACTTATCTTCCATGGACATGAAGATGACATATGTCCGAATTCATTAGATTCGAAATATTTTCTATCTTTGCTCTTATTTGGGCAATTGTCCGTGCTATGTCGGGGGCCTTGGTAGTCTACTGGTAAGGCGCACAGTGGCGAGATTTTTGATATTCCACCCAAATTACTCTAGAGGTCGCAATTTTTAAGTTATTGACAAAATTTTTTTTTTTTTAAATGTTCATCTTAAATTTACCTATCGATCCCTTTAGCCGGATTTTGAAATTTCATTTTCGTTTTTTTTTTAAATTTTTAACAAAAAGTCTAATTTTTTCAAAAAAATACTATTTTTTCTATTCAATTTTATTCTAATGGGTCGAACATTTGAGTTTCCGTACTCATGTTTTTTTTTAAAATGTTCGTCTTTTAGTTAGCTATTAATCTGTCTAGATGAATTTTTGATATGGTTTTTGAAATCTGTTAAAATTACTGTCAAATGTCAAATCATTCAGTTTGAAATTTTTTGTTAGGGGTTTACATATCACCCTGTATTTTTGTAACCCTTTGAGAGATTTTTTTGAATGGGGCCCCAATCTACGCAGAATACTCCCGCCTATGTGAAACGGCAAAAGTTAAGGCTTCAACCCACCAACTTCAGAGTTATGTGTCGTCAAAGTCAAAATTTTGTTTTTTTCTTCACTAAAATTTCAACTTCAACCACCTTTTTCTCCAAAAAAAAAGTAGCTAATTGATATATTTTTATTACAAAATTGGAAAGCTTGGACAATTTCCTATGAATAATGTTCAACAACTTTTATGCTACGGCCTATAGTTTTGAAGCTATAAGCAATTTTAATGTTAAAAATGGCTCTGTTTTGTACTTTTTCAGTTCCTTACATCCTGAGGTTATGTCTAAAAGTACCTTATTACTAAATTTAAGGGTTTCACACTTGCTTATGAAAACACCCCGCCAATTATTTGTGTAGAAAATCCCTTAGGATAAGCTCTATTTGGAGCCCAAAATGAACCCTGTCGCGGATCCCAACACTAATTCCAAAAAATTTGAAAACTTGTTTTTTTTTTTTTAGTTTCCACCAGAAGAAAAAATATAAAAAAATTATTTCAATCGGAGGCGGTGAGGTCCAAACCATTGGTGGATTGGATATGGAATGACCCGGTTGTAAAATACTTTTTTTTCATCTTCCAAACATTGTTACGGGCTCAATATTTAACTGTTGATAAGGGGACTCTATAACGGATAAATCCTGTACTTGCAGGTCCGAGACTGAATCGAACTGTCATACGTTTTCCCTGAAAATTGACTTGACATGAAGCCTTTCCTCATCTTCATTAATTGAAGAGTTTACAAATAACAAGGAAGGTATTGAACCTATTTTTAATTTATTTTTACCAAAACAATTACGATCGAATTGTTTTGAGCAGACGTACGATTTTTTTTTGTGGGCGGGGATTTAACTTTACAGGCATTTATGAAAAGCACTTGTCCCAGATTTTGGAAATCGAAAGAATTTCAGATTTGGCTGAGAAGTATTGAGGCTTTGCAACTTTGGGGATGCAAACAACTCTCCAGGTTGTGCGACTTTGTGGCATTTTTTATAAAAAATGTGTCCAAAAATCTACACCGACAATATACCTCCAACAAAAGACTTACGTAAAGCCAAAACCCAACATTTTAAGCCAATAGCGAAAACTCAGATAAAATAAAATAAAGAATAATTACCTAAATTCGTTCAATCGAGTTAGTCAATACCGAAATACCAGAAAATAAAAAAAGTCGTAACCAAAACCTCAACCAAGTATACCTATTTTAAAAATATCGCAAACCCTCTCACCAAGAATTTGAAATCAAGCGAAATTGATAGTGCATCTCAGACAGTCAATGGCCTCGATTCCCGAATCCGGGCGAATCGGAAGTGAGTGCGGATTTGACACTTTGCGATTCCCTATTCCGCGGTTGCTGATTTGATTACCGAAAAAATTCGGAGTGAAGACTCACGCGATTATGCAATACGCGATTGCAGATTTGCTTGAGAGAATTTGGCGTTTGAAATCCGCGGGAAAATTGCAGCGGATTACACTTGTAGAGTGATTTGAGCATGTATAATAAAAAGCATAAATAAATAAAAATAACAAAAATAAATTCATATATAAAATTTATAATTGAAGGGTTGTAAGTCTAAAGGGTCTAAGTGCCAAAAAATCAAAAGTCAATATTTTTACAAAAATACAATCTATGTGGCAGGCCTAATAATATCCAAATGGGTCAAGGTGCCTGTTTCTTTTAAAATTTTATTCATACACAAAAAAAATTGTGGCGGGGTGTAAGTGCCAACGTGCTTTTTATTTTGTTTTTTTGTTATATCTCCAAATAATAAAATTGGCACTTAGACCCTTTAGATTTACAACCCTTCAATTGCATTTTACAATTTATAATAAATAAAATTTATAATTGCATTAAAAAAAATAAATAGCCTTATTCATAGCTCCTCTTTCAAAGGTCCATCACACTCAATGGAGAAAGTTAAATAAAAGCAGCCTTTTTAGATTAATTGTCGCCTCCTCCACATGATTCCTTTGGCAAACGTCCTGATGTTTTTTTTACCTTAAAAAACAGTAAAGTACTAAAATGCTTCAAAACAATATATAAAAAAAATTCCCTTTTAGATGCACCTCCACCTGCAGCATAGGCAAAAGTTCAAAACCTTCGACCTTGCGACTTCCAGTTGCTTGCAACTTATCATTTTTCTCATTAAGTGGCCATTTAATGTAAGGGATTCGTTTCTGGATGTATCCCAATTAAATCACTTTCAGATTTTTGTCCTGAACAGTTGCACTATTATAGAACACACTAGGGAAACACATACATAATAGCCACCGAAACATCATGTTGACCTAACTAATGGGCACGAATTAGTCAAATTTAATAAAACTTTCACGCAAAATCAAAATTATTTCCCACAAACTTCAAATGTCTACTTTGACATTTCCCATTTGTCAAAAAACCAGCTGATTTATTTTCGGAGTTTTAAATCCGCAGTTTAATATGGCACTACTCCCGGCGTATTAAAGAATCGCTAGCAACCGTGAAGGGAGTCTCAATCACGGCTAGAGGCAAACGTTTGAAAGATAACAATGTTGCGAGAAACATTCTGTTGTCCGTTCCTTTCTTTGCCCCCCTAAAATTCTAGCTTCCTTATCAACAAACTCACCGCATGTCTTGTGCTGCGGACCATGACCACGTTCGCCTCCTTGTGTAGCTGGAAATTATAATAGTTGCATGTTGCTAAGGTGGAGGCAATCTCAGAGGTCTGCCGGCGCGAAAAGCGTTCGGGTTATTTATTCTAGCTGTCGCATCTTTATACGGAGTATTATGTTATCTCTGCCTCTAGTCTATTACATAAAAAAAATGAAGACTCCACAATTTATGCAGCGCAGTTTAACGTTCTTCGTTTTACTGGTACCACTTGCATTTGCTCATACCAGCTTTGCTCTTCGATTCGTTTTTTTGTTTCATTAAGTGTTCTTTTATGTTTTGGTAAACAAGGATTTTTTTTTAATTCCTTTAAAGAAGACGCCTCATATAGAACTGTCTTATTAGAGACATCCTCTGGAATGCACTGGGTGATGTATGATATTAATGATTGATCGTCTACTGAACCTCTGTTTTGCGACATGTTGCATTGAATATAGGCAATCTAGTAGTGACTCGTTATGTTTCTTTTTCCGAGAATTCAGTTGTCTATGGATATCGATACTAGGTGGTGTATTGTTAAATCCTCTAAAGTTTGTTTCAGAATATCCCAGTTGGGAATACCAGTTTTGTCTTCAATTGATGATTTCGCCGCCAATAGTCTACGAGCATACAGGTATCAGCGTAAGACAAAGTTATTTGACCAATTCTTTTAATCGTTTCTCCACTATTTACGTCGAGCCTGTATCCTGGTTACCGCTACGGTTGTGGCCCAAACGCGAAGATCACCTCCTCGTCGTCATGCACCCTTAAAATATCTTATCCTTCTTTCAGTTAAGCTTCCTACTAGGCAGGCAATAGGTGGGGTATTCAAGCTCAAAACCAAAGTGATTGTCCACTTCCACTCATCGCACCAGAGCGATGGCTTCAGTGATCGAATATGAAATGATCCTTACTTTTTATGCTAAGGGGCGATGACAACAGAGAGGCAGGCAGTTGTTGCAGAAATTGGAAACTAGAAAAAAGGAATGCCTTCAATATAGTGCAGCCAAGCTCTAGCCACTTTGCAGTGGCCTAACTGTCTAAGAGGATAATTAATGTAAGGAGTTATCCAGTAGGTCGTTATATTAACTTTAAAACTGTAGAAAAATGATCTAAGGCACTTAAGAAACGCCCTATGTCCCATGAGGGATTAAAGGAGCACAATGATGATGAATGACTTAAGAAATGCAGTAACTCCACCTCTTAAATTAGTTCTTTACCGGTCTCTTTACCAGGGCATAGATTAATATTATGCGGATCTGTTAGAGTTCCATTGGTTGCTCTGTGGAATTCATTTCTTTAGTCTAATTCATCGATTTTCTGCTTTGGCAACTTCCAAAGTTTTGATAAAATTTGAGCCCGTATATATACGTGAAGTATATACCAGCATAATCTTCTTTGTAACATAAATAAAGAAAACAGATAAATACAAAAAGTATTGTAGCTACTTTTCAATTTTGCCAAAAAAAAATTCGATTCAAAAAGTGTTAGAGAACAAAAAAATCTTATGGCCTTCTTATCTTATTTCTGGATCGTGTACCACCATTGGGACAAAAACGTGCAAATGGCTATAGAAATTTTTCATTGAAATACAGAAAATGTTTCGTAATCGTAGTGGTACAAAAAAGGGCTTAAGATATGTGGGAGCTAAAAATATGGAGGCTAAAAATATGCGAGGGCTAAAAATATGCAGGACTAAAAATATGTCATGGAAAATTATCAAGACAGCCAGAGCTTGTTAATGCTACAAAAAAAAAACAAAGTTAGAACACGATATTCTAGAGACATCTTGGAGTTCCAGTTTTATACATGTTTTGGAAAATGATATCGAATTCTAGTTTGCACTACAAAAGCAACTCTTGGTCGAACAAAATTCCAAAAAGATCAAAAACTCACTCTAGATTTTAATTTGCGGCGCCTCCAATCTGACACTTTCGATCTCATTCTTCATAATGATACCATGCGCAAACCGTATGAGCTCTTAAAATATGTATATATAATAAATAGTTCTCCAAAACTAATTATATCAATTTCTAGTGTAGTATAATAATATTAACGTAATAAAACTAACTACAATGAAATAAAAACAAACAACGCGTTTTTATTTAAAGGTAGCAATAGCCCCGTGGCCAAAAATCCCGGTACCAAGTTGTTGCAAACCACCGTATAGTATCCCTGTACTGTTCCAGTTGTTGATTTGCACTGGCCGAAGAGGGCCACCTCGGATCCACCCATAAAAAAACAAACAAAAATTTGGAACAAAACAATTCAACGAAACTCTCTTGACAACAATAAACTCATAATGTTCACCTGTACATCTGTAGATGATCTTCGATCGCAATGACTTGGAAATATAGACAGCCACACCCCCTCCAATCCGGTCAGGCCTATCATTACGATGAATATTAAAGTTATTTAGGTGCACATAAGAGCAAGGGATATCACTATTTGGCCACGTCTTGCTGACCAGAAGTTCATGCACTCCAGTGTCATCAAACATTTCCCTCGAGTCATCAAACTTGTTCCTCAGGTTTCTTGCATTAAAATAACATATGTTTAACACGTCCAATTTTTCTTGAAAGCAAATGATATTTGGCAGTCTACCCACATCATACACAGAGCCAAACTTGCAAACGGCTGTAAAATTTGTATAGGACGAAGAAAATGGGCTATTATCTTGGTGACCATGAAGGGTGCCAATAGCATGCTCATACATTCATACATCAACTACAGGTGTCCGGGGAAGTGGCTGTGGTGTGTGTATGTGATCTGACCCTGCCGGATCGTACACCTCGACACTGTACAGAAAATGCTGCCAGGAACATTGTCGGATTATACATCTGGACAAGACCTGGACAACGGGTGTGTTCTTACCGTGCCGGATCATACACCTCGACAAGGCCTCAACGATATCCCACAGGTATGTGGTGTGTGTGTGTGGGTTCTTACAGTGCCGGATCATACACCTCGACGCGGTATAGAGCTGGAGTAGATGACTTCTCCGGAACGAGTCCGGTGAAAGACTGCCTTTGGTCTGGAGAAGCGGTTTCTTTTATAGTTTGGAAGCTCGTCGGGGTAGAAAGCTTTAAAGCTCAGAGTGAAGTTTTCAAAGAGAGAATCACCTGGCCTGTTGGCAATGTTACCGTAAGATGAATTTTGAGAGTAGTAAAATGTACTACCTTTTTGAAAAAAAAGGTAGCAAACTTTTTTGATTTCAAATCAATTTTTCGTTTTTTTATCACCTGCGTATAACTTACCGTCAGAGAAACATCATTCATTTTTTAGATTCACCCCAAAAACACTGAAGGATTGGCTTTGTGATTTGTTGATCGTCATGATGGAAGCTTGTGATTTGTTAATGGTCATGATAAAGGCAAGTCGCATGTTTGTCATCGCTGTCGTTTCTTTTTAAAGCGTCACTGATTCGATGCTTTGAGGTAATCGTTTATTTCATGGGCAGCGGTGGTTCATGGAATGATTGATAGTGTCATCTTGAGTCAATGCGCAGATCTTTCATAGTTCGATTGAATGCTTCCAATGCGTCATTGTGAATTCATCCCAGACGATGATTTTACTTGCTACCAAAGCTTTGGCCATTGCTAAGTGTTTTGCAAAGTTACATGTCGGATTTAAAATCGTTTGAAAGTTTAACGGCAATTTCAACATCGGCATCCTTCTGGCAACGTGGCAACTATCCCAGAAGAAGCAACTGCTACAGCAATTTCGGATCTCGTACGAACAATGGCCAAAATTAATGATATGACGAATACCTTGCAAACTCCACACGGCGCAACGGGGAAAAAAGGCCACCATTTCCATTAACGTATCGAACACTTCCTTCTGTTGGGTACTCAAAAGTGGTACATTCGCTCGAGCCTATTGGTTGAAAGCATTTCGATCATGTTCACGTTCCAATTCTCAATGGAAAGCGTCGCTCATTCGACGATATGGTGTTAGTGTTCCTAACTTGACTAACCAGCTACCGCACATGAGGTAACACATGTCTTCGATCAAAAGCAAAGCCTGGTTATGTATCTCGCCATTCACCTTGAGATCGCGATTTACTGAACTGAACCGAATTCGGTGTAAAATGTTTTCGGATATGTCATCCTTGTATTTGTTCCACAATTCACGTGTATCAATGAGTATCATTTTCAACCAAATTGAGCTGTTGCAGCACGAAATGTTGGGAACATCTCACTTTTGAGAGTTCGAAGTTATTCAAATGTTATCGGCCCACGAACAATCACCACCAACAACCGCAAGTAGAAGCATTCGTCATTCTTCGTATGAACACTGCAAATGTGACCAAGAGCATCATTAGAATCCACATCGGAATGATCAGGAGCCGTAGTTACTCTGTTATTTGGGACGGTCCCCAGATTTCACCACGCTCACGTACACGGATTTTATAGGCGAGGACCTTTCCTGTAGTACTTTATACTAAGGCTGCGATCGATTTAGACATAAATAAAATAAAATTAGAATTTTCGAAAAAAGGTAGTAGAATGATAGCTTGATGTAGTAGTGTAGTAGATTATCATTTTTTTCTAAAAAGGTAGTAAAACTACTACATATGTAGTAGAACGGTAACGCTGCCTGTTGGGCGAATATTTATTTTTCTAAAGCTTTATTGGGAGAGGGATTGTTACTAATGAAACACGGTATGTTACAAAAGTACTATAATCCTTTCTAACTACTTTCGAGCTTCAAGTGAATTGTTCGATGTTTTGTTACGCAGAAGGTTTCCAAATACCCTCACTTTGTGGGCTTCAGCGGGAAGGGCATATAGCTCATATGCGAAGGCAGGCTGTTACGAAAATCTTCTACTGTATGATTTATGCAACAACGACGTAGTCGAAGCCTCGCAGATAATATAACGTTGACTAAGGGCTGGTTTCACAGTGCGAACTTAAGTATAAAAATTAACTTAAGTTACACTTAAGTATGGATGGCTGTTTCACAGTTGCCACTTAAAATTTACTTAAGTGTAACTTAAGTGGTAATTCCTTTAGACTTAAGTTTTTCTTAAATCAGAATGCATTATTATTATTATTATAAGGGATGAGGGGGCAACCCATATGGTGAACACTGCGGCCAAGTTAGGTCTATTGTGTACGTACCCCACTAGCGGAACAGACTATCGGCCTTCCGGATGAAGGCAAGAAGGTCTTTAATTGATGAAGACCGGACTTGAGCAGGGCTCAAGAATTCTCTGATAAACGTTCTTCTTCTAAGCCAGATCAGAGCAGGACATTCACAAAGAATAAGTGTGGAAGTCTCGTCGCCTTCCAAGCAGAGTCGGCATTCTGTCTCTTGAGACAGTCCTAGGTTGTGGAGGTGGTACCGCAGTCCAACATGGCCAGTGAGATAACCCACCAGCAGCCTTAGGTTTCAAGGAAAACGCGATTAAAAGAAAATTGTACATGTAAAATTCGCTATTGTAAGTTCATAATTTACAATAGTGAAGTGCCGCCGTAGGAAACAAATATAATACTAAGAAGAAGAAAAAATTGCACGGTGAAACCGATTTTGACTTAAGTTACACTTAAGTGAAAAAATTTACTTAAGTTTAAGGAAAACTTAAGTTCGCAGTGTGAAACCGGCCCTAAGACGATCAGAGCTTAAGGGCGACAAGCTGTAGGACATCAGCTCAGACTTGGGGCCCGTAGAAGAAGTGATTGTCAGTGGCCAGGAATAGTTTTCAGTTGTAGAGCTGATTTAGAAAGAAAGTAAGCAAACACTTTTTGTAATAAATCTGAACTCTTCGCCATACAAGTAAGCTTCAATTATAATCCAATTTACATTGTAAATTTCCTAATTAAGGTTGCTCGAAATAATATTGCCATGAATTCTATGATAAAGCAACTCTTCGCATTATCCCTTTGTACAGCATAAGCCTTTTCAATGAAGCAAAAATGCGTTTCATACTTGGATATACATATGTATGTATGTATATTATGTTTGCCCATCTTCAGTTCATATTAAAATCACTATCATTTATCTTCCTGAATTGTTTCAGGTACATCGACTTAAATAAATCCCCTACAAATATTCCAGCCTTCCTCTATATCATTCACGGCATAATGAAAAATTCCATATTTGAATGATGCTGGAAAGCTGTCAATTTACAAAACAGTCTGGGGAACAAAGCCAAGGAGAACAATAAACAATTAAATTAAAAGGATTAAATTACTCAAAAAAAAAAGGATTTTTTCTTTTTTTTTATATATTCATAAAATTAAACCGAACAAAAAGCTCCATTATCGTTGCGAATATTTTTCAATTATTTTTAATTAAATTTTTGTAATGGGATGAGTAATAGGAACGGTATCATTCGAGAGCTTTCAGTTTTTCCATTTTTTCGCGTTTTTGTTGTTCCTGCATTTTACCTACATTTATATCGGTTCCATATTTCCTAAAAGAACGCTTTTTTCTGTGTAATTCAATTCATTGGACGCTAGCTGGTCACTGCTGCTCCGAATGCAATTTTTATATATATTTTTTTCGCCCTTACACAAATTAGTACTTATTATGTTGGGCTCGGCAGGGCTGCTTTTACGTCCTTTCATTATTTCGTAAAAATACACTTTGATATGTAATTGCATTTTATTTCAGAACATTTTTTTTAAATACGCCCTGCTCTGTCTACTTATTAAAATTGGGGTTTTAATTAAAGAGCTATTTGTATTTGAAGATGCGTGGAGTTTAGCACGTTACTATTCATTAGCGGGGAATTTAACATTCTGGAACTTAATCTGGTTGAATGTGAAACAAAGTCTTTTGAGTTAATTTCGATGTTAAAATTTAAATAAATATTTTGAATAAGCAATAATAAAATTGTTTCAAAAAATACTCGTAATATGATTGGATAATTTACCCAAAAAAATCAAATCTCCGAACTCATCTGTATTACGGAGAAAGAGCCACCAAATCGATGCTGACTTCAGCAAGGCCTTTGATAAGGTAGACCAGTGATTCTCAACCTTTTTTTTGTTGCGGCACACTTTTAACAATTTCAAAATTTGGCGGCACACTAACAATACAATAAATTTAAAAGTATTTTACTTACTAGTGCACACGCACTTTCGCTTTGAGTGGGGAAATCCACACCCTAAATTGTTCATGTACACCTGAAAACCCAAAACATTGGAGGGCTCTCTTGGCCGCTGGCAACGAAGGAATGTGAGCGAAAAACCGTACACTAGCATAGTTTTTCATACGAAAACTAAATAAATTATTTTAGAGCTACTAAGAACTTAGTAGCCGGAATAGCCTAAGCTTTTAAAACCCCACCAAACTAGAATTTAAAAAGGGGATTGCCTCAAAGTCATCCCGAAAGAGGGATTTTCCCGTAGGTTTCTCATGAGAACCCCATGTAGCAAATGAGGGCATACCGAAAGAGCTTCCTCATGAATATCACTCCAAAAAAACCAACGATACTGAAGTGAGGTATGCATTATCAGTTTTTCATAAAGTAGCAAATCTTATTTCAGCAAATCTTATTTCAAATTAAATGTGGCGATATCTGCCTTAAGTATTCGTATTCGGTTTTGAAAATATTTAAAAAAATACCCCGCATTCACCGGCTGAACAAGCAAATTGGGGAACTGCACTTCTAACCTTAGTTCAGTTCGCATATAGTTTCCATATATTCAACTGAGGATAAACAAACCTCACTTCGCACAACCGGTCCAGTGGGCTTTCGCATTTCTGACTTTTGGCGAAAAAGCAACAACAATTTCAAGCACGAACTGAACATAAACTGGACTTTAGCTGGTGAAGCAGCTTACGTGGATTGAACTGAAGTCGGTGAAACCTATCCATTAAGCTTTAGTTCAGTTCATTAGATTTTGTTGTTGTATTGCTTCATGTTTTAGGCAATTAAGTTTTGTGACCGTGAGGGGTATCATTTAGCCTACTCAATAGACCGGTTCTGGTTCGATTACAGGGGTTAAGCAGCATTGGACGTAATTAGTTGAAAGACCGTATTGGTAAAACGGTGCTTGCGTTCAAAAATATAAAGTTTTCGACACAGGCGCAGTTATTATTCACATATGTATGTATCCGCGCCAAAGTTCTCAAACTTTTCGGAATTCCTGTTCCACTCGGAATCGAGGATTTCTCCGGAGGTCGAAATGAGGCATTCCGTATGACGAGGCGCGAATGAGGCAAGGAATAGACACTCTGTGTGGGACTTATAGGGCAATCTACTCGGGGTCCACATGGGTGGTCGGTCTAGGCTCATAAGGACCCCACCTGCCCCCCCCCCCTCCGAAAATGCTTGTCGGGCATAGCTCCATAACCAAAGAATTTAAAACCAGCTCGTAATTCAATTGACCGAATATCATTTTAACGGTTACCTATTCGCTTGCTCCCCACCCATAATGATTATGTACCGCCGCCCTTCTCTTCTTCTCACTTCTTCTCTTTTCCGCCGTAATGTTGTTGTTATATCTGCCCATTGTTATATTTTGTCCAGTTCTTCCTCTACCCTTTCAATAAGGGATCCGTAAATGTTTCGTTTTATTTTTATTGATAACAAGTTCACATTTGGATGCTGTTTTTTCTAACGCTACATATATGCTTCCTTCGCTGCAGTCATTAACCTACCTATGATGACTATATCATCTGCATATGCCATTAGCTCAACAGTCTTGTTTAGAATTGGCCCTCTGGTTTCAATAAGTTCCTCCCAATTTTTGCTAATAATATGTAAGCAGGATAAAGAGTCTCTGTATTCTCACTTTGTTTATCATTCGACTTAATAAGGTTTTGGTGATTTGAATTAATTGGTCTGGAAAGTTCAGTTCCACCATTGCTTCGTAGATTTTTGAGCGTAGCGCAAGATCATTTACTGTCTTACAAGTCAATGAAAAAAAGGTGGGTCTCTTTATTAAATGCTTTCGTATTTTAAATTACCTGTCTTAATGTGAATATGTGATCGGTTGTGGACTTTTGTTTCCTGAAGCTGCACTACAATACAAACATACAAAATAATTTTTATTGCTTGCATTTCTAAAATTTGGCGGCACACTTCAAGAATTTCTCGGCACACAAAAGTGCCGCGGCACATTGGTTGAGAATCACTGAGGTAGACCATCATATTTTACTTGTTAAACTCTCATGATTTGGAATAACAGGTTCTGCTCTTAAATCGTTAAGATCATATCTCAACGGAAGAACCCAGGTTATCAGATTTCAAGGATTCCTTTCAAATAAAATCGAAGTAACTTCCGGTGTTCCTCAGCGCAGTCATCTTGGCCCTCTTCTGTTCAATATGTTCAGAGCCGGCGCTTGGGGATTTTGCGCCAGGTGCACTATCCAACATTGCGTCTCATAAGCTGTTAATTTTTGATCGAAGAACAATAGAAAAGACACAAACTCCCGCTGAAATCGCACCATAATAATGCGTATAACATAAAAAAAGATTACATAGATAGGAAGTTTCATATGGGTCATCATCCAGCCCAAGCAAAATCGGCTGAAAGCAAAGGATTGCGGGGAAGAGAGTAAGCGAGAATGATGCCTAGCAGATTTTTTGAACCTCGGAACCTCTTTCACGGAATTTTTGAATCAAGTTTTTGACAGCTGTGTAATTGTTGGTTTTTGTCTTCCTTTTGCTAGGGAAAAGAAGAAATGGGAATGGGAATGTTGGAAAAATTGGCTCTTATGAAAACCCATGCGATTCTTCATCAACTTCATCAAATGGACGATTACAGCCCATTGGCCCGTGGCCAAATTAATTTGTTAGACAGTAATATCCGGTTTCACCGGCCGAACTGCGCAATCGAGCAAATTTGTGTACTGAGCTTCAATTTTCCCCATACTTTTTCACATATTGAACTCAGGGAAAATAAAGCCTGAATTCGCCCAACAGAACAAAAAATTGAGATTGAACGTAAAAGCTCGCTCAAAAGAAAGTAATCAACTGGAATTATGGAATATCATTTCAGTGAGCTTTTGCATTTCTAACATCTGGCGAAAAAGCAACAGAGATTTCAAGGATGAACTAAACATGCCAGCCGATGAAGCCACTTATACGGATTGCGTTGAACTTTATTGAACCGAGGCCGGTGAAGGCGGAGTATAAAGGAACAAATGAAAAAGAGCAATTAAAGAGGAGTTCTTGCCATAAGGAGTTTTGTTCTTCTCATTTCGTTCATTTACCTCTTTTAACAATTCTTGAAATAGAATTTAAAAGTGCAGAAACAGCGCCCTCAAATTTATATCAATCATGGTAAACAGCAATAGACAGTACAGAGCAATCGGAACAAATTTTCACTTGTGTGAGTGAATATGGTGCTTTTTATAGAATTTTCAAAAAGTGCTCCAAATTTTTCTCTCACTTGGGAGATTTTTTCCCGAATTTCTCGAATCTCGAAGCTAAAATCTCTGGAAACCTCCTGCACGAGGAGAAGTGAAATTTTCCTGTGACAGATTTGTGAAATTTTTTGCACTCGTGAGAATTCTTTTCAATTCTTTTTTCGAAGGTTTAAATTTTTTTTTCACACGTGCCCCGATAGTGCCTCTTTTCGTGCATGTTCTCTTTGCCGAAAGTGGCGTTTTCCAGACCTCCGAGCGAGCGGGAGGTAAAGTACCGAGGCGGGTGGTAAAAATCTTTGCCTCCCGCTTCGAGTTACTATGTACTGTCTGCTCCTCATAGTTTTTTAACTTATAAAAAAACCCAGAGCCTCTCAAATTGCCAGGCACTCCGTCACCAGGCAACCGAGCCATGCATACCAACAAATATAAATAGCGGTATAAACGCGACACTTTACTGCGTGTACTCGGTGTTATTCAAAATTTTTAACCAATAAATAAATATGGCTGATGAAAATTTACAAGTGGAAGAGGCACTTTCGGGGCACTTGTAAAAAAAAGTACGGTACATGTCTCGGGCCGTCGGAGGCTTTACGAACTCTTCCGTAAAAGCCTCCTTTCGGCCCTTGATATGTAATGTACTATTACGTCTTAATTTCTGACATTGCGCCCGGTGCAAGTGCACCATTCGCACCTATGAACGAGCCGCCCCTGAATATATTCATCTCTGACCTGTCCAAGAGATTAGAGAATATCCCGCATCTCTTTTACGCGGACGATATTAAAATATATAGTGTCATTAAGTCCCAAACCGACATAGTACCGATTTCTAAGCCTACCACCCTACACGGAAAGGCTCAAAGTGTTGGACCTCTTGCCGCTCTCTTCTAGGAGAAAATTTCTGATTGCGTCTCTCACCTTAGCAGTCCTTAACGGCAACCTTAAAGTGCAGTTTTTGTCGGATATGATCAATTTCAACGAAGACATCCGACTTACAAGACTGGTCTATTTGGCAGCGGTCTTGTGCTCCCTGCTTAACGTGAGTTTTAAGCAAGCTTGATCTTGCCCTAAGCCTAAATATTTAGAAGATAAAATCGTATCTCCTAGTGCAATATAAGTTTTGTTCTCAGACATTTCTCGACCTTTAAAAATATAGTGAAAAACATTATCCTAAAAGTATGCAGAATTAAATATAAATTAAAATAAAATTTCACCCAAAAGTATACAGAGAAACCGACTGGCCCACAAAGATGCTACGTCGTTAATAAATTTTGTATGTTCCGGTGATAATGTACATATATGATTTTTGTGAAGAGTAAACTATTTCTAGTGCAAAATTTCAAATGACTTAATAATCAAAAATTGCAAAGTAAAATTTTTATTTCTTTTTAAACATGAAATTATAGTAATTTCGGTGGTAGGGCTGCCACAGTTTGGTTTTTAGGATTGTTGAAGGGAAATTTCCAAAGAAAGCCGCAAGGCTCTTTAGGAATTTTTGAATATTAGGAGTAGCTCACCCGGAAAATAATGGGTGGAATGGGTTACAAAAAAAAACCAATCCAAACAATTTAATTATTTGTTCTCTTGGAAGTATTTTCGTTACAGTCCAATAGAACCGAGCGGGCCACTGTTAACCCTATTTGAGTATTACGAATTATGTTGCCTATATGAAATATACAGAGTATTGTTATATTTTCTAGTTTTTTCTAGAATGATAGAAAAAATATGACATTAGACATTAGATGTGCCCTTATTTTAGTTAATATCCATTTTTTAGGTAATAAATGAAGCTGTTGTTTATTTTGATATTACTTGCTCCCCTAAAATAATAGTGGTCATGCATCACAGGAATGGGAGAATGGTATGTATCTTTCTATTTTCGGTAGAAGTGAGTGAAACTAAAAAAACTGAAAATGTGTGTAGATAGACGTAGATTTTTAAGGCTGGTTAATTTTTAAAGGCGTTTTATTCCAACAGCAAAAGAAATCCAAACCCAGCTACATGCTTGTTATGCCTTTACCTTTGTTCTTTGTATATCAAATCTTAGCAATGCTTATAAAAGATTCAAGAAGGCATTCGCTAACTCGGCCCTTCTTGCTCACTCCGAAAGAGGTGGCCCATTAGCTCTAATAGTAGACCCGTCAAACTATACCGGCTATAGGCGCGGTGGTTCAGCAGAAGATTGCAGAAGGATGGCACCAACAGTAGTAAAGTATAACTTCTTAGCGCCTACGCAGCAGCAAAGCACTTCCGATACTTAGTTGAGGGCATACATTTTACTTTGTTAACAGCCATAAGCCACTTACATTTGGATTGCAACAGAAATCAGAGGGATCAACACCTGGAGGTCACCACTTTGGAGGGTTGCAGTTCACTCTAGGAAGTGGGTAAACTCAAGAGTTGTGGAACTGCGACCCTACAAAATTGTAATGCAAGCTCTTGTCGGAAACATATTAAGAGCGAAGAGTGAAAGAACTGACAGCGCCGAAAGGTCACAGTTTTCTCCACAGAATCTACATAAAATACTACCATAGCACTAATCTCAGCGATTGAATACGGTCAATAGTATCGGTTATTATGCTTACAGGAGATGGCCAGTGAAAGGGTAAGATTTTTTTTTAAAAAGAGAGAAGACAAGTAAGAAGGACCCTAACTCCACTCGACCGAGACCGCGTTGGGTCAATAATTGGAGCCGATAACTACCTACATGTAGCTGCAATAACTCGCACGGTTTCCAGTACGGCCTATGTTCCAACCATCACATCGAAACTTCTGCTGTATAAGATTTACTACTGCATAAGACTGGGGTGCTTAGCAAAAATCTTTTTGACCTAGCCCAACACTTTAAAAAAAGTCCTTTGAGGAATTTATGACCTTGTGTGCATGTATGGTACGACGATTCCAAAGAATATATTAAATGAGATGATGTGATTCTTCTTCTTCTTTGATCCGCTACCTGGCGGTTTGAGCCGGACGTCCCCGCAACGAATACGCTGCTGTCGGTGCCGTTTTAAAAAATGCGGTTTCTTGCCTCGTTTCTTCTGGTCAATTCGGCAGGTCGACCACCCTCCTACTTTCACACCCTGGACTTGGAACCAGGCGACAGCGGAGTTTAGAAACCGCATAGATATACGAACTAACTACACATAATAATACTACTTCATCCGGGGCAGCCAATGCGCCAGCTCTGGGGACTAGGGATGCTGGTGAGAATTGGATTACTGCCCGAGTACCCAAACAAGTCACACCGCAAATGAAAATTCAATTCGCAGCGTGGAATGTACGAACAGGACATTACGTCTGTCAAAAGGAAATCATTGAAATGCAATTATCGAAATTCAAAATATCAGTTGCTACGCCGTCGGAACTACGCCTTACCGGATCTTAGACATAGACGATCGTCCCGCCAACGGACGAGAACATGGACGAATTTTACGATCAACTTCAACAGACGCTGGAAACGATACCCCGAACCGAACTAATCATACTCGAGGGGGACTTTAATGCACATTCGTGTGCAGATGAAACCGGCTGGGAAGGAACGGCGGGCAAATTCGGACACGGAGAAATTAACGACACAGGCTTTGATCGTTGACAACAACATTTTCCGCCATCCACTCAAACACAAACCCACTTGGCGAAATTCATCTGGCAATGACTCGGCCATGACAGACTACGTTTAGATCATCGCAGGATTTCGATTGACGCTCAAAGACGTACGTGCGATGCGTGGGCCCGATTGCGGCACGAACAATTATCTTGTTCGAGCGAAATTACAGATGCAATTACAAAGGATGAAGAAAACGGCGGTACCACCAGCTAAGAGGAATTAGATGTGCCTGCAGGACCCGCCCGTCAGGACAGAGCTCCAAATGGCATTATCGGGCAAATTTGCAGCGCTTAAAATATGAAGATACCGATGTAGAAGGAAGGCAATTATCAGGCACAGACGGAGCCATGGATCTCGGGCAGATGTCCGGACCTCATCGATTAGCAAGTTCGACAGAAAGTGAAATCCGAACGAAAAGAATACTGGAATAACGTTACGACCGACATGGAAGAAGCGGCGTCGAGGCACCATTACCGGACACTGTACCAGACAATCCGGTTGTTAGGCGGCAAAGTATTTACGAAAATCATACAATCGAGGCTCCAGAAACATAGAGAGCAAACGAGCCGGAAAGAACAAGCGGGATTTAGACCACATCGGGGATGTATTGGTCAAATATTCGCACTCCGTCAGCTAATGGAAGAAGGAATCGTTTGCGACAAACGAACTGTCGTCGTTTGCATCGATTGGAATATGGAGATCTTTGGTAACCGATCACGTAACCACTGAAAATCATTAAACTTCTCCAAGCGTCGTACGACCGCTCAACCAGCAGCGTTCGTATTCGAAACAACTTACCTGAGGAATTCCGGATACAAAGAAGTGTCCGCAAGGAGTCGTCGCTTCGCCACTTCTCATCAACGTTGGGATCGACGAGATATGCGTGAAGCATTCGATGGACGACGCGGAGTTCAATACGACACCGACAACAATCGACTTGATGTTGACCGACGATAGCGCTGTCTTCGCTGAAACGGATGACATCTTATACAGTTACCGTGTCTCACTACGCGGAGTCAGTTAGGCAAAGATGCGATCAACAGACATTGATCGAAGAAAAAAATGCAAATTCGTCGACTACTGTGGTTTGGACTTGTTTGCCGAATAGTTGATAATCGCTTGCCACGTAAACTTCTCTGACGAGACCATCCGGCAGACTGGAGAATTTATTGATCGGCATCGAAGAAAACCTGGCTAAAGAATATCGAGACTCGAGACATCACCAAAAACGGTCAAGAATAGAAACGAATCGTGAACGGAGATTGAGACCCAGCAGCACCGCCAGCAGCGAATCCGTTGCGAGGACCGCCAGCTTTAATCCGTTAGCTTAAAAGAAGAAAAAGGAAGGGTATCCATTATCATGATGGGTACCACGAGATCAGATCATGGGACTTAACGGTAGGATTTAAGAGATATGACAGTGAGTTGGAGTAGACTACTCCAAGCGGTCCCATAACAAATTACTAACTATCAACATTGCTGCTTGACTTCGATGATTGAACTAGAACCTATATTTTATTATGCTAATACCACCCGCAGAGTCCTATAGGTAAGTAGAAATAAAAGCTAGAGACTACATTGCACAGATCATGATGTTATCATGTATATTATTGTTTTTGGGCTAATGGTGGTTGACGTAAGTATTTTAATTGGGTTAATTGAACAACATCAAATTGAAAGGGGTTGATTTTAATGATTTGAAACAATTAAAAGACGCTACTCAATCCTGACATTTTTTGAGTGAATGTATTAAATACCTTATATACAACAAATCACAAGTGATAACCTTGAAATGGGCATAAAAGTCCAGACATGAAAATGTGGAAACACATATTCTAAGAACATTGCAAAAATGAATAGAACTTGTATCAATTGGTGCTTTTTATTTATTTAAAAATTATAAATAGACGTGGTACAAATAACCTTATTAAGAATATACAAAACTTGTCAAAAGTTGTTATTTAAAAAAACAGCTTTTCGAATTATAAATCGAAAGAATTTCCAATCTGATATCGTTTCATCTAAATTGAGAAACTTACTTATTATATACAAATGTGTATACCAATGGACGAATTATTTACATATTTACAATCTTCCGTTTTAAGATAAGCTCTGAGAAAGATTAATTAATGCTTTTCAGAATTTCGGTGGTATTCAACAAGTTGTAACTTCTAAATATAGAAATTTATCCATCAATGATATTACAAAATTGCTAAATGTGCAAAAATCAGTTCAAATTGAATTTCATTCATTAAAAATGCTTTTTTTTCCCATCTTCAACAAAAATTTGATTCAATTTAAAAACGCCAAATTAAATTCCCATAAATAAAATATGACATTAACTATCTCCCTCTCTCTCTTTGGATAAAAAAATATATGCTTTAAAACATACCTACCCCTTTTTATCAATTCTAAACAATTTTACCCCGAAACTTTTGTCGTTTTAAGGTTCGCGTAGAGCAAGGGGGTGGTATGGGAGGGGGCCGGGTAGACAAAAATGTTTGATATGACTTGTGACTGATTAATTTATGTGCCTTCAGGCTCCGCACGTAGCTGTCATGAGATACAAGGAACACGTGTTTTTATGACACTACTGGGACACAATAGATCAACATTATCCGGCAAAGGTAATCTACGAAAATGTAGAAACCAATCACACTATCGTACGTGGAATCTAGTACGGCCCTCTAAAAAAAGAGGGCGTAACGTAAAGAGTGTACGAAAAGCAAAAATCTGATTAGAGCGAAGTACCTTCTCTAACTCTCGTAGTTGCTGCTACAAAACACAAGCGCAAAATCCGTAGAGAATAACCAGGTTAAGGGCTGTGTATACTTTTTTAGCATTACAACTGACTACAACTCAGCCATCCTGCCCCCCCCCGTTCCACTTCTATCCCAGACCGCACGCCCGTCCCTCGTTACCCAAACGGCCCAACACTTTAACATACTTTCCGCGTTAGAAATTTTCGAATCCGAACATAGCGTGTAGTTGTCTGTGTCAGCGCAACAGAACCCTCTTTATAAGCGCGCAAACTACCCCACTACCCCCATGTATTAGAGGCACTTCAAAACTACCCCAACGCCACACCAGGCCTTAAGGCCCCAGCAGAAGCGAGGACCAAAAAATACTAAAGAAAGCGCGAATCCTATTTTCAACTTGATATCCTCTAAAGCACTTACAAGTTTTATGTATTCCGCGGTATTGGGTGGGGGGAGGGAGAATGGGGGGAGGCGAGTTAGCAGCTACCCTACGCCGCAGATGGGGCTCAAGCGAAAGTTTTTCAACCCCCAGCGCCAGCTTTTACGACTTTTCATCTTATGTATTCTATTACTTTCTATATTTTATGTACCACCTACCTTTTATGAATTTGTATTTAAAACTTGTGCTTTTATGCGAATATTTTGCCGTCCCTGGCGCTCGCTGCCTCCCCCCGTCTTTTAGAAAGCTCATACTTTGGAGCGTTCGCCTCCCCTCGCGCGAGGATGTGAACAGTGAACATTTCGGATGCCCCACCAACCCCGTTTTATAGCCGAAGAGAGGCCCAGGCACCCTCCACTTGGTTCCTCTATACTTTGTGCCTTTAATGTTAAGTTCTGTTGTTGTTTCTGGATGCTGGCAACTGGGATATTATAGGATGCGTATGTCTGTATAGGGACTATATGTAGGTGCCTATGTTGCCAAAAATTCGTATTATATTGCAAGAAGATGAATTACTACACGTACATGGGTACACACGCACGTTAACGTTTCTCTACTCCACTTTCGTGAAGTAGCATCCTTTTCATTTTGCTCTGTGTGCCTCAGCAGCTCATGGGGACTTATCCCATTTTCGAGGACAGGAACATGGTTTCGAAATTGAAAGTATTTTTGGGAAATTAATTTTCCAAGGACTTTCAATTTTCACAATATGTTGCCGTATGTACTCTAAATGAGGAAATATATGTTTAAATGCTCTGATATGAAGTTGTTAAAAATAGTTGTTGTTTTTTTTGTTGTTGTTATTAATTAAATAAAAACACAAGCAGATGTAACGAAGTAATTGTATGTTTATATTAATTATGAAAACTGAATTGGAAACATCGGCCTATATACAGTGAGCATCAATATAAAGTTAACACAAAAGGCTCAACAACAAAAATACACTAAAAAATCCACGTTTTTACCTCCTCAAAAAAAATCGGAGGAGGCTACACGACCCCTTAAAATCTTCGTAACAGTCTCTACTACAATTAAAAAATAATTTAAAAATTCGCATTTGCCTCTAAGGGGGTCCTGGAGGCTCCCTAAAAGGCTCAAAATAAAATAAAGGGGAATTTGTGTTAACTTTATATTGATGCTCACTGTATACCTCTAAAACATGCAATCGAGCAAAAATATACACCAAGATAGATGTGGAGAGCGAAATGACCTTGAAGTAAAAATTATTCATGACAGGTTCAATACCCTACAGGTGGAAAATTCAGCAGAGTTTTTAGTATTACGATAGAATTTGTAAAAATCATGCAAATTACATGTCAATTTATCTAGATTGAATGATCCAAACATCTTAGAATATGCTTCTCCAGAACATATAATGCAGTGCTGCTACAACCATACATGTATTTTAAGAATAAGAAAAATTTACATTTCTTTTAATAAACACACCAAACAAGCCTTACTTAGTTTCAATAAAAAAAAATGGATTAAATACAATCCTACTATCCAGTGGTAATACATCATCTCTCTAAATAAGTCTTACCTCTTTTCAATTGAAACCGAAAACCAACAAATTCGACCAAATGTATAAGTGTATTCAAGAAATTTCATCATTGGAAATGCGAATACTTTTTCTGACTCTAAACCGTATTTTCAACAAATCTTTTCATTTCTGTAAAACACTTTACCTTGAGTCCCAATTTCATGGAATTTTTTTTTTTACTAAGAAATACTTTCCACATGACTCTCGATTGAACCGCAACCAAATGATCATCCTCACTTAACATATACTTCACAATAAGTGCCTCCTTACGGACAGCTTTCATTTGAAAGTTTAAAAGAATTGGTCCTGTTTAATTGAAATATGATACAGAAATAGATCTGTCCAAATATTTAGTCCATTCAAAACGCGCGTTATGGTGTTCCAAAATAACACCGTTAAGAAAATCGAAGCCTAAACGTTTTTGGGGTCGCTGATCACGAAAATCGAGGTCCCGCGGTCCTAAAATTAGGGCGTCACCCCTAAAAATGCAAAAAACACCCCTTTTTAGGGGGTTTTCGCGATTATTTCAGTAATAATGAAAACTAATGCGATGAAATGCACTTTTTTTAATATTTATTTGCGAAGGTGGTTGATTTATACTAAATTAAGGCGAACTTAATAGTAAAGGGTACTCCTAAAGGGTTGAAAGTACCCCTAAATTGGCGAAAAATGGCAAAAATTGTAAAAAAAAATTTTCCCAAGTTTATGCTTCAAATTTGATTGTGGGCGTACTGTCAGGCAAAAATAAATTATTTTCAACCCTTAAGGGGTTAAAACTACCCCTACAATATAGTTCATTGAAAACTAGGTGGGGGTGTTCCAAAATAACACCGTTAAGAAAATCGAACCCTACACGTTTTTGGGGTCGCTGATCACGAAAATCGAGGTCCCGCGGTCCTAAAATTAGGGCGTCACCCCTAAAAATGCAAAAAACACCCCTTTTTGTATAATCGTACATCACATTACATTCCTCACTAAATTAGTTTATTAGGTACTTCAACTTCCAAGTAACTGCAATTAAAATTTACAAAAAAAAAACAAATTCGGGTGCAATATCTTAATTTTATTACTTTGCCTCCGTTTTTACCTGCCTAAATGTCATTGTAAAAAAACGGACCACCCCATTATTCAGAAGTACCTCAATTAAATTAGGGTACATATTTCGCAATTATTGTGTGATTGCCGTTTTTACAAAAATGCAGAGTTTATTTAAAGATTCCACGAAATGAAATATTTCTCAATATATTTTTTATTTTTTTTTCTCTTTAGGGGTGGTTTAACCTCTGTACAAAGGGGATAGTGAGATGTTCCAAATGTTGTAATGATTACAAATGGAAAATAAAATTTAAATGTAAAACAATAAATTTTAATTTGTTTCATTTACAATTTTAATGTGGGGGTAGTTGTACCCTCTTAAGAGTTGAAAAAATTAATTGTTTTGGTGATAATACCTTTTGAACCAAATTTCAAAAAAAAAGCAAAAAAAAAATTTTTGCAATTTTTTTTATATAAAGTTTGTTTTTATTATAGTAGGGGTAGTTTTAAACCCTTAAGGGTTGAAAATAATATATTTTTGCCTGACAGTACGCCCACAATCGAATTTGAAGCATAAACTTGAAAAAAAAAATGTTTACAATTTTTGCCATTTTTGGCCGATTTAGGGGTAGTTTCAACCCTTTAGGACTACCCCTTACCATAAAGTTCGCCTTAATTTAGTATAAATCAACCACCTTCGCAAATAAATATTAAAAATAGGGCATTTCATCGCATTAGTTTTCATTATTACTGAAATAATCGCGAAAACCCCCTAAAAAGGGGTGTTTTTTGCATTTTTAGGGGTGACGCCCTAATTTTAGGACCGCGGGACCTCGATTTTCGTGATCAGCGACCCCAAAAACGTTTAGGGTTCGATTTTCTTAACGGTGTTATTTTGGAACACCCCCCCCCCGCGTTTTGAATGGACTAATTTCCTAAATTGGACAACTGACGGTGAATTAAAAATATTATGTGAAATTTATCATAGAGCAATTATTGTTTTAAGTTGATGCAAAATTGCAAAATTGAAATTTTACTTAACTAATTATTCTAATTTTCTAGTTGCTTCACTGTCCGTTGTATTGACTCATTTCAAGTTCTTGAAATATTGCTGCCCTTTTATTCAAACAACGGTGGCTGTTATGCAATATCCCCCCGTTTCTCAAGTTTCTATTCACCTCAATCGTAAAAACTATCACGTATATTTTCAATTGCTGCCTGACAACTTCCAAGTTCCCTTGTTCCAAAAAAAAACAGTGACTTGCTTGCGCCTGCCCCATGCACTCTTCCGCTACAGGCAGAAAGATTCAAAAGTGCTTTCGATATAGAGGCATGCACGTGCCTGTCCCAGATATAAAGACGTTCGTAATCCTCCTTTCCAAACGCCTGTGTCGTTTTCCAAAGCGGTCCCCCAACTAAGTACTAACCATGTTCAATGCTGCTTGACCTACGAAATCGAAAGAAAACCGGTATACTGAGTATACTAATGGCACCCTTTATGGCCCCAATATAATTTCCTGTTTTCTTCGTCCTATATAATTTTCTAAAACCCCAATTTTACTTCATTTAATCTAAAAAAGTGTAAGCATAGGCCGGGTTCATGTTTGCAGAACTAACTTAGATCTAAGTAATAGCAAAGCGTTTATAAATATCCCAGTTCAATTGTCGAAGACTACTAGGTCAGCATTAAATTTAAAACTGCAAAAACTTACACTGCGCAGTCAGTACTGCAAACATGAACCCGGCCATACTGTGCTTCGTTTGGATTATTCTGTACTTTTGTTAATTTTTTTATAGTCCCCGTGACTTTTGTCACATAGAAATTCCTTATTTCTCATTAATTCTATAAATTTTTCGTCATTCATTTTGACAACAATGGAAATGACAATTTCAACAATGACGCAACTGCCAAGTGATAAATTTTTCAGGAGAGACGAAAATGCAATGGAGTTATTTGTATGGAATGGAATTATTTGTTAAATATATACGTTAAATATATACACTGGGACGTTCTTCAATGAAATTTTGGATACAATTGCATCGTGTCATTGTTCTACCGAAAGGAGCAACGTTAAATTTCAAAGAATGAGGCAATTACGATCTAGCGGCCGTGAGTGGTTCTACACGTCCTTGTTTTACCTTTAGATAGATTAATTTAGAAACTAAAGACAGTGTTAAGCCAAAATTTGGTAATTTTGCAGTTGCGTCGATATTCTACCAAGAAGTATCTCTCCAATTTGTATTTACAACCTCACCTCGCCTCAGCTGAAATTGGATATATTATTGCCGCAAAAGAGGTAAGAAAGAACAAATCCTTAGCTCTCCACTTCGTATTTACAATCAAACCTCGCTTCATTTATCTCGATACATCAGTAGGACATTATTTTTGAACCAGGACATTCCAAAAATTGATGCCTCTGTATAGTTTACCATATTGTAAGAGGCAAATGTACTGCCTCGTGTAAGTGCGGCTCAATTCTATAAAAATTACAGGTCACAATAAAGGTATCAATTGACTACTACGGCCCGCGTAAAAAAGGAGAAAATTTTCTGGCCCACCTTATAAAAAGGTTGCCCACCCTTGTTCTATACAACACTAAAGAATTTTTTTCCCTGAGAAAATTCGAAACTACAGAAAAGTCTGATGTTATCATCAGGTATAATATATGGTAGTTTTTCAAAATTAAATTGCAAAATTTGAACTAAACAAACTACAAACATTAAAAACTTAAAAACCGCCATATGGATCTTCATGCAGAATGGTCAGATTGCATTGTCACGCGACTGCGCATGGGTGCAAAATTTTGAAGTTGATCGATGATTTTCTTCATTTTAGTCTATAATACATAAGTTTTCCGCAATTTTGTGTTGGCCACCATTTTGAATTTAGAATGACCCCACACAGCTAACTGTATTCTACCATACTAACTGTTGGAGGTCGGGAACGCAATTGCAAAATTGGCTCCCATCTTGATTTTTATACGAAATGGTCAGATGCCACATAACAGGCGCACTATACATACATATGTGAAAAATTTGAAGTAATATATGAAAGAAGAAGATTTGATCTAAACAAACTAACAAACATAGCACGTTAAATAAAAGCGTATAATAAATAACTTCTCATACAATTGTTTCCACCCTGTTTCACCCTCTTAGAAGTTGAATTAAAAAAAAACTGAAACACGCGATTAATTATTTATGGCGTAGAGTATTTATACTAAGTTGAAGAAAATTTAGTAAACAATAAATATTCCTCATATAACCTATTCAACCCCGTAAAATCGCTTCTTAGTGCCTGTTTAGACGGTTCGCTTTGTCTCTCCTTTTGGGGCGCCCCAAAGCGAAATATTGTTTAGACGGTTCGCTTTGATTCCAGTCGCTTTTAAGAAAGCTGGAACAAACGGAATGAGAACTAGGGCTGGGCAAAAAGAGCAATATTTCTTTTTAAGTGATACTCGATAGTGTTTTTAAGAAAATGCTTACAATAGAAAAAAAATTTTGGATAGATTTTTCATAAGAACAGCATAGTATTAGAAGGAGCTTAGCAGCAAGAGTTGGTTGGCTCCAAGTATTTCAAATTAAATAAATATCTTCTATTCTTGTATAAAGAAAATTATATTTTATAACATCCAATTGAAACAAAAATATTTTAGTGACTGACAATTAGTTAAATTAAAAATGCTAATGTAATAACAAAACTATAAATCAAGAATACATTGTTAATACATAGAGAAAACGAAGATGTCTTCATGACAGTTGTGTAGAGAATCATATGATCTACAAAAAAGTCCTTATTATAATGATTTCGCTAAATTCAATAGTTTATACGCATTCAGAATTCATTTCTAAAAAAATATCTCGCTTTCTACCAAAGATGTCAAAATACTTTCAAAATGCTAATGTAATAACAAAACTATAAATCAAGAATACATTGTTAATACATAGAGAAAACGAAGATGTCTTCATGACAGTTGTGTAGAGAATCATATGATCTACAAAAAAGTCCTTATGATAATGATTTCGCTAAATTCAATAGTTTATACGCATTCAGAATTCATTTCTAAAAAAATATCTCGCTTTCTACCAAAGATGTCAAAATACTTTCATACAGTATTACATTGTTTTGACTATTATTTTTAGAATTTTCTTATAATAATTGTTAAATTAATTTTTTAATTTCACATTTTGCTTCAGCTCATCCGTATTAATAATTATTTCCACAGACCTTTTTTATGTGTTTACTTTAATTTTAACAATTGCTTATTTTTGGCCAACCCTAGAGAGCATAAGTTAAAAGATTCTCCTTCCTCATTAAAACCCGTCTGCTCATCACGGCGGCTGAAACAAAAATAAAATGGAACACTAAAGTGATACAAAATGGAATTAGAACAAACAGCTGATCAGAAAAGGCGAACGTGAGTCGCTTTAAAATCCAGACGCACTTCCCTCCCACCTGAACACTCACCGCATCAACAAATTTCGTGCTGAAAGGTGGTGAGCGCGACCCGTCTAAACAGGCACTTATACCCTTGACACACTGCAAAAACGAATGAGCATTCTTCCAACTTCATTGGCTTTCAATGATCATTCATTTTAGAAGCGACACACTGCATTTCTCAATGTTCATTGGAACTGTCAAAGTAGAAACTTTACACAAACTGCTAAATATATGAACTGAAAGTGATTACATAGTGATTTATACTTTTAAATTTAATAAAAATTATTAATTGAGGCCCAACAACAGTTATTTACAATGGAACCTACTACTTTTTAAAAAATTCTGAAATCTGACAGTTTGACAGTTAGGTATTTCAGTTGGAAATTCTACTGGAAATTTCATGGAAAGTTGTTCGATAATTTCCCAATTTCACTTCCATCTTCATTGAATGAAGTTATTTTGACTTCATTCGATTGAATGACGAATGAAGCTGTTAAATGAACATTGGACATGACATACTGGGCGCGAATGATCATTCATAGCCGAATGATACTGCAATGTTCATTCGATGCTGCAGTGTGTCAAGGGTATTAGTCGTTGTCCACATCATTATAAAGATGCACTCAACAACACTTTAGATCCCGCGGTTTAGGCTGTGCGTTGTCTGTCAGTCGGTAGCTGTTTTATTTATAGAGAAGATTATATTAAACAAACTACTGTATTTTACCGAGAAACATTAACGCCGCGCCGCCTAAGAATAGATATATTTGTGAACAACAAAACTTAGTAAAATGCAAAAAGAAAAAACATATTGGTTAACTATGTACATATGTATGTATTTTTTGGAGAAAAGTACCTCAAGTTGTCATTTTTGTTAAAAAAAACCTAATTTTGACTCTCAGTTCAGTTCAATGACATTTAGTGGGCTTTAGGCCCAAATCGAGCTTTGGCTTCCTTCAGTTTTCTCGCTCACTGGCTAGAGTCCTCCATTTTCGTAGGCCCAACAACTGTGCAGCGTCTGCTTCTATGGCTTCAGCCCATTTTCCGGTTGTAGGTACTGCAGGCTTGTTTCCGATTATGATTCCCTTATATATCTTCTTCACTGCTCTGTAGTGACGAGCGAAGATGGCCTTGGACTTTGTGCCGTGATCACACAGTTGCCATTCCTTTAAAAGTCTCTACACATAACCTATTATTTCTTTGCCGAATATAAGTGAAAGTTATATACATAGATATTCAATGTTGAAGAAAGTCAAAACTAATAAAAGTCTGTTTATGATGGGTAAAGTTACAAAAGTATTACGGAAGGACATGGTTGGTCTGAAAAGTTATTATCCAGATATATAGGAAGAATCATCATCACCATACATAGCTTCACAGTTATTGGCTTTGGCTTCCTGCAACAGCCTCCTTCAAAACTGTCGGTCTCTGGTTTGAAGTCTTCAATTTCTTCAACCTAGGCTTAATATTACGTTTTCACGACCTTGTTTTAATAGCTCTGCTACAATGTTATCTTTGCCCTGAGATTTGTTGTTTTTTAGGGCTTTCTCTGCGTCTTGTACGTCTTCTAATGTAGGCATGTCTCCCGCTAGTTCTTCTGCTGGTTCCATGATTTCTGTTAACATTTGCTCCTCATCTAGAGCTAGCAGTTCTTTGACGTGTTCACACAATCTAGTAAGAACTATACCTTTTCAACTTCAAATTGGCACTAAACAAATTCAAATTGGGACTAAACAATTTCAAATTGGGATTAAACAATTTCAAATTGAGAATAAACAACTTCAAATTGGGACCACACAATTTCAAATTGGGACTAAGCAATTTCAAACTAGGACTAAACAATTTCAAATTGAGTCTTATGGGTTTAGTTCATCATGAAATTAGGAAAAATGCTTTTAAGAAGCCAGAGGCCAAGGACTTTGTTAGCCACTGTCTACGAAATGCTCGAAATATGTATCAGACAAATGTTGTATTAGTTATGGATAATGCGCCTTGTCATGCCTTTTCATGCCTACATCGGCTAAGTGTTTCAGGAAAATGAATTTATTGGTCATCGATTACTTAGACTTGGACCCTATAGTCCAAAGTTTAATGCTATCGAGCACGCTTGGTCAAGCTAATGTTAAAAGAGAATTAGCAATTTTAGGCAGGGCTAATATGACTAAAGCCAAATATCGTTTACAATGGTTCTAAACATCTTAATTAATGATATAAGAAATCAAACAGATGTGAACTGCACAAAATGTATCGCCCATCGTTCAAAGGTTCATACCCGATGCATTAAATATGATGGATGCTCGTTTTCAAATAATATTTTTATATTATTACCTGTGTTCATATTTATTCCAAACTTAATAAAAATAATTAATACTTTAAACTTTACTGATAGTAGTTCATTTATTACTTCAAATTGTTCGGTTCCAATTTGAAATTGTTTGTTCCCAATCTGAAATTGTTTAGTCTCAATTTGAAATTGTTTATTCCCAATTTGAAATTTTTTAGTCCCAATTTGAAATTGTTTAATCCCAATTTGAAGTTGAAAAGGTATAGTTCTTTGGTACTTAAAATCTCTCATCCTTATTTTTGCATATTATTGCTCTGGCCTTTAAACCGATTCGGTGCTCATTGACTTTTTAATATAGTTTCATGACATCGTTTCGGTTATTCGCTTCTTTATTTTTGACATTTCGTTTTCCCAGTACTAATTTTTCTTCGCTTTGTGTACTCTTTTCTCCTGCCTTCTTTTTTCTTTGTATGTCTCAACTGAATTTCTCGTTCTGTGTTTCTGTATCATTACTTGATATGCTACATTCTTTTCCTGCGTTACTCGTGCACAATCGTTGTCGTACGATTCATCCATTTCTTCTTTCATGGGGTTCGAATCGTATCGTGACGCTGATTCTTTGATTAGGGGTTTCGAGTTACTCCATTTAACCTCTATGTCTTCGGCGCTGTCATTATTTGAATTTGTCACTCTTCTATTTATTTCTTCTACATATTAATCTTGTTTTTCTTTCTCCTTTTTTTTTAAAGTTTCATGTAAAAATTTATTTCCCTGTTATTTCTTCCTTCGTTTACTGACGATATTCTGCTTCTAAATCTCGTCCCAATCATATAGTGGTCAGAGTCGATGTTTGCACAACGATGTGATCTGACATATAGTACTTCAGAACAGTGACGGGCATCTATAAGTATATGATCAATTGAGTTTTGCGTTCCTCCATCTGGAGATCTCCAGGTTACCTTATGTTATGTATATCTTTCCGCTGGAATCTTGTGTCTACGATCTCCATATTATTCATCATTGCAAAACTGATCAGTCTCATACGTTTTCATTTGTTTCGTCATGTATACTGAATGCTCATATTGTTGGTCGGGATGTTCTTTCATGGACGATTTTTGCGTCATGACTAGGACCGTTTCTTAGCGTTCTATCTAAGGTTTCATAAAATGCATCTTTGACTTCTTCTAGTACATCTGCAATCGGGGCATGTATATTTTTAATGGAGTAATTAAAGAATCTTCCTCTAATGCGTATTCTACATATTCTTTCGCCTATAGCGTCAAATTTCATTACTAGATGTTTAATTTGTTTTCTTGCAATGAATGTCGTCCCAAAAGGATGATTTGTCTCGTTACAGATATAGAATATATTGTGAGTTTTTTCTCTAGGATTCCCTGTCCAACCAATCTCACCTAGGAAAAATTACAACATAATTTAATGAATGCGCTTTTATTTTGCTTTGTATTTCTGAAACTTCTGAAATGTTTTATCAAAATCACTGAAATTTTAAAAACGAAAATTATGTAACTAATTTGGAATTACTTGGGTGAACACGCCTGCAAAATTAGTTCGGGCCCTACTTACCGATTCGCAGCCGCCCGGAATTTTCTGATTACGAACTAATTCCACTATACGGAAAGTACGTAAAATAGCCTATAAAATCACTTCAATAAAGTGTAAATTGTTATTATGGATATTGTGATGACTTGGGGTCCCTAAAATAGGTCGAGAACTTCCCCAAAAACCCTCCGCCCCCTGCCAATGGCAGCAGCCCATTCCGATTGACACGACATAGCCACCTGTATACTCGGCTGGCTCATGACTATCATCGGTTAAAGTTGTAGTCGCTACTATCCAGGCGGAGGAGCCCGAGCTCCTGGCAACGCAGCAAAACGAGCAAGGAGCCCTGCTCCGCTATGTTTCATTATTTGCCCCCCGCACACAATGAAAGAGCTCCACTTGGTATTGTCATTATCATCAGAGCAACAATGATGTTGTAGTTCCTTGTTCTGTATAGAGGCGCGGACCATAACTCTTGTTTGTCCTGTATAGAGGGAAATAAAAATTTTCATAAATGCCGGAGCTTTGAAAAGAGTGCGCCCATAGAGACATAACGGGGAGATGGGGGGGCGGCTGGAGAAGACCAGATTTCCACCCCTCGCCGCCCGCCCTCAGGAATAGGAGGGAAATGGGCGAACTTTGGAGCAATAGCTTTGTTAGTCGAATACATCTCGCTTTTTATGCGTTCGCTTGTATGAGTACATTTTTATGTTACACAATTTTTATGATTACTTTTTTTTACATCCACAATGATGTATGTAGGCTTGTGTATACGTACACAAACCCATTGAGCATTGTTATATCCTTTTTTAACTATACGAATATCAAATTATCTTTTTTTATTCTCCCCCCGGATGCTGGGAGTTTTTCTGTGTACGTATAGCTGTGCCCCTTACATGTTGGCACTTGTGCCTCTGTGTGTATGTACCTAGAAAATGAGATATTTTATTACAAAGCATATAAATTTTTTAAAAACTTGTTTTATCCTTTTTTTGCCAGGCCCGAAAAAAACCCCTAAAGCTCCACCTTTCCTACCCCCTTTGGCTTGGGGTACGGTCCTCGCGTTCCATTCCACAATCGCGAATTCAAACACACGAAAATTTTCAGTTGGGAGGATTTTTTTACGATTCTCACCACTTTTTAATGCGGTATCCCTGCGTCATACCCAGGATACAAGGATACCAGGATACTACTCATAATAGAAGCAAGAGGTATGGCACTGCAGTAACCCGCTGAACAGTAAACATTTTTCCTTTCGACGTTTTAAGGGTGGCAGTAATCGATTTCTAACATTTATGGGACATCGTTTTTGACTTTGGAATTTTTATAGATCCAAGAAAAGAGGAGCAGTTTCCTCCTCGCGGGGGGCTGGGTAGGTGTGCGCGGGAGAATCTCGTAAACTGAGAACATTAAAAATTCCATACTTTTGAGGCACAGCTGTATATAATCTTGCAATTACATTTTTCTGGTTTAGTATGTTTCAATCTGAGTCTCAACACGTGTATAAAGTTGAGAGATTTGCAAGGGAATGGGGTGGTCGTACATTGCAGGATCCGGGAGCTAACACATTTTGACTGGCTTATCAAGACGTGGGTGTTATCTACTTCTTTTCTTATGCTCAGCGAAATGTAATGAAGTGTTAATGTCTCAATTTCAAGCTGTATTTGAAAATGTACGAATTTATTTAGAATTAAAAACATTTTCTCGATACCTACTACTGAAATATACACGTTTACTCTTCCTTTCATTGGAAGTAACCTTTCCGTAGAAATTTTAATATCCAGATTATGTTCGAGAATTTAACCAAATGTATAAGCACCATTCTAAGGTTATATTCAATTTTAATCTAATTGTTTCTCTGACTACTTTAACTTAATTTTTCAAAAACTCTTGCATGCCTGTGCGCACAAGCCACCTTAGTCACTGATACTAACATTTCCTATTAAAATTTAGCAAAAAGGCTATAAAATAAATAAAATATATGATAAAGAAAAGCACTAATTTAGAAACTAGGTCTTTTTCAACTCGTGCGAGGAATGTTACAAAATTAAGTTTAAAGATTTATTTTAATATACATATGTATAGCCTCATTTACTTACTAATATGTAATTATGTGTACCACGACTGTCCTAAAGTAGTAATATCAATAGACTGTTTCGAGACAGCTCTTTTTTCCTCAAGCGGTTTCCAATCTAAGTACTAACGGCGACCAACGCTGCTTGACTTCGGTGACCGAATGAGAATGAGTCTAGTTTTCTTTCAGTTCCTAAAAGGATTTGTCAATATATCGTCGTAATACCACAATTCGGATAATAAAATAAAAAATAATTAATAATATTATTATAATATTCACAGTTTCTACCATTTTTCCCCGTAGTCAACCATAAAAATAATTCTAGTTATGCTTTTATGTATGACATCGACGGAATATGGCTTTCGTATATGCGTAAGAACTGTCTACACTATCTACAGCTATGTGCCTCACTGCTGGAAGATCGCAATCCTTCGATCCCAATGGAGGTGGGCGTGGACATGAAACAGCTAAGCCATATATGCCGATAAGCTGAGCATCCTCCGTCTTCAAGACCTTAGAAAAAATACTAGACCAATATCTCCGAAATCGAATGACAGAAGCCTTTATGTTACTATGCATATTGCAAGCAAAAATATGGGAATTTGAGTTTGTAAATGAAATAAATTAATATTTGTTGAAAAATAAAAACGAGAGCGTAGGTGCAATAAACGACAGATAATTTATTTTAATTAGTTGGCATCTGGGCCCATAACCTTCTTCTGTGCGCAGCCCTTTGCTACTAGTCTTTCCTTCCTTCGTTCGATTAAATTTATCTTTCAATTTCGTCGTGAACACAAATCTGTTACCTATTACGTTGCGATGATTCGGACGACTTACTATCTTCCATGTTTTGTTCTTAACATGCGCTGACATTTCTTCCTGGATAGCTTTTCTCCATTCAGTGGCTTCCTTGCAACATAAAGCTTCCCGTAGATTCTCAGGAGTGCTGACCACGAGATTAGCTGACTCGTATTCTAGGTCAGAATCCTCCTTCTCACATGACAATGATGACCCTGCTTCCTTGAGACGGTTATGGCGCATCTTTCGGGGCCTTCCTCTTTTCCCTGTTCTTAAGATTCGTGGTCTTCCTCTACCAAATTTTGGGTTTTCCGGGTTTGGGATGTTTTGACCTTCAGGCTCATTCTTCTGGTCGTTTTTATTATTTAACGTAATTTCTAGGTTTGGAACTTGATTTCGACTGTTAACTTCTTTGTCTAAAAATTCTTCATATTTAGTATCCTTAATAAAATTATCTACAAACTTGACATCACGACTAATAATTATTTTGTTTCCTTCAGTCGACCATAGCCTATATGCCTTCGATTCTTTGGAGTATCCTAAAAATATACATTCCGTCGATCGTTTGTCCAATTTTCCTCTTTGTGGATTTTTCGTTAATGCATATGCCCTCGTGCCAAAAATTTGTAAGTGTTGTAGATTCGGTTTCTTTCCTTTCCATATTTCGTATGGGGTTTGTCCCTTAATTGACCTGCTCGAGCATCTGTTCCTGATATAACAGCTCGTGTTAAATTGCTTCAGCCCAAAACATACTAGGTAAGTTTGCTTTCAACATCAAACTTCTCGCCATTTCTACCAAAGTGCGGTTTTTTCTTTCGGCGACACCATTCTGTTGAGGCGTATATGGCGCTGTAAGTCTTCGCTTTATTCCGTTTTCAGCAAGAAATGTGCCAAAAGAACTGTTACAGTACTCCAGTCCGTTGTCAGACTGTAAACATTTGATCTGCCTTCCAGTTTGTTTTTCAACTAGGGATTTATATTCTTTAAATGCTTCGAAATCTTCACTTTTATGTTTGAGGAAATACACTTCAAACCATCTCGACTTGTCATCAATAAAGGTAACATAATATTTTGCGTTACCAATTGATGCGTGCCGCATTGGACCACAAACATCGCTGTGTATTATTTCTAACAAATCTGTAGTTCTGCCATTTATTGTTTTAGCAAATGGTAACCGTGTTTGTTTCGCTTGTATACACGTTTCACATGTCTGTATGGCTTCATTACCTTTTAAATGCATGCCCCTCACTTTCTCATTTTTAATTATAAAGAAAAGCGACGACATATTAAGGTGGCCTAGCTTTTCATGCCATTTCATTATTTCTGATTGATAATTATTCTGCATGAAGTACATATACTCTATCTTTATTATCTTTATCTTTACGCAAAAAATATAAATCGCCCTGCCTACCAGCTATCGCTACCGTCTTTCCAGATTGTGTCATAATTTTCGCGTTTTCTTTAGTAAACTAGTTGGGATGTGGGTTCGACCCTTTCGGTCCACACTATCAACTTCCCAGTATGATGGATGTTGAATATTATGATTGGATATTTTAATAATAAATGAACAATAGGCAATATAGAATATAAGTATGTATAATACCGAGAATTTGTCACAATTGTTTATCAATATTTTCGCTAAAATGTCAAACTAAATGTGCGCACTTACAAGATTAGGATGACGAAAATGTATATAAAATTGATGTATTAATGTTTTTCGGCACCTCAATGAAGTCGATATAGTTTTTAGTTCGCGCGATATCGTGCAGGTACAAAAATCACTTACGCCGCTTAAACAAAAAAAACGGCTCGACCGAATTTTATGAAAATCTTTTCAGATCATATTTTGGTTAATACTCTTCGAACGGCAAGTCAACTAAGTCGATATCTTTTATAGTTCGCGCGATATCATGCAGGTACAAAAATCACTTAAGTCATTTAAACCAAAAAACCGCTGGACCGAATATTATAAAAATCTTTTCAGATTATATTGTCGCTAATACGCTTCGAACGGCACCTCAAGTAAGTCAATATCTTTCGTGGTTCGGGCGATATCGTGCAGGTACAAAAATCACTTACGTCGCTTAAACAAAAAAACGGCTGAACCGAATTTCATGAAAATCTTTTCAGATCATATTTCGGTTAATACGCTTCGAACGACACCTCAACGAAATCGATATCAGTTTTAGTTATTATAGTTATGTTATCAAAATTGTCTCCTAAAGCAGCCATATGAGATGTACACCCGCTGTCAAGACACCAATTACTATCAGCGCTGCTAGTATTCTGCATGAAAGCGAACTCCTCCCGCTTTTCCGCAGATGGCTGTACACATACTCGTGTGCTTTCTGTTCCTTTGTTTGGTAGAGTTTTATATAATAATTTTTTTATTTAGTCGACAAATTAGCGGATATGGGAATACGAATCAATAACGATTTACTTTCGGTAATGTTGTTATATAGTCTTCCTCACTCTTTTGAAAATTTTAGGTGTGCCATTGAATCAAGAGATGAATTGCCAAACCCCGAAACACTTAAGGTAAAAATTATTGAAGAATGTGACGCAAGGTGGTGACACTACGAAGGCGCTATTTGTAAGCAAGAAGGAAAAGAGCGAAAACTCATATAAAAAGGAAGCATCATATCGACAGAAACAAAGATTTCCATTTAAATATCATCGATGCAGAAAGACTGGCCATAAAGCATTTGAATGTCGGTCTTTCTGCATCGATGACAATATTAAATGTGGAAAATGATTATGTTTTTTTGACCCAAATAAAACCTTCAACATAGTGGATATATTTTTTTAAAGATTATGTCGTCTAAATGTTTATCGTTGCGTCCGAAACTCCCGAGATTATTTCGGGAGGCGAAAAATAAAAAAACGGACTTATAGCGGTTTTTAAGGGGGATATGACTCCCGTAGAATTTTTAACCATCACGACCAAATAGTGTAAAACCGCCCCCAATGTGCCCGTAGCACTGACATATAGAATGGACTGCTCCTCAGAAAGTTTCCATGGCACCAATTCGTTCCATAGGTGCCAAACCTTTTTTAAATGACATGCATACACGTCAGTGACCTTTGTAAATTAAAATTTTTTATATTCGTATTTGGAAGATTGATATTTTGTTAAAACAAATAACAAATAGAATTTTCATGATTTTTCCTTTTTAAAATGCTTTTTTCTATCAATTACAAATCAAATTGCTTATAACTTCAAAAGTAAAGGTCGTAACATAATAGTTGTTAGACAATATTCATAGGAAATTGTCCTAGCTTTTCAATTTTGTAAAAAAAAATATTGGTTAATTACGTATTTTTTGGAGAAAAAGGTGGTTGAAGTGGATATTTTAGTGAAAAAAAAAACTAAATTTTGTCTTTGATGACTCATAACTCTGGGTGTTGGTGGGTTGACCCCTTGACTTTTACAGTTTTAGATAGGTGGGAGTATTTTGCGTAGATTGCTGCCTTATTCATGAAAATATAAAATAGGGTTACAAAAATACAGTGTAATATGAAAACCTCTACCAAAAAAGTTTCAAAACGCCCTAGCGGCTAAACTGTTATGATCCCCCTTCCCTCTCTACTGGTTTACCGACGGGTCAAAGATGGAACATGGTACAGGGGCTGATGTTGCAAAACCCAACTTCAAGCTCTCGATTTTTTTTTAGATACGCATATTTATTATTATGATATAATAACAAAAACTTACAGGATATGCTTAAACCTATTTTCCTTATTTAACTTGACTAACTTACTGGTCTTCCGCGGACACTCTAAGCTAAACCCTATCTAACTTAATTGATTAGGTTTATTTTGCCTTTCGGCCTCTTTGAATAGTATCTATATAATACTTAAATCTGAACTTAAAGCTAAAAAATTTTCTCTAAACTTAGCTAGCTTAATCTATTTTATTAACTTAACCTAACAAACTACCTGCTCGAAGTTACGCCTGAGCCCTAGGAAATAGCCTAGTTGGACGACAGTCACCAGAGACTCAGGCGACAAGATCTGGTGGCACTCGCCGAGGTTTTGTCGTACGCGAGAGCTGATTCTTTACAATAGCCTGAGATGTTACTACTAGGTAAACCTAACCTTAAAACTACCTACCTATTTTAAAACTAAACTTATCACAATGGTAATCCTATGACTATACCTAATTTACTGGGATCCTAATCCTACTTAAGCTAACGCCTGAACTCACACCATGCATAAACACATTAACCCGCTTCATCCTATTGGTTTTTCCAGCCACCAGTACTTGTTACTGGCTCTGGAAGCTTCCTCTCTATCTGAAGGGCCCCTAGCGTGCTGAATCGCAGGGGCTCTGCGTACAGCACATCGGCTCGATCGCGCCCGGAAATAAACGTGGTATATTAAAGGTACTCCCTCGCTGTTTTATATCAGACGTAATGAATCTAGTCACGGGAATGCTTCTGGTGGTACATGTACTGTCCATCTGTTGATGTTATAGTAGTCTGGTTTGGGTAGTAAGCAGTAGAAATGATGGGCAATCCCCGCTATCTGTCTGTCTTACAATGTGATTTCGGAACAATTTGATTATGAGACTGTCTATCCTCATAGTGGCTGCTTTTTCGTATGGAATATCATTGGCATGAAAAATTTAGTAACCTAACTCAGGTGCTCTATAGATGTTGAAATGGCCTATATGGTATAGATGTTGAAGTGGCCTATAGATGTGGTAAGTGGCCTTTCAAACACCCTCATTTTCACCATATATGATGATCATGTGATATATTCCACGTCTCGATTGCAATGGGTAAGTGGCCCTCTGTTTTTTCAGACGAAATACATGTCATTGCTACCTGCGCTAGGCTCAACCTTGGGAAAGATTTGGCAGGCGCCAACATTAAAATAATTTCAGACAGCCAACCTGCCATCACGGCACTCTCAACTTGGAAGTTTTCTTCCAAAATAGTTGTAGGGTGTGTTTGCGTGCTCCAGAGCCTGACCAGAAGAAATGAGATCTCGCTCTGCTGCGTCCCCGGACCCTGGGGTTTGGAGGGAAATGAGAGTGCAAACAGCCTCACGAAGGAGGAGTGTGAGACGTTGTGGTGTTGTGGTCCACCTCCAAGTCGCTAATAGAGGAGTGGATTAAAGGACTAGCCTATTGGGTACCAGTCCCAAGCCTTCGACAGGTTAAAGATCTTATTACACCCTTTGTCACAAGAAACAGAATTCCTACTCTGCATGGATGGCGACAAGACTAGTGCATGTCCTGCTCTGATCTAGTTTCGAAGAAAACCGATCTTCGTCAATTAAAGATCTTCTTGCCTTCTTCCGGAAGGCTAGTAGTCTGTTCCGCCATCGGGGTACGCATCTAATAGACCAAACATTCCTTATTTCCCAATACTCTTCCCCATGATGGGAGAAGTTGTGCACTAAGTTATGCGCAGTCACCTGATGTCTAAATCACTATCAGTGTGACTAGGCCTTCACTCAGTGCAAGAATAGCAGCAACATTTAGGAACATATGGCACAAAACCAAGAAGTAACCCACAATTGTATACAATTTCATCAGAATTCGCACAAATTCGTACAAATCCTGATGCAGTGTTCGAGCAGCCCAAGCTGCCGAATGTTGTAAAATGCAGGACACAATTTTTTGTATTAGTGCTTCCCTAGTTCATGACCTTATTTATAGCCGACTGATAATTGAAATCAAAGTTTATTATATTTTATTCCCGTTTTAATGACGTCATATTTTATAATTTTTTGGGAGTCTCTGACAACAGCGCTACCAACGACCATAGTTTGTTATTGCGACACCATACTACCGCTTTATAGCCCGGAGAGACAACTATTACTCGATGTAAAGTTGGTGACAGATTATTACCTCGAATTTCGCTATGCATGGCAGATCTTGGATGTTAAAAGGTGTGGTGCTGCCGCCACTCTAGGTACATTACATTCGTTACTGGCTCGCAGTCCTTTTCCATGTGGAGTTTTCGTTTTCTCCTTGTTTGCGCAAGGAGCGGCGGAAGTCGCCTTATGCATATGTAATTACCATAATGATTTTACACAAATTCAATAAAATGGCGGCGGCTGAATCGATAACAATTTCTTTAAGAAACAATTTTAATTTTTACATCCCGAAGAAGTCTAGGTTTCCTAATTGAAAAGTATACCATACCCCTGCTGGCATCCTTGTTTACGAAAACCCATGCGACATTTTGCCCCGTCCTCGAGGACTCTACCGGAAATTATTTGTTTTTAGCACGAAAATTGTTGTTTCCTTTGCAGAAATTTGATTTAATTTTTTCTCCTGTGGAACCCACTTTAATGCCTGTCTGGTTCCGATTCTGCGTTATTATTATATTTTTTTTGGTAACCTAACGCACGTTTCAACACCACCTATATGCCCGTGTGTATGCGCGGGGGATGCTTTTACACGAATGAGTAATATTTGATTTGAGTTTGGATTTCATTTTTGGGTAAACAGCTGCCGGCGTATTAGAGAAAGGAGCGCTGCGAGTGAATCCGCATTCCGCATCCGGAACTCATGTTTCCTGATTACTTCTTTATCCAGGACTCCTTAAAAATGGATAAATGAAGGCTTTTACACACAAACTGTTAAATCATATTCCGCGGAGCGACTCGTCCCCTTTTTTCTGTTTGTTTTTCATTTAATTTTGCATAAATTTCATTTTTTCGCCCCCGAATTTTATTAAAAAGAAATAAGTGAAACATTTGCGTTGTTGGGATTTATTTCACGCGTCTATTTGCACACTTTTGTGTGTGAGTGTACACAGGATTAAGGGAGATTCCTAGGCTTTTTTCGTTTTGTTGTTTCAAGGGTCCTGATTTGAATTTTTTCGACTGTGCCGTACTATGGATGGCGGCGTGGCACGAGGCGAATCCGAAAGCAGGCTCTCGAGTGAAAACTATAATTTCTCATTTGTGACACGGTCATTTATCAACAGGCTAAAGCCTCTGACAGCCGAAATAACAATCATTGTGAAGTGGTGGGACGTACAGCTGGCCTCAAAAGAATATATTGAGACGATGCACTCCCGCCGATGTCTGTCAGTACATCAAAAAAATTCAAATTCACAACTTGGCAGATCTTTGAACTTCTCAAGAAATCCCAGGGGTGGAAATGCACTTTCTTAAGATCACACAGCCACGGAATTCTCGAGTCTTTGGTCGCATTCCTCCGGTGTAGGTTATATGGTCCCTTGGAACAGATGTCATACACCGCGAGATAAGAACTCAATCATGTTGCGGTGAATCGTGTGCTTCGCCCGTTTCTGCAGGCGCAGTTGCAGCAAGGCCGGTGCGCTCCATGCCGAGAACCAGTCAAGGTAGGACCAGAAACCAAAAGGTGGAAGAGTCTGCACAGCGGAGGTTAAGGACCTCGCATAGAGGCAGTAGATGTCGAGCTCAGGCCCATGGGATACTTCAAGAAACCACGTCAACCAGCATCTTAACTGGTTAGGAATAGAGAGGATGAATGAACACGGACAAGGGTCGACGACTTCGTGATTTTTGGCTGCATCAGGTCCATTCGCAGTTTGAATAGATTTCGCCGCGAATTCTTGGAAGAATAATTTCAGTTGAGCTTCGCAAATTTGTTAACAGTTTAAAGATTAATGATGTTCTTTTTTTATTACAAGCTTTTCTTACTTTTTCCGTGTCTGGTCTTTCTTGCAATGTTAATCTTGTTTTATTTTTATAACAAAAAATCCACCAATAGCATGTGAGCAATCATCACGTGAATATTACCAGCTTAAATTGGTCATGCAGTAAGACACTGCCGATAATTGATAATTTTACACCTTTGTTTTTCTGCATGCAGTCGAGTTATTTTGTTGCGTGATTGAATTGTTGAAACTTCAACAAATATAAACTCGTCAATCAAATTCGAATTTTTCAGGAATTATAACAAAAGCAAATTCTTTTTAATTTGATTGGGCTAGTTTGCTAGTCACCAGTGGGGAATCCAATCCCGCGACCGCGGGGTCCCGCAAATGCCGGATCCCACAATATTTTTGCGGGATCAGTAATGCGGGATCCGCGGGATTTGCGGGATTTTGGCAGTATTAAAAAAGAAATACTAACAATATTGCAAAGTATTAATAAAAATAGAGTTAGGCTCTTCGAACAAGAGTCGACTGATATGTAATGCCAGTTGCACCCGCAACTGTTTCGTGACCTTGCCCGTGTACGGAAGTTGGAATCCACTGGTCGACAGAGAGGAGACCTATTTGAACTGCTTGCGTGCGACTGTTCTTGCGGGTCGGAACCGATTTTAGTTGTGTGGTTATATTTCGTCTGAGCTACTTGACATTTTGAAAAAACTTCGTGACTAAAAACTATCTGGGCACAGAACACCGATGAAACCAAAATCAGACGTGCTCGTGTGTGGACAAAGGTTTCTTTGTGTTTGTAAACTGGTTGTGCGCGTGATTATTTGAGACAGCAAATCAATCCAGCTACTAAGCAATAGAGTAATAACACAAAATCGTCTAAGTATATTTTTACGGGCGTGTACGTGATCAATTACAGAGTTTCCATGCAGAGTTTACCCTGGGTTAACTCAGAGTAAGTTACCGAGTTTCCACGACATTTCAACCAGAGTTGAGCCCGCGTTATACGTAATGGAAATAGACACAGTTAAGAGTTTTCTTTGAAAAATTTCAACTCTGCTCAACTCAACGAAAATGGGTAGGTTGAACAGGGTCACGCACACAACTAAAAACAGTACACTGGACGTCAGAAGAGACTTGATATTTAATAAATACTTCTAGGAAAATCTATAATAAAAGTTATTGTACACAGGCTGTAAAACTCAGAAATAGAAACGCATAGAGCTAAGTCGTTGAGTTAAAGTGTCATTTCAACTCAACCACAACTCAACAATAGAAACTCGATACATGGAAACGCGGGTTGAGTTAAGTTTCGGTAAATCCAAGAAAACTCTACAAAACACGTCGGGTTAAGCCGGGTTTAGCATATATGTTTGTTTAAGTACGTTTATTGCATATATATCAACGGAGTTCCGACGTAAAATTACTTATCTGTCACTTCAACCCAGACCCCTCATGGAAGCAGCATCGATACCAGCGTAGTTTAGAATTGGCTCCTATTAATGCTTTTTTCATATAATACTTCATAAATTTATGAACATAACTAGTTGGAACAAAATCTATGATTTTTTGCAGTCCCGCAAATCCCGCGTATCCGCGGGATTGTTGATCTGGATCCCGCAAGCTTGCGGGATTGAGATTTTGATGCGGGATTGGATTCCCTAGTCACCAGTGTGTTTCTACTTACTTTTGCCTAATTACATATATTGAAAGAAATCAACCTTGAGTATTGGTACAGTGCGATTGGAGGTCCCACATTTACACTTTGGTGACCGTTTGTGCCATATCTACTGTAACTAATTGAATGTTGAAATCTATCCTGTAGAGTTTAGGAAGCTTTATCAGTGATCTGACCTCCAGCCCGGAGTTCTTTTTTAAGTCTTTCCGAATGTAATTGCTTCGTGTGGGCTGCGTGGCTTTAGCAAAAGTTTGTGCAGCTCAAAAACGTGGTGCCCCAGAAAAAAACCGAATACTTGAAATCGAATCATTTTAAAATAAAAGCATATTTTTAAGTCCTTTTAAACTATATTTTTATTTTCTATTTTAACTCTATTATATATCTTCCGCCATATTTGATTTAAAGTGACGTCACACAGCTTACTGTACTATGCTCATTATACATGCTCGTTTGATACCCGTGCCGAGGGCGTTGTAAAGATAAAAGGTAAACCGCCATTTTGTGTTGGCCGCCATTTTGAATTTGGAATGACGCGACACCTTTTATTTTTGTTATACCCTTCCATTTAATTCCCATATCGGGGGTCGGAGAATATAATTGCAAAATTCGGCCGCCATCTTAGAACCGTTCAACTTCAATTCAAAAGTTCAAGTTCTACTTTTTATTCTATTATGTCTTCCGTCATCTTGCGTTGGCCGCCATTTTGAATTTGGAATGGAGCCACACAGCTAATTGTATTATAGTGGTAATACTCATTCATTCATTGATACCCATGTCGGGGATCGGGAAAGGCGTTTGCGAAATTCTCCCGCCATCTTGGAGTCGCAATATTGATTTTTTACGAAAATGCCAAATTGCATAGTTACGCGAACTATGCATATGTGCAAAATTTGGTGTTAGTCGGTTACATGAAGGTGGGTCAAAATCCAGTTGCAAGAGGTGTAGAACCCAAAAAAGTGTGAAAATCATACTAATTAATTAATTAAAAAAAGCCTCGGAAAATATTGGAAAACGGAAACCTTTATTCACTATAGAGAAAATTATATTAAACAAACTTCTGTATTTAAAAGAAAAACATTAAAGCCCCGCCGCCTAAGCATAGATATATTTGGGAACAACAAAACTTAGTAAAATGCAAATAATTTGGACTCCTATGTCCTTCTCCAAGGTCTAATCAATCTCTGTAAAAAATTTCATCAAGAGCGGTTTAGGCGTTAAAGCGTAACAGAGAGATAGACGGACAGACAAAGTTACTTTCGCATTTATAATATTAGTGAGGATAGTAATTTTACCCCTTTACCAAAAGATGTTTGTTTGAGGGATAGTACAGCTTTCCAATGCTCCAGGAATGCTATAGAAGAAGATGGAGCTGGCGAAAAAGAAAAGCGAAACGGATAAAGGAATAGTAAAAAAGCGGCCACGCGGAAGACCTCCAAAAACCGTTAAAATAATCTACACAAAACACTGCACAAAGTACACTGCACTGCCTGCCACAGTTTGGTTTCGCGCTCTCTACTATTCGGAACACAATTGCATTTAAGGCAGTAAGGAGCAGTATACTGCACTGCAGGATATAGACTAATTACAAAATTTACTCTGCAGTGTGTTATTTGAAGTTTAATTTTCTGGCCTCATAAAACTTTTATAAAAGTGATATAAGTGGCAGTATTTTTTAAAGAAATAATTTGCAAACAAAACAAAAAAATTTTTTTTGATGAGCAGATAATATAAGCCGTAAAAGAGAGTAAGTTTATTTATAAAAGCGCTTTGACTTGATGTGACTAACATTGCACTGCGCTGACTTCGTTATAAGACGCAGTGCCGTGATTTTTGACAAGCAGTAGCACTGCAAACTGCAATTGTATTGGCCGCCATTTTGAACTTTGAATGACGCCACATAGCTAATTGTATTCTACTTGGAAAACTCACATTGAATCGTACTCGAAGTGGTGAACGAGGCACCGCTAAAGCTGCAGAACGTTCTACACTACTTACTAAGATCAGAGAAATGTGGAGAAGCGGACAAAATGATATACTTAATGGGTACACCCAAAGGCGCTACAGCGTAAATCGAGCCTTGGCCTCCTCTAGGACATTTCTCCAAGTTTGACATTTCCTTACAGCAGTTCTCTAGTTCTGAATGTTGAGTCCATCAATGTCCTCCTAAGTTTACCTACTAGTATATTTCCTGAAATTTCTGCCACCATGAGCCGTTTTCGGTTATCGTCCATCCTGATTAAGTGGCCGGCTAGTCTTAGTCTGTTGATTTTTATAAACGTTGAGTTCAACTCGTTGTTGTATCTCTTTCGCCATATTGCCCGTCTCGTTGGACCTATTATGCATCTGAGAATTTGCCTCTTTCGTTCCTCTATGTCCTGGGTCATAGCCGATAGCCCAAGTCTCGCTGCCACAGCACAGTACAGGACGTATTACTATTTTGTAGAGTGAAATTTTCGTTTTTCTGTCCACAAATATTAGCTGCAGGATTTGTTTTTGGGCATAAAAGGCTCTATTAGCCAGCAGTATTCGTCCAGTTATTTCATCCTTTTCATCGTTTCTTTTTGTAATTGTAGACCCAATGTAGACTGTCTTATCGACTACCTCTAGATTATGTTCGTCGATAGTTATATTTCTTCCCATTCTAAATCTTCCAGCTCTGGATTGTTGCATTACCTTCGTTTTCTCTTCGTTTATCTTCAGTCCTATGTCCTTTGCCACCTCTCTTGATTCGACATAGACTTCTTTTGCTGCCAATTAGGACCTCCCACGATGTTTTTGTCTGCGATTTTTCTTTTTTGCTTGAAGACTTCCATCCTTGTTCTTGTTGGTCTTACGATACACTTCCGGTGGCTCTGGTTTTTTCTTCAATTGCGACTCCACAGTCCTTAACACGTTATTAATATCACATTTCTAGCCTGATTGGTTGACACTATTTTTTGAGATGGAGTTTTTTGGGTGTTCTCTCGCTGGCATTTTTTTTTTTTAATTTCGCTTTCATCATGAAATTTGTTGTTGTATTTGCAATATTTAGATAAAATATTATTAAGGAATTAAATCGTTTTTGAACAGATTCTGAAGCGCTGAAATGGAATGCTAACTTGCTTCTCATTCATATCCCAATTCCTTTCCTTTTAACACAGCCATATCATAAGAGCGAAGCACTTGTATTTTCTTTTGTTGAAGAAGTGCATTTGAAGTTGAGAAATTGAATCTCTTAGGAAGCTCCTGAAGCTTTCGTGACTCATAGTATCAATATTATCCCTTTTTTGCTGAAATCCAACCCATAATAATGTTAGTTTCAATAATTACATTTTACACAAATAACTGAAAAACATTAATTCAATAATAAAATTTCCTTTAATGCTTTCACCAGAAATAGTATTTCACAACTAACGCGATTTTACAAAAACCACAAATTTTCCAAATAAGGGGAATAAGATAAAACTTGAGAAAAATACAGCAAATAATGGGAGTCTAGAGTGTGTGGCTCCAGAGAGCTTCCATAACATATGAATTGGAAGTGCTTCTTTAATGCTTCTTCTGGCAGGGCTTGTTTGATTTCCCGCTGGGTATCGCTTAGATCACCTCTCCCAGAAATGATGATGCTTTATTATTTTCTTGGCTTAAAAGAAGTTTATGGACGATTAAGTAACGTTCATTGGGGTAGATTAATTACCAAAATTCCCAGAGGTAAGTGGTGTCGTTGAGTAATGATTTTGCTATGGGGGTTAAGGCTTTTGGACAAATAAGTGAGCCTCTAATGTAGAGTTACGGATATTGCTCAAACACGTTAACTTTGAAATATCGGACGAGTAGTAGGCTTCGCAGCGCGGTTTAGAATTATGAAAGGGATACATAAGCCTCTCATTAAGGGTTAGGAATATCGAACCAGTATGAATGTAATAATTAGCTTATCACCAAAGAATAAGTCCAAACAGAGTCCAAGAGAGCAACCTGGTTGAAGACCTATGCTACGAAGAAGTGAAAGGATGAAAAAGAAGACCAAGAGGTCAATCCTGCTGGAGTAAAACCTAAAGTGAGACAGGCCGTAGTGTCACGGATTAGAAATAGCTGAGTGTGATTGAATGCTTGTAGAAATTTCAGCTGGCAAAAGTGAATTGAATAACGTGAAAATTTAACGTCACACTGTTTGGAAGAAAATCTCTATTTAATCAGATTTTGAATAACTCGCATTGTCATAGACTCTTGAACACCGACAAGACACCCTGGAGTTTAACTTTTTTTACTATCAAGTGGCGTGTTATAAGGAGTCTAAAGACTTTGATTCCACGGATGCCCTTTTGGCTTGAGTTCACAAAAACACCATAAACCATCTTAAATCTTAAGAAGAGAAACTCGCTCATACATATGCAAATCCCCCTGAAAGCCTTGAGATAAAATATAGATAAAGTATCATTTTACTTTTTATTTATAGTAATTCCGGTCCCCTGGAAGTATGCAGAATAAAAGTGGATATCTGTTATCTTTCTAGGTTCATCCAGTAATCACAAAAATTCAAATAAAAGGCATAAAAAATTCTCTGCAGTAATAAAAATTTCGTTACCACTGATCAATAAATGACATCCGACCACATAAAATTTGTTATAAATAATAATAACAGGAGAGAAAATGTATAACGAATATTACTCGAGTTGTAATGCGCTGCGGGGGCGGGGGCCGTGGGGTTGGGGCCGCGCGGGGTGTGCACCGTTACTGATGGTATTTTATAGGGCCATTTCGCTGGCATACATAAAAATGCGAGCCCCCGGAATAATAGAATGAGTTCTGCAAAGGGTCTATATGCCATCAAGATACACTTTAACGACCGAGCCACTAACATTGTTGAGAAGAATGTCTTCCGCTATCAAATTGTGATGACGAGGTATTTTTATAGGTCCAAGAACGGCGGTAGTTGTCTAAGGGGAAAAGAATTTTAAATTTTTTATTAAGGTAAAGATGGTAAAATTAATAAAAGGTAAAGCGGAGAATTACTGCCCCCTTTTCTGTAGGAAGATGTCAACATATTTATATTTATTGTGTATGAATTTTTCTTCCGTCTTCTCTTTTTTGGAAAAGGCATTTCCAGAATAAATGTTTATGACGGAGTTTTTCTTTCAAATTGATGCAAGATGTGGGCTTAAAAAATTTTCAGTTTTTATCGTCATATTATCGCGTAAAACATTTTTTTTTATCAATATCGAAACCTTTTTCACTAATTTTCAACGGGCATGTCTTTGCTGGAAGTAGGTAGCAGAGCTAGGTGCGAATATAGTAAGCTTATGCGACAGATTCAAAATAAAAATTCTATATTCACATATTCGCAAATTTTCCTACCCCTTGTAATGGCACCACTGTTTGTAAATTTGGGAAAATCGTATAAAAGATTATGTCGTCACGTCTCTAGTCGTGTTTCGTGATAACTCGTTTGAGTTGAAGATAGTGACTTTTCAGTCGAACCACGACTTTCAGTACAGAGGCCTAAACTCAACTTAGCATTTCCACTCTAGGCCCCGTGCTGACCAGTCGCAATTAGACCGAAACGTCACTTTCTTCGTCTTTCTTTCTTCTTTACGCTCCTTTAATCCCTCATGAGACATAGACAGTTGCCCTCCAGCGGACTCTGATTTGTGCGACAGCTTTCAGCTCCGACCACGATCTCCCAGTTGTTGCAGCTTCTACTAGTATGGTTCTCCTCCAAGTTGTTCTAGGTCTTCCTACTCGACGGGATCCTTGCGGATTCCAGTCGAGGGCCTGTTTGGCTAGATTTTCGTTTTCGCGTCGCAAGGTGTGGCCAACCCAATTCCGTTTCCTTCGCCTGATTTGATCGTCTATCCTTTCTTGGCCGGCAAGGCGCCATAGTTCTTCGTTTGAAATTCTATCTTGCCAGCGGATTTTTAGGACACGACGCAGGCATCTATTGACGAAGACTTGTAGGCGCCCCGTGCTGAATTGGGTGACTTTCCGTGTTTCGCAACCGTACACAAGAACTGCCTTAACGTTGGAGTTGAACAGCCGCAATTTGGTGTTAGTTGAGATCGCCGTTGATCTCCATACCTATGCGGGAGAGACATGCATATGCGCCTCGTGCTTTATTTATTTTGGAACTTACGTCTTCTTCTGCCCCACCATTTTTGGTAATAATGCTACCGAGGTAGCAGAATTTATCCACCAGTTCCACGTCACGGTTATTCAGCGCTGTCCGTTCAATGGTGTTTGTATTTATTCGCATTTATTTAGTTTTAGTCCGATTTAGCCTTAAGCCTGCTGGACTAGTTTCTTTTGCCAAATTGTTTAACATGTTTTTCAAGTCCTGATGTGTGGGCCAGCAAATAGATATCACCCGCTTAGTCGAGATCCTAAAGGCGGTCTAGCAAACCCATTGTATGCCGCCTGTACTATCTAGAGCGCCGGCAAGGATGTCATTTACTACTTTAAGAAATAGTAAAGGCGAAAGTAGGCATCCTTGCCGTTCTCCTGTACTCACAACATTTTCCATTACGGAGAAATATGCATTTGGAAGTTTGCAAGTTTCCAGCAAATTCACTATCGTAAAGTCACTTTCTTCAACTCAAACGAATTGCCACGAAACACGTCTCGACTTTCGACACATTAGACTATGGTAAACCACGCTATGCTAACTTCACTTAACCAATAACCAGAAGAAGAGTGGCATTTTAAATCTAATAAGGCGGCCACCACAAAATAGTCCATGAGACTAGGCTGGCTAAAGTTATCCATGAAAATCTGGAAATGAAGTTTGAAGCGACATATTTGTGGTTCAACTCAAAAGTAACGCTGCAGTGGAAGATCGTCACGGCAGCCATATGTAGCTCCTCGTATACGTGGGTTTCAAGGACCAGGATGGCTATTGAATGATCCAAATACTTGGCCTGCATTAGAAAATGATACAAATGATGTTCTTCTCTTACTTTGTTTTGCAGGTAGCAACTGGAGTTAAAATATATCCCCAGCCCGAGCAATTATTCGATTTAACAAACTTTAGTAAATGGCTCTTTTATGGCGTACCGAAGGTGAAAAATGGAGATTTCAAATAACCGCTCTACAAAACGGAAAACAAATCCGAAGTTCATCCAAAATCTAAACGCTTAACCCCTTTTTGAACGAGAACAATGTCCTTAGAGGGTTACAAGTCATCTGCAGGAGGCATAATTTATTTAACTTCAACCAGACTTTTCCGATTCTTGCCTAAATCGGCTTATTTCACTAAATTGCTCGTCTCGGGCATGCTTGAGCGCATGGTTTAACCCGACTTCGTGAAAACTGCTGGATAATCTACGCAAGCCACTTGTGAAGTCTATTATCGGCAGCTGTGAGGTATGTCGATTACTGAGACGGAAGCCAACAACACAACCGTTCGCCCTACTTACTAAAGAAAGCCTGCACGCTTCTAGGCCATTTGAAACAACGGGAATCGACTTTGCGGGACCTCTCTACGTTAAAATGTATTCGACTTACAATGATACCAGCCTTGTCCACCTTGTCATTCAGTAGCCGATGAACGAATTTAACGTCAACAATCTCACGAAGTTTATGTAGGGGGCTTAAGTCTTTTCTCATAAGGATAAGTGGGTCACCCCAAGGGAGGTAAGTGAGTAGGAAACTCAAACTTCTTTTGAACCGACTCTTCCAACTTGGGAGGAGTAGTGAGGATACCATAGGTACTTGGGAGGCGTATTCGAGTAAAGGCCTAACTAAAGACATGTACAAATTCTTAGTTATGACTGAGCTCCCTTGAAGGAAATATAATTGATATGTGCTCGTCTTACTTTGAAACCTGACTCCCAGATCGATCACAGAGTTAAGGCGGGAGACTATGTTGTTAAGAAAAGTATAGTCATAAGTTAACGGACCACATTTCCTGCTAAAAGTCATAATCTCGCGCTTACTAATATTAAGTACCAGGTTGTTGTTGAAACACCAAGATTAGAAGGTGTTTAGGTCAACTTGCAACAGATTGCACTACTCAATACTTCTTATATTGCGGTGAAGAGACACCCTTGATCTACCTTAGACATTGGCAGGGTTTCATGTCGGAACACTCTGCCAGTTGATCCTCTCGGAGTAGAGGACTTGTATTTGACTCGACCCTTCAGACAGTCCGGGCGAAAGATACATCCACATACACCATTGCCAGAAATACCATCTCGAACAATCTCGAATGAGCAGTGCTTGCAGGAATGGTAACCCTCCATGTGAAAAAGAGTAGGGAAAATAGAGTTACAGTAAAAGAAGTAAAACAGAAATCAAAAAGATTAGAAATTATAAATAAAATACAAAAATAAAAGTGCGCTTTTTAGTCTTTTACGTGTACTTTACATTTAGACCAATTATTTAGTATACGAGTGCAGCCTATAATTGCTAACATGAATCATTCAAAGAAATGGTTCGTGCATTCGCTAAATAATCGGATTTGTCCCAACCCTTTGACAGTAGGAGCTGTCAAGAATTAAAAATTAAGAAACGAAAAAAAGAGAAATAGCAAAAAAAAAACAAGCAGACACGAGAAACAAAAGGGGAGTAAAAAATCTATATTAATAAAAAAAGGTTTATGTATGCATGTATTTATGGATGTATGTATGTGTGCGCTATAGCGAGCGGCCCACGCAGAGCTTCGAAATTTTGCATAAAGGTCCGTGGGGGTCTTCCATGAAACATCTCGAAATTTTCGAAATTTAACAAGACCGCCAAAAGTTGACCGAAATTCAAAATGGCCACCTAAATATGAATTTGCAAATTGTATTCCGATTTCAATGAAAGCTGGTATCATGGGATTTAACTAATTTGTGGTCAAAACTTATAAATTCAAAATGGCCGCGCCAATATTTTCCAATTTATTCCGATTCCAATGAAAATGGATAACTAGGGGTTTTTAAGGTTGCAAATACGAATGTACGATCAAAGCCAGTGGCGTAGGATACGTAGCCGTATTTTTAGGGGGTTAAATAGTTATAAGTCGAGTCCTGAACTTTAAACATTATCCTTCAAAATTGATATAACTTTTAGTTATATTTTAATAGGAAAAAGACCAGAAGAAGTGTTTTAAAGGAATTCAGTTTATTAGCTATTGACATACATGATCAATGGTTCCAGAGCAATTCTTATGTAAAAGTCACAGTTCTATGTTTCTACATTTTTCAGCAAATTTGTTGATTACTTCCTTAGCCGTTACGTCGATTTCACTCAAAATAGCAGCCGCTGTTCTCCAATACTATGCCAATCCTTTAAACGCCTTAAATTTGAAAAACTTCTTTCGTTGCTAGCCTAAGGTAGCTCCAATCTTCAGACAGTTAGCGACTTTCGAAGAAAAGGTGTGATTAAAGATTAAAGCATCGATGGATACGGGTGCGTTGTTCGATGGACTGAAATATATTGACGAAAAGACTACCAGTTACTGGATCGCAAACCTCATTGTGCGAGATTCAGTGGTCCAGAACTTGCGACTCGAACGGGAGTCCATACACATCATCATCATCATCATTGCGCTCCTTTAATCATGGGACATAGGGCGGAAACAGTTGCCCTCCAGCGGACTCTGTTTTGGAGTCCATACACGACGAGGTATTATTACTTCGGACCATGCCAGCCGGTAAGATAACCAATAGAGTCATAGGTCAACCACACGAGATCATTCAAGCACAGACACTTGTGATCACCAAATTCGCACACCAATAACCACCTAGTGAATACTTTATCAGGGATTTGACCTTCCTAATTAGCAGATAAGGACCCAATTAGCAGATCCGACGTTCCACCTCCTCTGGGAGCCGACAAAATTTCCAATATTATCATGCACGGGTTAAGAAGGCAACGATGGAACTTTAGTAGGACAGAATAGAGTGTTTGAATGGATCATTTCTTGACAAACAGCTCCAGCAGCACAAGGAGATCCAAGCCTAGAAGTATTCTTTACACAAATAATCCCCGACAGCGATTTCAGGAGGTTTTGAGAGTTGGAGGAACTTCCATGTAGACCCAAATGGACCAAATAAGAGGCACAGTGCGAAGTCGACAACAATGTCACAAGATGCAACGATGAACGCTACCAAGTTCGACTTCCATTTAAATTTAAGACTTTCCAAGAGCAGTTTTACATGACTTGCTCGATGATAGACTGACGGTGGCTTAATGATTTGATATCCACAGCCGAATAAATTATACGAATAGTAATGAAGCCGCAGATTTTTTACTATTGTAAGGAATATCAGCAGTACGCGCTTCCTGTTGAAACGCGCCTACGTGAAAATTTCGTTGAACTTTAGGACTATCCGCGGAATACCTGGAAAAGCGCTTAATAATGATCCTTCATTACCCACAAGGCTCCAGGTAGCCTTGAAAAGATTTCAAATAATTTGTGAGTCTTGAAATGAAATTAATCAGAAAAATTTGAACGGATCAGAAAGTGTATTTTTCAATCCTAGGATCGGGAAAGTTAGCGTGAAATCAAAGATCTGTATTGCCCGAACTCCTCCCTGACTTTAATCACTATTTATGAGCCATTTGCCATCCGGCTTCGAAGCACAAGCTCTATATTCTGCTGATAATTAAAATAAATCAAACTTTAACAACTATTAGGTGATATTTCTAGTGAATTTGCTTCGCCTATAATCAATCTATAAATTCAAAATTTTGCCAAGCCCCATTCTGAAATGTAGGAATTTTTTTTAAGTTCACACAAAACACTGCAATCGAAACCGATCAAATTGGGCTAGATCGATCGACCAAAAACTGCTAAATCACCGATTAGTGATCTAGACCTTAAGAGATTGATGGATGGATGGATGGAGAGTAGATAATTTATAAATATAAAAAATAGAAGAGGCGGTAAGATGGACCCCTGTGGAACACGGACAGGGATTGAATGGGGTTTGAATTTGGTGCCACCTAATATTACCTTAATTGAAAATACAGGCCAGAAAGGAAATTCTTAATCCAGTTCTGTAGTACGGAATCAACACCAATAGCTTTGAGTTTATCTTACAAGGCTGAGCGCCATAATCTATCGAATATCTTGGTGATATCTTGGGTAAACGGACTAGACTCACCAAATCAATGCAAACTTCTGTTGAGGCACACTACAAACATTACATTGACTGTTTCACAGAAATAAACACAAATAGAAGAACTCGATTGTTGAATAGGATTCGTCGACCTGAGCTTACTACTAGACATTGAACCATGACCTGAACAAATAAAGGATTGGCAATACAAAGGGTGATTCGTGGGTGTTAGTTTGTCGCGTAAAAAGGCATCCTTTGTGATCGCTGGTTCTTGAAATACTGCTTCAAATTTTCACTTGGCAACAAATTCCATCCACCCAATTTTTACAAGTTCCAAGCCTCGCAGCACATCCAACGAAACAATTGTACCCGTATATGTGAGGGAATGTTTTCGCAAGTCATGATGGAAATTGCTTATAAAGGGTAATGAGGAATTCAACCCCCAAATGAAAATGGGGTTTTGTTTTTTTTTGCATATTATTGTTATTAAGAAAATTGTAAGTAAATAATGTTCGGTACAAAAATTGTGTGTTTGAAATAAAAATTATTTTAGTTTAGAAAGTGGGAAACACTTAAACTGTTTTTGAAGGACTTGCGCCTAAAATAGTTAAAAGTTTTAGTGATATCCTTGCAAAAGGACGTATAAGTGCCACTCCGCTCGGCCAATTATCATTTAATTTGAAGTTAAATAATGGACCTTGGAACTGGGCTGCTGAGGATGCGTTATGAAAATAAGCAAAGCCATAATAGCATTTTCACGAATACCTCAGCACCCCCGCCGCCTATAAATCTGGCACAAAGCATACCACGGTGAAAAACATGCGAAAGAGCTCCGTTTTTTTGAAGTACCAAATTAAATCCTTGTAAAGAATTCCGCTAATTACATTGAAATTCATAAAATATATTAAATTAGTTTTAAAATAATTCCCACCCTTTTTCATCCGTTTTACTTTCATCTCTGTGCTAATTTATAACCTTAAATTGAAGTTTCAAAGGCATGCCTTCCCGAGGATACGCGTACACCGTGTGTCCCAGCCTTGTGGCGCCTACACCCACCGACGAGGATGTGTGAGAAGTTCAAAAGAAGTTTTCCTCGTAAAAATAATTATTTTAAGATTTCATATAAAGAGACAGACAAGGCCCGGTGGTGGGGGATGAACGAGCCGAGCCCTGTGTGTGTATATATATGGGACGAATACGAAATTTCGATGGCATGTAAGATTTACACCCCCGGGCCCCCGCCCCCGCCCCGGCACTCGTTAGTGGTTGGAGTAAATTTTACTTTGTTTTTTCCTCATTCTTGTTCTTCTGGCTTTTTTGGAGGAAAATTTTCTTCTTAGAAAGGAATACCACAAAGCTTTTAGATGTTCTCAAATATGGCGCTGTGTGCGGGAATTTAAATTAAAAAAACATCACCAAATCATGTTCATGTTCCTCGGATATGAAGCTCTAGGCTTGTTCTGTAATTAAAATCGTGTTAGAGCTGAGTATGAAGGGTATCCTCGGAGCTCTCCGGCACTGTAACTGGTATCCAGGATCCGGGATCCTGATGGTATATTTTATGTGTAGTTACTCGTATAATGTGATAAAAGAAAAATGCCAGAGTTTTGTATCAAAGAAACGTTTGTTGTCAAGTGGTGTGGTGTTGTACAGTATACAGTTCTGCTTAAAGCCCTTTTTGCGCTCCAAGTTGCCTGTGAAAGCGGTTTGATTTATTCAGAAATTTTATGCTTTCGTAATGCTAGGGAATATGAAAATGTCAAGGCTTTTTTTGATAGCAACACTTGCACAGATTATAAAAGAAAATGGGTCTATCAAATTTTATGATCATATCTAGGCCCCTTTATGCCGTTAATGCTATGTTTAAGTAAAAGCGTACTTTTATAGAGAATTTCATGACTACTAGGTAAATATTGTTTTGCTAAATGAAAATTGTTCTTACGTCAAGTATGAATGATGCAAAACCTGAAATGTTAAAACATTTCAGGCCTACGTTAATTGTTCATTGAATTGTGTCTGCAATATTTCTATACCTTTCACTTTGATAGTCATTCATATTCATCGCATATTTATGAGATTTCTCCAGTATAAAAACCCACCCAAAACACACACTATAGCGAAGTTCAACTAGCTTCATACAGGTGGCGTACACCTTCAATCCAACACAGAATCCTTAAAAGCTTCCCAAGAAACAAAACGCCGAAGACTCAAACCAAAAGCTCTATTGTGCAATATTGGCCTCGATTCCCAGATCCGACGGGAGGGAAGTGAGTGAGGATTTGACACTTTGCGATTCTCAAATCCGCAGTCCCGGATTGGTTTAAATCGAAAATTCGGAGTGAAGACTCACGCGATAATGAAATATACGATGTCGGATTATCTTAGGCGCATTTGTCGTTCAAATCCGCAGAAAATTTGTTGCGGATCACACTTTTACAGCGCGGAAAATGTCAAAAAGAAATTCGGGATTGCGGATTTGAGAATCGCAAAGTGTCAAATCCGCAACTCACTTCCCTCCCGTCGGATCTGGGAATCGAGGCCATTGTGAAATAGTTGGCTCATTAGTCGTATAGCTATACTAGTTACATATGTATTTTAGATAGATGTTGTTAAATTTTTCTCGAATTTTCAGAAGTGCGCAGGAGGCAAACCCAGAAGGAGAAGGATAGACAATATGCAATGCTCGACATCCGAAATTGCAGACTGTAAAATTTGGAGAATTGCCCTAGAGGCAATGGTCGTCAAACTGCGGCTCGCGAGCCTCATGTGGCTCTTTGGGCCGCTAAGCGTGGCTCTTCCAAAAAATCCATTGTGGGGATGGCTCATGTACTAAAGTCGGTTTTCGGCGAAATTACCCTGGCTTCCGGCCTTGGATTTGACTGCATTTCTACGCAGGCTGGAAAATTTGCTCTTCCCATTTGGGATCCGAATGTTAAGGTCACTGGCGCAATTTAATTTTGCCACCATTTAGTCGGTAGGTCCTGATACCATCTCCTGTGGAAGAAAGTGCTGAATATTACAAGTTTTTTTCAGGACTCGCGAGGTGTACAGGTGCCTCAAAGAGCTCGATGCCAACAAATCCACTGGACCCGATAATATACCCCCTATCGTCTTAAAACAATGCGCCTCACCTTTGGCTAAACCTCTGCGCAAATTATTTTCCCTGTCATATTTCTCCGGAGTTTATCCCGACTCTTGGAAACTGGCCCATGTTCAGCCCATACCGAAAAAAGGTGATTCCAGCCTTCCCTCCAATTACCGCCCAATCTCCAAAACGATGGAGACGATAATTAACAAAAAGCTTATGGGATATCTAGAATCCAATCTATTCATAAACGACAGATAGTATGGCTTCCGACAAAAAAGATCTACTGGCGATCTTTTAGTCTGTCTTACAGAACACCTCAGCCGTAGTCTGCATGGATCCGGTGAGTCTAGTCTGGTTGCTCTGGATATTTCCAAGGCTTTCAATAGAGTTTGGCACTCAGCCCTGTTAGCTAAACTCAAAGCTATTGGAGTTAACTCACTTCTACAGAAGTGGATTGAGAGTTTCTTTTCTGGCCGTTCAATCAAAGTGGTAGTGGATGGCGTCAAATCCGCATCCCACCCGATCTCTGCGGGGGTCCCCCAGGGGTCAATTTTATCACCGGCCCTATTTCTCATATTTATAAATGACCTTCTTTCAGTCCCCTCCAACCCACTTCTCAGCTTCGCTGACGACGGTACTCTACGTTACTCGTACAGCTTCGATACAAGACAGACTCATGCCAGATCCTGTCTTGATGATCGCGAACTAATGTCCAACTCTATTAATAACGACATTGAACTTATTCTAGAGTGGGGAAAGAAGAATCGTGTTGAATTCAACTCCGACAAAACCAAGTACTGTCTCATTTCAAAGAAAAAGATCAACAGCTCTCCATCCTTGAAAGTGGACAAAGTTGAACTAACGGCCGATCCCTCCCTACACATCTTAGGCGTGACTTTAGCCAAAGACTTGCGATGGAATGATCACATATTCCAAATCGCCAAACAAGGATCTCAGTGCTTGGGATTTCTTAAGAGGTGCAAGTTCCTCCTCCAGCCATCGGCCTGTGCTGTTATTTATAAATCCTAAATTTATAAGCCTATTGGCGGCGCCCCAATAACCACCTTGGCATGGTTAGATAAGGTGCAAAAAAGGGCACTCAAGTTAATTGATGACGACACCGCCTGCTCCACCATCGACCCCTTGAGCCACCGTAGGAATGTAGCAGCACTGCAATTTTATCGCTACTAGCATGGTGACTGTTCCTCCGAGTTAAACGCTTTCCTGCCTCCACGGCAATCTTATACCCGCAACACCAGATTAGCCCACTCGTCTCATTCCCTTCACCTGCAACTCCCCCTTTCACGCACTCAACAAGATATGAATTCGTTTGTTAATAGAACAACTCGACTGTGGAATAACCTCTCGCAGTCAGTATTTCCGAGCTCCTACAACATCCAAGAGTTCAAACCCAGGGTTCATCACCACCTTCTTCAATACCCCCGTACCTTTTAACCCTTAACCTATACCCCGCCCCTCATCCCTCCCCCGTACTAAGCTTACTGCTAGACATTGCACCATGACGTGACAAATGACATGACGGACTAGTAGTACAGAGGGTGACTCCTGAGCTTAGCACTGCCACATAAAAAAAAATGTCCATAGGTCTTCTCGATCCAGCATCGACCCCAACTTTTATTATTGTGTACCTTAGTCCAAACTTGAGTTTATAGTCAAGTCTTTTAAGCCCCTCTAGGCACTCGTCGTTGATTAACATACTACTGGTTCTACCATTCCGCTGGGGTTCCTCGGCCTTGAGCACCTTGTAGTTGTCCACAAGAATCTCCCTGTTTTAGCGCCGAAGATACTCCTGGAATTTGCCCAATCACGAATTCCATGACCATCTCTAATATTATGGCTTCGATGTCAGCAAGAATCCAGGAGTCAACCTGGACTAGAATTGACATCGGTTAGTGCCACTAGAAGGAGGTCTTTCACGATCATTGGGCGTTTACCCCGATGAGCCTGATTGTTGGGCTCCTGAAGTATAACCTTTCCCGAAAGCCGACTCAAGCCTCATAGCAGATGCACTACAGCCAATTCTGGAAAACGCATGGAACACCTGCGCCTTTCCGGAGGATTGGACGGAAGGTATCATAGTCAAAATACCAAAAAAAGGGGACATAACAATATGTGACAATTAGAGGGGCATCTGTCTATTATCTACTGTGGGTAAAATCTTGTCCGACATTATATTATCAAGAATAAGAGAGGCAGTAGACCTAACGCTTGGAAGACAGCAGGCTGGATTCAGAAAGGGCTGCTCCTGCATACACCATATTAACATCTTTCGAATCACAGTGGAGCAGTCTACTGAACTACGATCCCTCTCTTTACCTTGCTTTCGTAGACTACGAGAAAGCGTTCGACTCGGTTAATAGCAGCTTTTTATGGCAGGCACTACGGCAATGTGGACTGCCTGATAAAATAATAATTGATAAAAGCCCCATACAAAAAATCCAAATGCTGGGTTCTTTACAATGAAAAATTGTCCAATAGCTTTGAGTTGAGTTCAGGAGTACAACAAGGATGCCTTCTTTCGCCTTTACTATTTCTTATAGTAATAAACGACATCCGTGACAGTAAAGTAAAACATCTGTCCAGAGAAATGTGGCAATACCAATACAGTCTATAAAAGTACATGGATATGTGGATGACTTGAAAATCGTGGGGAGGTGCAGCAGGTGGGGTAGTTCCACCCTTATTCAGTTAATTGCGTTTTCAATTACGCGGTTCATTATTCAAGGGTTTATCAAGAATAAGTCTGACGAAGTCTGGTCTATTTGCATTACACGGTTGCGAAATATGGAAGTATTGCTGTGTGATTACTGAGCCACCTATTTCCCGATAGTGCACAATCGAGCTTTTGGTTTGAGTCTTGGGCTGAAGCTTTTGCGCTTTTTTGTGTGTTGGGGAACTTTTAAGGATTGTGTCTTGAGTTCAATTAGCTTCACACAAGTAGCGCACCTCTTCAACTCAAGAAATAATCTTTGAAAGCTTCCCAAGATACAAAGCCCAAATGCCCAAGAAGCAAACCAAAAGCTCAATTGCGCAATATTGTGGAATAGTTGGCTCAGTAGTCGCATAGCTATGCTAATTATGGATTTTATGGATAGATTATAATTAAACAATTTCCCCCATTTTCAGAAGTACCCAGCAGGCAGACCCAGCAGGAAATGGATAGATTCTGTGGCGGCTGAAGTATATGCAGTGCTCAATATTCGCAATTAGAGACATTCTTTTTTTTATGTGGCTTGGCCAGCTGAGCAATCACCCTTTGTACTACTAGTCCGTCATGTCGTTCAACTCACGGGTAGTAAGCTTGACCTGAAGACCGAAAATAAAAAATATGAAAGGTTAAGGGTAGTCTGGTGGATGCATGAGGAGGAGCAGTGAGCCTCGCGCTTACACTCTTGGATGTTGTAAGACCTCACTCTATTTAGCAGCCGGGTGAGTCACAAACATCAGGGCTAGCGGGAGACAGTCTTGTTGGAGTGCTATGCCTTCTGAAACAAGTGAATCCCGCTAACCAGCCGACAAAGACCGTGACGACAACAGTACCAGACTACTAAGAGAACAAGGAGGTGCACCGACGACGTAGACCCGACCTAAGCGGAAATTTGGTACCCTATTATTAACCGGTTAAGCCGGCTGGATGCCTTATTAGGGCTACCACTAAAGGAAAGAACCGTAAAATGTCCTAGAGGACGCCAAGGCTCGTTTTGGGTTGTAGCGCCGTTGGATGGATGGGCTTTAATATCAAAAATATCAAAAAGCCTTGAGCCACGCGGCGTCAATTACCGGACAGAAATTCAGCAGCCACCAGACACGTCTAGTTATGAAGCCATTTTGTATCCAACAATTTCTATCATAAATGATATTGCCCTTAAACTTTTTTTTAATTAAAAAACACTTCAAATAATAAAAATTGAAAAAAACATTTTTAATACCGTAAAACTCCATAAAAATTTATTTTCCCAACATATAAATTAAAAGTGGTAAAATTGATTTAAATAAAGGTGTTAAATTTGAAATTAGTTAAAAGGTTTTAAGCCTCTGGTAAATCTTTTCACACTTTGAAGCACTTTTTCAATGTCACCCCAAACATAGCTTTTCACATACAATAAAAATGTGGATGTGTGTATGTTAAATGGAAGTCATATTCAGTGCTTTTTTTGCTCCGTTTTGGCTTTTTATAGATTTTTCATCCCCTAAAAAATTTTCATCTAAATTCATCTAACTATATGCTTGCTCCCCAGAGTAGCACACGCTTGTTAGTATACTGATGATGATGATGATATACGGGTGTGTATTCACATATAAAAGCCCTTTTAAATGAGACAAAAAAAAAACGATGAGGGTTGCTTGTCAGAGTTTAGCGAATTCTAATAGCCATTGAAGTGTGTTTGACTCACCCCTTTCATGTCTACTATCTGCCTGCACTATAGAACAAGCTGCAGACTCTCCTAATGATAGGGTGTCCTCCCCCAAAGTATAATTACCAGAGCCTAGAGTAATTTGTAGAGAATTTGTCGCATAAGGAAGATTGTATGATATTGTCCTTATTGGGAGTTTTATTCACATATACACACACACATACAGCTGCATTATTGACTTAAAAAATTACATACACGTTTATATGTTAGGGGTTGGTGTGAGTAATTATAATCGACATAAACCGAAACCTGAAAAGATAAGGAATGTATTGTTATGTAAGCAACCCTTATTAATTTTACTATTACTACGCTAGCTTGTATGTGCAGATTAGAAGACCCGTCTTCTAATATACAGCAGCTTCCCTTAAAGAAACTACAACGATCGTGGCGAAATTCGGATGCAAAAAATTTGGCTACGTCGTAATAGAGAGTGAAAAAGGGTAGTTTCACCCCTATTCGGTAAATTTCGTTTCCAATTGCGCGGTTCATTTATTAAAGAGTTTATCAAGAATAACTCTGACGTAGCTGGGTCTATTTGCACAGTTGCGAAATATGGATTTTGGATAGATTAAACTTTTTCCTGCCTTTTCAGAAGTGCTCTATATGACGGAATTTACAGTTAAAATACACCAAGGTTTTGGAATAGCCGATGAAATGCACACTATACGTTTTTGCCTAGGAAGCGAAATTCATTCTATAAATTAGATTACAATATTACATGCACTGACTGCTAACAACGACTTCAACTAGCAGAAGAATGTTGAAATTCATGAAAAACATTTCTTTATCATGTAATACAATTTGGGAAACTTTCCGTTTACAAACTTTCGAAACTTTCGTACAATGGACCCAGCCTTGTATGGAATTGTATATTGGCCACATTGTTACTGCTGGACAAGGTGTAAACTCGAGTCTTTTAACTGATAGAAGACAGCGCTATTACCTTTTGTATATATTAAGCAACGGCAGGAATATTCGAGCTCGGGAAAAACTTGACCGATATTACAGCGACTCCTCTACCGAAATTAAAAGTTTCCTTACTCCACGGCACCACTCTTTGCCCAACACAAATTAGACCGCTCAGATAAAAATTTACGACTCTCCTTTTCGCACAGCATATTATATGTTAGTCAAAGGATTCGTTCATAACTAGAACCCCACGATTGCGGAACAGTCTTTCACAATCAGCATTTCACGCCAGGTTCATCGGCTTCTTCTTCAAGTCCTTTCAGACTACTTCAGACTATTATGTCGAATTAAGCTTACTACTGAGCATTGCACATGAATACACTATATACCTCCACCATCAACCCATTGAGATACCGTAGGAATGTAGCAGCACTGACAAAATTTTATCCCTACTATCATATCCTCCGAAATAAACGCTCTCCTGCCTCCACGGCAATAACCGCAACACCAGATTAGCCCACTCATCTCATTCCCTCTACCTGCAACTCCCCCGTTCAGGCACTCAACAAGATATGAATTCGTTTGTAAATAGAACAACTAGACTGTGGAAAAATCTCTTGCAGTCAGTAATTCCGAGCTCCTACAACATCGAAGAGTTCAAACGCAGGGATCATCGCCACCTTCTTCAACACTTATTCGAACCCCCATAACCCTTAACCTATTCCGCCCGTACTAAGCTTGCTGCTAGACATTGCACCATGACGTGACAAACGACATGACGGACTGGTAGTACAAAGGGTGATTCCTGAGCTTATCACTGCCACATAAAAAATATATATATACACATGAAAGCCTGGCAATGCTAAGATTGACTCCTAAGCTTAATACTGTTTTGTCGAGGGCTTCGCTGCCGATTGTCAAACTGATTGTGTTTACACTGATTTACTAGCATTTGGCAAGCTCTCCCATTCCATTATAATTCTCAAATTAAGAATTCTGGGCTTCCGCATGCCCTTCTAGTATGGTTCCAGTCTTCCCTAGCACCTACCAAGTTCTTTTTCGTGGATCCAAATCAGGAACCATTGAAGCAACGTGAGGTGTCCCTCAAGGAAGTCATCTTGGCCCTCTTCTCTTTATTATATCAATTGATGACATTGTTCCCTTGCTAAGACACTGTATGATTTTGATTTACGCTGATGACATCAAATTGTAGCGTCACATAAAGAGTATCGGTTTGCAAACTTTTGTAAGTTGACCTTGACACCTTTTACTCTTGGTGTGCTAACAATAACCTGGTTCTTAATATTAGTAAATGTGAAGTCATGACTTTTAGTTGGAGACGTGATCCTATAATTTTTAACTACAGATTTTCTGATGAGGGTATCCCTCGTGTTAATTTTGTTAAAGACCTCGGGACTAGATTTGATAGTAAGCTGGATTTTTCCACTCACATCACGTATATCTCTTCCAGAGGTAGTTTAGTCCTAGGTTTTATTAAAAGGTGGTCCAAAAAATTTAACAACCCCTACTAAACACCTAGATACATTTCTCTTGTCAGACCATTACTCGAATATGCGTCCCAGTTTTGGTCTCCTCACTACTCTTCACATGTGAGAACTATTGAATCGGTTCAACGAAGGTTCGTTCGATTCGCACTCATCTTCCTTGGGAAAACCCAATAAATCTTCCATCATATGATTCCCGGCTTAAGCTACTCAACTTAAGCTCTTTTGACAAGCATCGTTAGGTGGCCGAAGTTGTATTTGTTCATCAGCTCCTTAATGGAAAGGTCGACTCAGGTTTTCTAGGTCACCGTGCGTCGTTTAGAGAGAATCGTTATAATCTGAGAGGTCCACCTTTTTTACAAATCAACTCCTCTAACACGAATTACGGCAGATTTAAACCTGTCCACCGCATGTTCGTTAATGTTAACAATAATATTAATGTAAGCATTAGTAAAGATGTCCTTAAAAGGAGTGTTTTAAATCTCAGGGCAACTGCGGCCCGGTGCCACACCTCTTGATCTATACACTGTACAAAAAAATATGTAAACTAGAATACAATTAACTGTGTGGAGTACTTCCAAATTCAAAATGGCGGCTACACATAACACATACACATAATAAAACAAAAAGTAGAAAATGTAACCTATCAACTTGAAATTTTGCACATATGTATGCGTAGTTCGCGTGACAATGTAATCGGACCATTAAATCCATTAAAAAGATCAAGATGGTGGTTCCAAGATGGCGGCCGAACTTTAGAATTGTGTTCCCCGATCCCCGCAATGAGTATCAAATTAAAGCGTATGATAAATAGAGTACAATTAGCTGTGTGACGTTATTCTAAATTCAAAATGGCGGCCAACACAAGATGGAGAATTACCTTTTTCTTTAGAAGCCACTCGGTATGGATATCAAATGAAAGGGTATAACAAGTAGACTAGCATGGCGGCAAATACAAAATGGCGGCCAACACAAAATAGGGTATCCCCTTTTTCTTTACAACGCGCTCGGCTTGGGTATCAAATGAACGGGTGTGAAAAGTAGAATACTATTGGGTGTGTAGTGTCATTTAAAATTAAAAATGGCGGCTAAAAAACTGGCGGATTACATTTTTCTTTACAAGCCACTCAATTGTTATGGGTATCAAATGAAAGGGTTTAACAAGTTGAATACAATTAGCTGTGTGGCGTCATTCCAAATTCAAAATGGTAGCAAAAAAAATGGCTGCCAGCACAAAAGGGGGGACTGCGTTTTTCTTTACAACCCATGAATAAATGAAAGTGTATGAGTGTGTATGTATGTATGAAAGTGCATCATTTTAAATCAAATATGGCGTTCACCACAAAATGGTGGAAGATACATATAATACAGAATAAAATAAAAATATGATTTAAAAAGAACTAAAAAATACGCTTTTATTTTAAAATAAACTAAGAAGTGTAAAAATAAGTTTGAATGTAAAGTTTTTATTGCTCCAGGTTACAGATTAAAGTAAAAGGTCCTTTTTATTATAGCTTTTTCCTACCGCGGACTGTGCACACTTAATTTTTGTTCATTGAAAGGCTTAGCAACGTACGCGGGTTTTGCTAGTATAACTATAAAATTTTGTAATATTTCTACAAATTTTGTAACTGCACATGAAGAACTTCCGTGACTTAGGAATATTCCTAATATTAGATATATTGTATATTTACAAAACTGTTTGTGAATAAAACTTCCAGTGCCTTTTTGTAAAATTGCAGAAATTTTTACAGTGTAGATTAGATTTAGTAAATTTTATAAGCTCAATAGAGACATAAATTCATTTTGTAAAACATTGTGTTTTATTCGATTCTGAGGCATAAAATAGTCTATTTCGCTCACCTGAATTCTAAGGCCGGAAACAAAATGTAACGAAATTGCTTTGAATACGATACTATTATATATTATGTATCGTATGATGTACTATGCACTGTGTACTATGTACTGTGTACTATAAACTATGTACTATGTACTGTGTACTATGTACTGTTTACTATGTACTGTGTACTATGTACTGTGTACCATGTAATGTGTACTATGTAATGTGTACTATGTACTGTGTACTATGTGCTGTGGACTATTTACTGTGTACTATGCACTGTGTACTGTGTACTGTGTACTATTTACTATATACTCTGTACTGTGTACTATTTTCTATGTGTATTTTTTCTTCGATTGCTCTACCTACAGCCCAATTCTAGCCTTGAGCCCCATAGCTTCTTCTTCCAGAAAAATTTTTAATCTTAAATTTAGGATATTTAAAAATACGATTGCGAATTAATCATAAGAGCCTAACCTATTGTTTCGGTGGTTGTAAAAGTGAACTACCGAATTTTTCTTTCACGTATCCATGTTATATATCCTTGATGCTCCAAGAGTTTTTACCATGGTTTAAAGTTAAATTCTGTTTTGTACTTTTTCTAACATCATCGTCCGTGTGCTCAAGGTTCCAGACCCATTACACCTAAATCGTGCAGTGTTTTTATTTATTTTTCCATGATTATTCATTATAAAGAAGGCAGCCGTCCTTCCCACTTGAATGTGATGTGAAATAGAAGCATCCGACAGCTTTTAACTCACCATCTAACAACTCCAACGTGTACTAAAAGCAAAGGCAAGGGCATGAATGAGTTTTATAATCCTATACGTAAAAAAGCCCTTAAACATTGGGGGTGCTCCCGCAGTTTCTAAAAACTTAGAGGGACGCGAATACTTTTTTTTTGGAACGACTCCAGGTCCTCTGAAGTGCGGGAAGTGAGAGAAAGAGAGAGCAGAGTAGAGCTATCATTAGGAATGGTCCTCTATACTACAGCTATATAGACAATCAGGTAGGCGGCAGTCACTGAAAAGGGGTGCAAAAGTTTCCCTTAAGGGATGAAAAACAAGTGCTTTTGTGTATTTTTCACTTTTCTATTTGCATCTGTACCCGTGCGTGTCTATGGATGATGGTGTAGAGCCTTTTGTTCCCTTTTGCATAGTTCCCTTGTTTTTCCGTAATTTCCATTTAGAAAAGTATAAAAGGTTAGGGTGAGGGAATTTTTTTTTTTTTAGATAAGGCAAATCATTTGTCCTTTTTCCTCTGTATATCACTCGGGGTTTATTGCTTTTAATAAAAACAAGAGGAAAATCTCACCCGTCGCTCGACGCCGTTGGTTGGTACAAATGCAAATTTCGAATTTTTCTCACTTCACTAAAAGCAGTTTTCATAAGTATTTTTACAACAACAACAAAAAATATAGAAGGAAATTTACGTGACATGAATTTTAAGACGCGCTCTAATCATTCTTGATGGCTAAATCAGGGTAGAAAATATGGATTGTTTTGGTGTTGACATAAATAATGCGTCAAAATGGGGGAAAAGGAACTTTGAATATTACACGTCCTTCGAACCGCGATGATTGCAAATAATAACATTTGCAGAGGTTTACTTAAAATTTTGTATTTTGCTGAAACACTGTTTATTTTATTTAATAAAGAATGTCGTGTTTCAATACCTGATGGTTTATAGACTCTCCAATAGGTACTGCTATGGCAGTTTTGTGCCATAAATGGTGTTGTATGATGAGTTGGTGCCACAGAGAAGGAAAACTTTCTCAGGTAAATCCAACCATTTAGGCAATTACATGGGTAGTTGTTGAAAAGGAGTTTCTTTATCATTCATTATTAAAAGTTCGAAGTAATACGGCGTTGGGAATCTTGTTGTTGCTGAAATTAAAGAAGCTCAAAATCTACAACCATAAGATTGATCCTTTTCTTTCGGTGAAAGTAGTATGGAGCAACTGGCAAATTTGGGAGAATGAAGCCATTGTTCATAACCTCAATCTTGTGGGAGGTAGAGCGCGTGAAGCAGTCGCTCTATGTATCATCTGCAGTGGGGCCTCAACCTGACTTCGAAAAACAGTTCAAGTGAAAAATTAAATTTTAATGCCGCCTTTGAATAGGAGATGGATATCATGTTTTCTTTTATTTATGTGATTACTATACCTACTTGGTATAAAAGTTGATTTTTAAATATTTGATATTTATGATTTATTTAGCATAAACGGAAATACGTGACGTAAAAGCGGCGACCAACAGACGGCGAAAGAAAATTTCGCTCTACACTGATGCTACGGCCGGCGCCGAGTCTTAGTTTATATCTAAAGTTGGTGTAATCCATTTCTTACAGATACCGCCAGATATAGTACCCTTCCATCCCACCCATCCCCATTGTCTCGCTACTGTCAGCTTGCATTGTTCTACTCCAAGATAAGTAAATTATTTAACGGTTTCTATGGTATATGGGTCCATTGCAATGTTTTGAGTTGGGGGTGTGTATCTTTTTATAATTGGTTTTTCTTCGTTGATTTGTAATCCCATTCCTAGGATCTAGTCATTTCTACCAAAACGTCTATTATCTAGTAGTGCATTTCTATTGCGTTGATTCACATCACTTTCACTCTTATTTTCGTCGTCTCTATCCAATAGCTCATTAAAATAATCCCCCTTTTCTAAGACTTCTTGGTTTTGTCGCATTATATGTATTACCGTTTTTGTCCTTACCTTCGATACTCCAAATTTAAACTTTACATTGGTTGTTCACTTTCTCGTGTAACCAGGTCTTCATTAGAATTTATTTTCTTTCTTACTTTTTTTTTGTTTTTATCATTACATTTGCATCTGTCCTCATTTGAAGTATGACATTGTATTGGCTCAAAAGAAAAAAGAGGCACCTCTTACAAACTCATTTTATAATCGGGTCCTACCCAACGCTATGGAGCAAAGCACAGTCCTATATGCAGATGATATCGTCACAAAGATAAGCGGCATCATGATGGTACCACTTCTGATCTCGTGCAAGTCGCTCTATTAATATTTCCAGCTAAATTTAAAATATATCTTTCCCCCTTTCTCTCTAGATGGAGCCAGAAATTTCTCAAAGGAGGCTCTTCCGGAAACCCCAGAATGGGGAGTACCGCCTGCGGTCTCAAACCGAAGTTAATGTCTTGGCTATAGACGAAACTCATGGTCAAGCATGAATCCATGCATACAAAAGGGTGCTGTGGTGTGTTTATCGCTACTGCGGCTATGGAAGCCCTATTGAACTTCCCTCCGCTCCTCCTAGTAGTGAAGAAGGGGCTAGTCTCCTTCAAACTAGGAGACCTGTAGATCACCTAATCAACAAACTAAATCTGGAGCCAATGCACTCTTTGTCCAGGCCCCTCTTTAAAGCAAACACAGAATTCTGGTGTACGTACGATTCCAAAAACCAAAAATGAAGGAAAATTGGGTATACATGGCCCAAGGAGGAAAATATCCACTGCCCTTGGCACTACCCGGTCTCGCCATTCAGATGTGTGCCCTTTCATTGAAAGAAAGACCTCTAACATCGTTATTTGCTGGGACAGTCAAGCTCCTCCATTAAAACCCACAGGGTGTCATCAAAGACTGCCCCTCCCTGAAATCCCTCGGCTGGAACAAGCATCCTTATCTATAGATTTCCATTCCATTTTCACATATATATATTTTTGAAATGCGTTTTCATTCATTATTTATGAAGAAGAGGCTATTCAAAAAAATTTCAACAAAAAAAATTAAAATATTGTTTAAAAACTTGCTATAATCCATGATGGCACTTCGATTTCGGCGGTGGTAAGCTAGAGAACCAGCATGCCACCTGTAGGGACTCCCTTGTAGGGGTGCGTCGCCAGCTAGTGGTTTAATCATTAATTCAAACCGGTGCAATATCCCAACCTTCGTTTTCCCAGGACCTCTGCATCCCAAAGATAGAGAGATGAAGTCACGAATCCGCGAAGAACTATAGGCCGATTAGCCTGACATCCTTCGTGCTTAGGAAACTAGAAAGGGTCATCAACTCCCACATCCGCCAATCGGTAGATGTGACTTTACTGTCCCCAGCTCAACATGCCTATCCCAGTGGTAGATCCACCGAAAGAACTCTGCAATAGGTGGTGGGAACTATCGGAAAGACCCTATATTACAAACATATTCTTTGGCAGCTTCCTTAAAATATAGAAGGCGCCTTTAACAACGTACTTATTGATCGATTCGATAGACCTAAACGTTGAAGCAAGCCTGAGGCGTTGGCTAGCAGCTATGGTTGAGATCGAGAATAATCCTAGACGGATATCAAAAACGCCAACAGTGGTACAAGGAGGCGTCATCTTTACTGTGGTTAGTAACGATGAGTAGGATACTACAAAAACTAGACAAAATCGCAGTTAAGGTAATAGCATACACAGATGACCTAGTGATTTTGTTATTCGGAATTTTTCCAACAGTGATTAGTGAAATCATGTCAGGATGCCTAAATATAGTTAGCATCTGGGCAGCAGGATGCGGTCTGGCAGTCAATCCACGAAAAAGTTGATGCTTTTTACAAGGAAAACGGAAAATTCCCACCTTCAATCTCCTCAGGTTGGAGGGGCTTACTCTCACCTTATCCTCCAGAGTGAAATTTCCGGGTCTAATACTGATGCTGGATCCTAAATTCAACTGGAAGACGAACATTGACGAAAGGGTAAAGAAAGCCTGAATAGCCTTCTGCATCAGTAATAAGACTTTTGGCAAAATATGAGGTTTCAACCCAAAGATTGTCTGAGGTACACAGTTGTGGTTCGTAAAATTATCACGTATGGGTCACTAGTATTGTGGCATGTCCCACGAAATTCCTCGACGTTCTCTTGTACCTACTCCCCCCGACCTCGACATCAAACATCTAGCCTCGTGAAGTTCCCTCAGACTGAGCGAATCCGGGGCCTTGAACTCAAATCCCTACGGGCATAGTAATCAATAACTTGAGTCTGCTAACTGTGGATATGGTCGCTACAACCACTGACTATATTCCCCCTAGATTGACCTTTAAGAAGGACTTCTCCGTCGAACTGCCGACAAGAAGATAGTGGAGAAACGGAGATGTACTGCGAAATTTCGATGCACGAAAGACAGATCCAAAACTTCAGAGGATGTTGGAGCAGCTAGAGACTACTAATAGTTCACTGTGCTGGCACCTCCCGGTATACGCTAGTGTCTGACTTTAAGCATTCGTCACACCCGACCAAACAGCTACTCCCCAATCAAGGTAAACGAGTTGTGACAATAAAACATCGCACCAAGCGCTAATTGGGCCTCCGGTCGCACTATAGACAGCTCTTCACCTACCTGCCTACATACATGGTGTTTTTGCCACATTTATGGCTAGGTTGAAAAGCTGAGTCTAGGTTAAGTTGAAATTTGAACCAACGAATATGTTGAGTTCACTTTGGGTTGAAAGAGAGTTGAACAAACATCAAAACCAAACTTAAAATTTTGGTGTGAGATTCTCTTTTATAGATATGTAAATTCTTGCTAAATTGTTTATAGGCGAACCCGACCAGGTACGAGAGCTAAATTGAGTTGAGTGGACCCAGTCGTTTATAAATGGGTGGAACTTAGATTGAACCTGGGTTGAGCGTAGTCATAAACGGGGTATATATCAATTTGGCGCTAGTTTTTAGTTTAAGTTAAGGGTGTCTTCAATAAAGTTTGAAATTGTATATACAAGAGCAGCGGTCGGCAACCCAAATGCAAATGTGCCATAAAATAGATCATTAAAACTACTGCACATTAAATGTTCCACACAAAAAACCATTGTATATGAAGATAAGTTTTTTCACAAAGCTAATTTAAGGCCCCATTCACATACAGGCCTCCCTCAGTCCAGGTCGGTACGGCACGATGAAGGCGAAACTGAGGAGTTGAGGGATCCGCCTGACAGGCCGTGGACTGCAGGAAACATCATGATCCCCTACCTACATACAGGCGAAACGTCAGTTTAGCGTAGCAGGCTGTTAATTCAAGTTCAAAAATCTTCATGGCCTCAACGAATATTTCAGACTGAATAGAAGTTCAGATCTTCAGGCCTGTACTGATGATAAATACCCTGGACTGTAGGTGCATTTGGCAGCTGGTGAGTGTGTGATTATACTGGACCTCAAAGTGAGGATCCTTCAGGCCAATGTTAGATAGAGCTGTGCCGCTGGCGGTTGCGGTAACGTATATTCATTCCGTAGTATAAACGCTTGTGTACGTCTGCATACCTTTTTATGTCAGCATCCACTTTCTTATCATAAATTTAATAGCCACTTTCATGGGGTCCACAAAGTTCTACTCGCGTGCCAGCTAGGTTGCCGACCGCTGTACTAGAGGAGGGATTTTTGATTGATTGATATTTTAGAACAACAAATATATATATAATATTCCAGGTTTTATTAAAAAAGTACTAAATACTATTTTTAGGTCATTTCAAATCTCCTTTGCTTTCCTAACACTATTAGTTCGATCTATTAAATTTACTTTTGCTCTTTTAACATTGTTTTTATTTTTACTGCGAAAATTAATATATTTTATATTGTAGTGTGCATTACATTCTTTATTAGCGTTATTCAAATTAGTTTAAACCCGCTTTGTGTGTCCGATATTTCTGTGAACTGCTCCCATGAGATAAACAATTTAATTAAATGGTTTTTAATTAGTTTTAATACTTTATGTAAAAACCATGCAAACGTTTATGATAAACTGCATAAAAAATCAAAGCCATGGAATTATCTATTTGATACAGTTTAGTACTTCGTTATATTTTTTTGATACTATAATATTGGTCAAAGTTCTAAACTAAACCTAAACATTAACGATAAATCCCTATTCCCTTATGCTCAGCTACACTAAGACCCTTAATAGGGGTGATAATTTTCAAGTAAAACAGCCCTGGGAATGGAGCTTTATGGCCCACGAAACTAGACAGACAATTAACCCTTTTGCCAATGCTTTTCTACCTTTGAAATGTTCAATTCCCAGTTGATTGCAGAGAAACTTTATGTTCTTGTCTCTCACAGAAGTTCACAGTTGTACACCCCTCGGCCTCGACCACCGTCCCCAAAAAAGGAGACCTACTAACTTTCCATAGAAATGAAAAATGCGAAAAACTCAAAAAAAAATGCTGTCGTTCCTGAATTTTTTATTTTATTTAAATGTAATTATCCGGCGAAATATAAAAAAAAACGAAAAAAAATAAACGAAAAAATCCCCTGCAAAAAGGGTAGTAAAAAAAAATTGCGGGCGTGGCTTTTTCTCGCAACTATAGCCGTGAATGGTTTTTTATGATATTCCTACGTACAATACATGGACAGGTAATTTTTTTACGGAAACATTTTTATTTGTTAAAAAATACAAGGCTAAACTCCACCTATAGCTGATGAGAAGTTTAATGAGCTTCACACCACTGTCAACCAATGTAAAAATTTTTTTGCGGGACTAGGAGAAAAAAAGGAGTAGACACAGGACGCGTACAGGATGCTGCTGGAGCAATAATCAAGGCAGGGAAATTATTTAAATTTTTAATAAATTACCATAATCGTGGATGAATGAAATTAGTCCGGTAAAACTAATTTTCCTACCTTTCTTGGACATGTAGAAGAATTGTAGTGGTAAGGATAGTGTACATGGTGACTCTTGCCAATATCAACTAAAAAAAAAACATATCATAGGAATTAACGTCAAAATAGATTTTTAAATTATACCACTTCTATCACATCCTTGGTCTTCTTACATTGGGCCTCGTCGACACCAGTGATGCCAGATGAAAATTGAGCTTTTCCGTAGATACGATTTTTGGTAGAGTGGAAAAATCCATATAAATCCATATCGCCCATAAATATCGCCATCTACATATATTCAAGGGGGCCGCTTGGGGGGAAATAAATAAATATAAATAGTTCCACAGCCTGTTATTGGCCTTGACTTCCTGCAACATCCTCCTCCAGAACTGTCGGTCCCTGGCTTGAAGTCTCCAATTTCTTATACCTAGGTTTCGTAGATCTTCTTCTACGCTCTCTGTATATTTTTTGGTCTCGAAACCTTCGTGCAGAAGCAAGGAGGAAAGTGTAAGTGCACAGAATTTTTCTTTCGAAGGACCCTAGGAGGTACTGGTGAGCAAGACTGGTCTTCCACATTTAGCAAGACCAAAACAAGTCCAAGACAAGACAGGACAAGGACAAGTGAAGACCGCAAGATCAAGAAAGCAAGAGTTTTTGCTTAGCACTAAGTGGCAAAAGTCTTCCAGTAATGAGTCTTGTTTTGCACATTTAGCAGGACCAAGACAAGACTGCAAGACTTTTTGCAAGACTTTTGCCACTTAGTGATGATATTGATCTTACAGTCTTATTTTGTCTTGTCTTCAGTCTTCTTCTTCTTTGATCCGTTAGCTGGCGGTCCGAGCGGGACGTTCCCGCAACGGATACGCTGCTGTCGGTGCCGCTTTGAAAAATGCGGTTTCTTGCCTAGTTTCTTCGGTCTTCGGAGTGACCGATTCTGGCCAACTCGGCAGGTCGACCACCCTCCTCCTTTCACACCCTGGGCTTGGGACCAGGCGACGGCGGAGTTCTTGTCTTCAGTAGCGGACTAAGGGGGGTCTCTGCTTCCTGGGGACCTCCAAATGACAACAAGTTTGCTTGTTCAAATCTTAAAAAAGGCTTTTAAAACATGTTCAGCGTTTACCTAAGTACAGAATGTATCGTTGGTCTACAATTTTTAAATTAAAATTATTTTTACTGTTAATCTTTCAATGTCTATTTTAGTTTCCGCGTGGTTCCTCTTTCACTTAGACTACAATTCTACAGCATCTCTGTTTGCTTCAAATTCTTCTTTACTCCAAACTGATACGCTACCCCGGTTCTCGAGCTCCATTAGACGCCCATTTAATAGACAGGGTTTTCTTCAGGACTCGGGGGTGTGCAGGTGCCTCAAGGAGCTCGATACCAACAAATCCACTAGGCCCGATAATGTACCCCCTATCGTCTTAAAACAATGCGCCTCACCTTTGACTAAACCTCTATGCAAACCTTTTTCCTTATCATACATCTCCGGAGTCTATTCAGACTCTTGGAAAATTGCCCATGTTCAGCTCATACCGAAAAAGGTGACTCCAGCAACCTTTCCAACTACCGCCCAAAAGCAATTACTTTTTCACTCTCCAAAACCATAGCGACGTTAACCAACAAAAAGCTTATGGGATATGTAGAATCCAACCTACTCATAAACGACAGACAGTATGGCTTCCGACAAAAAATATTCACTGGCGATCTTTTAGTTGGCCTTACAGAATACCTCAACCGTAGTTTGCATGGATCTCGCAAATCTAGTTTGGTTGCTTTGGATATCTCCAAGGCTTTTGATAGAGTAGGGCACTCAGCCTTGTTAGCTAAACTCAAAGCTGTTGGAATTGACTCGCCTCTGTATAGGTCGATTGAAAGTTTCCTTTCCGGCCGTTCAGTTAATGTAGTATTGGATGGCGTCAAATCGAAAAAGTCTTGCCAAAAGTCTTGCAAAATTTGTTGTAAGAAGTCTTGCAGTCTTGTCTTTGTCCTGCTAAATGTGCAAGACAAGACTTTTTGCTCATTACTAGAAAACTTTTGCCACTTAGTGACGAGCAAAAAGCCTTGTTATCTTGTTCTTGCAGTCTTAACTTGTCCTGTCTTGTCTTGGTATTGCTTGGTCTTGCTAAATGTGCAAGACTAGTCTTGCTCATCACTAACTGTGGGTAAAGTTGAACTAAAGGCTGATCCCTTCCTGCCCATCTTAGACATGACATTAGCCAAAAACTGGCGATGGAATGAACACTTATTCCAAACCGCCAAACAAGCATCCCAGTGCTTGGGATTTCTTAAGAGGTGTAAATTTCTCCTCCAGCCTTCGGCCCTTGTTGTTATTTATAAATCCTTCATTCGGACCCTTCTCGAATACAACTCCCTCGTTTGGGGCGGTGTTTCGATAACCCCCTTGACATGGTTAAATAAGGTAGAAAAAAGGGCCTTTAAATTAATTGATGACGACACCGCCTGCTCCACCATCGACCCCTTGAACCACCGTAGGAATGTTGCAGCACTAACAAAATTTTATCGCTACTATCAGAGTGACTGTTTCTCCGAAATAAACGCTCTTCTGCCTTTACGGCAATCTTAAACCCGCGACACAAGATTAGCCCACTCGTCTCATTCTCTCCACCTGGACCTCCCCCTCGAACATCTCGTCTGTGGAATAATCTCTCGCAGTCAGTATTTCCGAGCTCCTACAACATCCTAGAGTTCAAACGCAGGGTTTTTCACCACCTTCTTCAATACCCCCGTACTTTCATAATCCTCTCCCATCCTTTCATAAACCTATTCCCCCCACCCTCCCTCGCAATAAGCTTACTGCTAGATATTGCACCATGACGTGACAAATGACATGACGGACTGGTAGTACAAAGGGTGACTTCTGAACTTAGCACTTAGCAAATCCTTCATTCCCATTCGCCTACATTGTACGTCGAATAAGTTCATAACATTTCTTTTAAAATACATAAAATTTCATTACGAAATCACTTATAGTATAACTTTTTAAGCCAAGTGTCCAGTATAGCGTTTATAGGTAGTGTGTAGAGCGTAGAGTGTAGAGCTCTACCTGTAGCGTGTAAGTTTTAGCGCATTTCTACCATTCTACTTCTCCACCGTAGAGCTGCTCTAGAGATATCTTGAGTAGAGCTGTACCACGCGCTCCACAGATTGTGTAAACTGCAGATTCGTTTTTCTCTGATGTAGAGTTGTATGGTAGAGCGGGAAACTGCGGCCATCAACTTCTGCATGCCATTTAATTTCTCATTTTTTCAGAATATATACTATATTACATATAGTTTAAAAAATTTAACGGAAATTAATCAGGGTACGAAAATGCTCACTCATGAGGACCTTTGAGTGAGCACTTATAAATTCCTCATTATAAAATCACTCTCACTTGTGAGGCTTTCTATCTTTCGAGCTAAGCTTACTACCAGATACCGCATCCTGATTAAAAATGATTTAGTTTGATTAATTTTCATGCAAGCATGCACGCGCCCGCACCTAGCACGCATAGTGAACACCGCAGGCATGCCAGCTCCCTCCAAAGGCATGAATATCTAAATTCATCATTCGATATAGGCACGCACGCTCCCGACACAGGCATGCATTTTTCCTAGACTGAAGGGAGCAAAATTGGGGCTTTAAAATATTGTGTAGGACGAAGAAAACGGGCAATTATCTTGAGTCTTATTTCTACTTAACCGTGCACGTTACCTGTAGGCGCCGTGCGGGCTAGTGCGTACCTGGTACCTGCTAGGTGCGGACGAGTATCATTTTTACTCGAGACCATGACGTCAACGACATGAAAGACTGGTAGTGTAAATGGTGACATCTGAGCTTAGATTTTCACATAAAATAGTGTGTCTAGGCTAAGTACAAGATGGGCATCTCCAACTGGTGTCTCTTAAGCGCATGGCGACATCTCTCTTAATAATCGATAGTGGCTTAGGCTGCCGTTACGACTAGGGAATCCAATCCCGCAAACGCGGGATCCTGCAAATGCGGGATCCCGCACCATTTTTGCGGGATCAGTAATGAGGGACTAGACATGCGGTATCCGCGGGATTTGCGGGTTTTGGGGAGTAGAATCACCTGTTATAAGAACCGAGAATTAATAGAGAAATACTAACAATATTGCAAAGTATGTATTTATAAAAGTAGATTTAAGCTCTCCCAACATGAGTTGACTGCTTGCCCCTGTACGGAAGTGGAAATCCCTACACGGGACGACAGAAACGAGAGTGACTTGCAACTAGTTTGGACTGGCCCCATGTGACTGTTCTTGCGTCACAGCCTTTGTCGGCTGGTTAGCGGGATTCTCTTGTTTCAGGAGGCATAACACTCCGACGAGCCAGTCTCCTGCTAACTCCGACTGTTGTGGCTCAGCTTACCTTTAACCAATCATATCCCTTTTCTATCTTCGAGCTACCACCAGATTTTGTACCATGAAGTAAACGACATGGCGGACTGGTAGTACGAAGGGTGATACCTAAGCTAAGACTCTTCCACATAAAAAAATCGTTAAGATATCTGCCTACTAATCAATACAGCTATAACACAAAACCGTCTTAGTATATTTATGCAAGTGTATCCGAACCTGATCAATTACTGAGTTTCCATGCAGAGTTTACCCTCGGTTAACTCAGACTAAGCCCCCGTGTAAACCCGTGAGTAAAGTTTCGTTAAATCCAAGAAAACTCCACGAAACTCGTAGGATTAAGCCGGGTTTTGCATATGTGTTTGTTTAAGTGCGTTTACCGCACATAGAGTTCAAACGTAAAGTTCATTCCCCCAGATCCCATAGCTCTTCCTATTCTTATCTATTCTTCAAACCAATCTTGCTACAAGACCTTGTACCTTGACCTTAACGACATGACAAACTAGTAGTACAAAGGGTGACTCCTAAGCTTGGTTTTATCATATCAAAATATGAAGCAACGGAGACACGATGTTAAATTATTTATCTGTCAATCCAGAACCGTCATGGAAACAAGCATCGAGTTAACTTGCGGGAAAAACATTTTTATAAACTCAACGAATGCTCAACCCCGGTTCATGGGAACACAGTAAATGTCAAGTAACCCTACGCCTACACATGCGTTTGACCGTATGGGAATTAACCTCGCCGCTAATTGTATTGTATGTGAAACCAACTACTGAGTCAGTCAAACAAACTACTGAGTCAGTCAAACTACTCGGGCCAATTCTGAACTACGCTGGAATTGATTTCGCTGGAATTTTCTTACATCGGTAGCATAAACTCTGCTGTAACGGAGAGTAATTTCAAAATTACAATTTATATGGTACTATGTAAGAAAATTCGAGTGGTCTGTTATGCTCTTATTTCTTATAATACTTCATAAATTCATGAACATAACTTCTTAGAACAAAATCGATCAGTTTTTTGTAGTCCCGCAAATCCCGCGGATTCGCGGGATTGTTGACCTCGATCCCGCAGGCTTGCGGGATTGAGATTTTGATGCGGGATTGGATTCCCTAGTTACGACGAAAGCTCGTCGCATATGTTATGTCGTTACGACGCATACTCAAATAGAATACCATCTGAGGGTCGTTCGATTAGTGCAAAAAACTCCCTTTTAAGCTTCTTTCAGCCGATTTCAATTTTATTTGAAAATTAATAAAAACTATTTCTTTTTTTCCAGATCAGACTATTAAACGACGTTGACCCAAGCCGTACAACAACGAAACAAGGAAATAATTTCTTTTTTAATTCTCGTTCACTGACATTCTTCACAATACATCCCCTTATTACAATTTCACATATTAGCGTGTTCACTCCCTAAATTTTCGACGTAAGGACTTTGCCGTGTGTCGCGGGTATAACTACAAGGCATAGGCGACAATATACAGGGAAAGACATATGTGGAGAACTGCAGTTATGAAGGAAACGAGAATAATAGAAAGGATGTAGACTGAATTCAAGTACAAGCAAATTTAGTTGGTGAATAAGTTCTATGGAATGGCCTATACTACGCCTTTGAGCGAGGTGGAGCAGGAAACGATTTATAATAATTTTTTGAATTTTTCTTTGAACTTAACTAAGACGATATAATTACTACATCTGAAAAAACCTTTACCTGTTTAACCTTACCAGGAATACCAATGGGTACAAAAATATCGTAATAAAGCATTTTGAAAAAAGGTCCTCAAATAATTCGGTCTAAGCAAATTGAGGACTTTTACCGGTAAGAATGCCGTCGAGTTAGATCTTCTCCTCCTAAAAATAAATTCAACAATTGTATTATCCTTCTCTCTAAATTTGAAGTAGAAAAAATCTTTTCAATTAAAGGTGATACATTTTCAGAAGTTACTTCAGCATAAACCACTCCGCGTTTAAGTTAAAAAGTAATTGAAAGACATTATTCCTGCGAAATAAATAATCACAATTAAAGAATCCCCCAGCTGCGTATTCAATTACTTTTCTGGATTTATAATGTCAAAAGTCTAGGGCTCCTCGCCTTTCCGGCTTAGCGCAAAATTCTTATTAATTTCCTTCAAAGCGAGCACATCCAATCTGGCAGCTCCTGCCGAAGCCGAATGCGGAATAGTACAGTACAGACATGGGATGTGCTCTCCCTTGGCAATCTTGGCAGGAACAACAGGAAAATTACTCCCTTCCTTGAAAATCATTTGTCCTTGAAAAAAAAAAATGCTCACACATAAGGTATCGCAGACAGTCCTTAGTCCTGATTTGCAACAAAGGGCGCGCGTGAAGAGGGGGCCGAGGGGAGGGAAAAAAATTTAGAAGTTGCCACTTGTCAACATTCACGCTCGGGTGTCTCTGAATATGGGCGAACTCACGCCGGTCCCCACCCATCGATGCCACCCACTTTGACAAGAAAAACAGAACCCCTCGAAGGGCTTGGTGACGAGATACTATTTTACATAGGGACTTAAAGTATTAGGGGTTGACGGAAGATGCCTATAGACTCCGTCGTTGTCGTCGTCGTCGGTATTCCGGGCATCGTAATAGCCCTGTCTGGTGGTGATGTCATCATCACCCACTTTCGTTGCTTTTCCGCTTAAAGGTGAACAAAAACAGTACGAAAACCGTTTTCCATTCTGGGAGAAGGAAGAAAATACACCAGACCTCAACACGAGGTCTTTTATGGGCAAGGACGTTGCTTGGCTGTACCCCAAAGTAGCTGACGGGGGGCGACGGTGCTGGGAGATGAAAAAAGGATCAAAGAAGACGCCAAGAAGCCGTTTTCTTGACCTAGAAAGAGCAATTCAGACAGATACCTTGATGAGGGGCAGAGGATGGCTTGAAGACTCCTTTCTTGGGTTCGACTTCATTATTCGGTTGATCTCTTTTCCCTTTTATTTTGCGGTTAGTATGTTTTCACTTTTTGTCTTTCCCCGAAGTAACTGTTGATTTCCACACAAAAGCCCAGGTATAAAAATTCAACTTTCGGACTAAACTGACGAAAAAATCAGGCTATGTAATTTTTTTAAACTGTGTTTAATAACTTTTTTGTACCCATCGCATTTGCGTCCTTAATAATTTCAATTTATTTAAATTTATTCGCAGGTTTAAATGTTGGAACTTCGAGAAACCTTTGCAAAAGAACTGATTCAAACGATGGGAGAACACCAACAAGGACGAATTTCTGAAGGCGTACAAGTTACACGTTTTCTACTTAAATAGAAAGAAGAAAAAAATAATCGAGCAAAGAAAAGCACATTGATTAAATTTTCTTCAAAGAACAGTAGTCGGAGTTGAAGAGCTTACGTAACACTTTCATCTTTAAATTAAAAATAAAATGGCACATAATGAATTGAGGCTGGGATTAAGGCCTGCTCATTTCTGTTCATTTTATCAACCTACTAACATTGTTGATATAAGGCATTTAACTAAGGTATTAAAGTTTTTTGTGATATTGTCAAAATAAATAATCACCTCCCGGACTCTTGGAAACTAGCTCATTTTCAGCCAATATAGAATTTAGATGACTCCAACAACCCGTCTAACTATTGTTCAACAATACTTGCTTCTAAAATCTCAGCCAAAATCATGGGACAATCATCAATAGAAATATTATAGCATTTATTGAATGTACGGCAACAATATGACAGTAATGGCAGACTCTTGTCTTAACATTGGATATAATCACATAGGCCATAATCTAAAAATTCCTTAATTCGTCGCTGCCCTGAATTCAGCTCGTTTATCTGGACCGAGCCACCTTGAACTGCGTTAATGTGTTAGGACGAGATGCAAAACCACCATCTTCTCAAGCTTACTGCCACTATCAGTCTTGAACTGACTTATTTCGAGGTTATATTCATCTTCCTCTTCTATATTAATAAACTAGCAAAACCCCCGAGCGCTGCCACGGTTTTTAATAACACAAATAATTTTTGATTAGTCCAAGATAAGAAAAGGGTGTAATGAAACAAAGAAGTCTGCAAAACATTATTTTGGTGCTATAAAAAAGGAATTACTTATAAAATATTGTTAACTACAACTTTTTTAAAAATTCAAGGTCGAGCACCACCTATCGAAAATATTTTGTACTACGTGTACAACAGACACATAGCCCTTCATATTCCTAATACGTCTCGTGGGCGTAGATTTTGACGTTTCCAGGTAATTGGCACCCTTTGCAGAGTTTGCCCAATGGCGACCTCAACATTTTTCACAAAAAAATCTCTTAAAAATTTTGCAGAATTGGCGCCCACTGTCACATTTTGGCGCCCCTAAAAGAATCCAATAAATACATGCAACTTGAGGTGAACATTGGCAACATTATATTGACTACACTACAGATTTGATCCTGAAGAGGGCTGTTACTGCTTCCCGTTTTCGTGTTTCGTCGTTTCATGCTTTAGCAGCTGGTCATACAACCCCCACGGAACTGGCAATACAAAAATGTTCTTATTATATTAATGCAAGTTTAACAATTCCCTCTAACGATTCTTTATAAACGATGCTCGATATTTCACTTGTAAACAACGTTTACAACATTTGTGGCATTAATTCGACTTAGTTGAGTTGATATTTTGCAAATCGCCATAAAATCTATACCAATCAAACAGTTACTCACCAAAATAGTTCGTTTTTACTTCTTAAAGCTCGCATCTGTTAACATTCAATAGATACTATATTTACCTTTTTGTGAGTCTTCGGAAAGGCCCTTTATACTGTGTCGACAATCTATTTTCTTCATATAGAGTGCAATGTCGAACAGCAGCTCTAGTCGAGGAAGGACGAAACTGCCACAACCTACCTGCGATATTTTTTAGTCCACGTACTCCCAACGATTACTGTCGTGACTTTGACATCGGGGCATCAAAAAACAACTCGTTCCGAACCGATAATCGGTTCAGATAGTCGAATCCCAGAAAAAACCTTTTAAATAAAACTAAAAAATACGCTTTTCTATAAAAATTAACTACTGAGTAAAAAATAAGTTGGAGTGTAAAGTTTTTATTGGTCCACTCACGCCTCATAGCTAATTGTATTCTACTTGTTATATCCTTTCATTTGATACCCATGGCGGGGGTCGGGGAGCACAATTGCGAAATTCGGCCGCCATCTTGGAACAACCATCTTGATTTTTTTACAAAATGGTCAGGCCGCTATATTTATTTTTTTACAAATATGTCAGATTACATTGTCACGAGAACTTTACATAAGTGCAAAATTTGAAGCTGATCAGTTACATATATATGGAAGTGGGTCAAAATCAACATTTGCAAAAAAATAAAAATACCCGCCAAATTTTACAATTCTGTTTCCCGATACACGTGTATCAAATGAAATGGCTGTGTGGCGTTATTCCAAATTTAAAATGGCGGCAAACGCAAAACGGGGGATAACATTTTTCTCTACAACACGCTCTGTATGGGTATCAAATGAAAGGGTGTGACAAGTAGAATACTATTATCTGTGTCGCTTAATTCCAAATTCAAAATGGTGGCCAGTACAAAATGGCGGTTTACCATTTTCCTTGTATCCCCTTCGGTAATGAAAGTGTGTAACGAATATAGTACAGTAAGCTTATTTTAAATCAAATATGGCGATCAATACAAAATGGTGGAAGACATATAATAGACAAAACAAATAAAATAAAAATATGGTTTTAAAAGAATTAAAAAATACGCTTTTATGAAGAACTATGAAGTGAAAAAATAAATTTGAATGCGAAGTTTATGCGAACAAACTACCTTTCGAAATGTAGCAAAGCGTGCAGCACTAACGAAAAGTTCCAGTGTTAATGAAATAAGATAAGTAAAGAGTAAGTGTATTTATTAGATTTTTTTATGGGAACCAAATTGTCCATTTTTTGTCTGCACGGTGGGCGAAAAATTTGTAAAATGGATTACCTTTTTTGGCACCATAAGCGAAATTCTGCTCAGGACGTCTAGTCCTCCAGCATAGACAAATCTTTGCGGACGATTCTGAATATGTTTAGCTAGGTGTCTGTTGTGGACTTAGTACACAATATCTCATCATCGAATCTTAAAAAGGTTGTAACTTAGAGTATTTTTTTAAATTACCCAAAATCAATTTTGGCAAATTTGTTTTTTTTTTTTTTTTGCATTATACCTTTTTCCTACCGCGGACTGTGCACACATAATCTTTTTTTTTTATTGAAAGGCTTTACATATAGTGATGAGCAAAAATTGTCTGAGGTTTGCAGTCTTGCACATTTAGCAAGAACAAGACCAAAACTCAGCTATGTTCGCAAGACCAAGCCAAGACCAAGACTATATCAGTCTTGTCTTGTTCTTGCGTTTGCTCATCATTAGTTTCAAGGCACGCGGGTTTTGTTAGTTTCTAATATAATAAACCTTTTAATTAAACCCTTCAAAGAAATAACATCCAAGGACTCACTTTCATTCTAGGGCAACATATGCGGGTGCTATTACTATTTATAGTTGAGTATTTGTTTTTATAGAAAGAAATGAAATTGATTCCTTGTAGGATTATCCTTTACTGACACTGTCGATCCCCTAAAGGCCAAAACGCTGGTTTCCGTAGTGATCCCTCGTTGATCCTTCGAAACAAAATTGCTAGCTTTCTCTGTTGGGCTCGGTTCGATTGTCTGAAAATATAAAGGCATGAATTTCTTAATTTTTTCAATTTTGACAAAAAAGGTATATTGTTAAGGATTACCCAACTGGATTAAACGATAACCTATTCCAACAACGATAACGTGCAAAATGAGTATATACTGGATCCGTATTGATTAAGAGTACTAAATTATTGATTTCTTTATTAATTCAGCCGTACATCCACTATGGTCACTAAACATACATTTTAAATTTCCAAGTACTATTTAAATTTTTTTTTTATAAAAAACAATTTGCTATCTTTATAATGTACCTACTTTGCATCATTTTAACTCGTATGGTAATTGTCAATTTCGAAAATGATTTTTTGGCAATTATATATTTGTCCCGCTCTAAATAGCATTTTGTGTTGGCTGGTGGAAAAATTGCGTTGATAGTGCAAAATTCGGCAATTTTCATATATTTGTTGTTTAGGTGTTTTAAAGATCAAATTTCTACGTTTCAACTACACTTATAAGTTGTATAATGGGTTCATTATCATGTATTCTAAGAACAACTTGCATGCGATGCTTTTTAAAATCTGTTAATCTATAAAATATTTCTATTGTTATTTTTCCTTGTGCTTGTTGTTGTTATTTGCATGTACTTGGAAATCATTATAAATTCAACTGTAATGATTTATGCATACGGTTGGTTTATATTTATTAAATTCTTATTCACTATTAAATTAATTTATTATTCATATTTATTAAACTCATTCTTTCAGGCATATTTACATCATTTAGGTTATTTCATTATGAAGTACCACAAACTTGTTAATATTTTAATATTCTTCTTATTTTAAGCTTGGGGTTGAAAATGTTTAGAGGTGCATAAGTTGTCAAGTTTTATTTTTATGGAATTCAGATTATTGGTGTGGCCGTTAGAATTTTCGTTTAATAGTTTGGATAAAGCTCCATTTAATTCTTCCTATCACATCACTTGCTGTCATTTAATCAGTCACGACGACTGGGGAGAACTCTCAATGATAAATGAACTTTATTCATTCGGCATGCGCGTATTCCTTCCCAAATTATTTTGTTGTTTTTTCTGCATTTGTTGTCGTTGTAACTTAAAAGAGTGGAAATGATAGAACAAAATTTATAAAATTTGGCAACGAGGTTCGCAGTACTGTTCAATTTGCGTCACGGTGTTTGAAAACATTTATACTGTTATTCTCGAGTGTAAGAAATTCTGAAAAATATTCTATCCATTCTTTACTTAAGTTTCATTTGTTAGTTGCTTGCCGACAAATTAAGTATTCTGAACTCCACATCTTTATGTTTGGTTGGCGAAATAATCTTGTGTAAATGTAAGGAGGTATTTATTTATTTATTTTAACCTGCATATCTTATCCATATGTCTTCTCACTTTCATAATTTCTTTATTTTAATAATAATAGAGTTACCCTTCTAACTCAGAAGGTGCACTTCTCAGCAGGGCTGAGAAACATTTACCACTGCAGTCGTGGCCCAGCTGAAACATGCAAACATAAAATATTAAACAGCATATAAGATCAAAAACATCAAACAGAGAAGCGTGGAAAAGCCCCACACATAGAGAGTCACGCCACATTGAGAAGGGTCCTTTTAAGGACAAGTTCCCTAGTTAGCAAGCTAAACACACTCCAATTATTGTTAGTATTTATAAGCATGCGATTAAACGGTTCGAACATGCCATAATTGGTGTTAGAGGAATTAATGTGCAAGAGAAGTTCACCACTCAGGTTGTAGTTATTCACTCTAAATGACGCGCGGCTTCTTAAGAAACCAGAGTCACCTTGTCATTCATCAGTCGATGAATGAATATAACGTCAGCGACCTCACGGTGCTTATGGAGAGAGGTTAAGTTTAACAATTTAAGTCTGTTCTCATAAGGCGGAAGAGCAAGTGGGTCATCCCACGGGAGGTGGCTAAGTGCAAACCGGACGAACTTCCTTTGAACCGATTCGATTCGACTAACATGGGAGGAGTAGTAAGGAGACCGGGAAGCGTAGTCATGCAAAGGCCTAACCAAAGATAAGTACAGGTGTTTAGTGATGAGGGGGTTGTTGAATTCCTTGAACCATCTTTTTATAAATCCCAGGACTGAATTGCCCATGGAGGAGATTTAATTGATGTGGGTGGATAAATCCAACTTACTTTCTAACCTAACCCCTAGATCGATTACAAATTTAGCACGGGAGATCTTGTTGTCAAGGAAAGTATAGTCATACGTTATAACACCACGTTTCCTACAAAAAGTCATGATCTCGCATTTACTAATATTCAGCACAAGGTTGTTGTTGGAACACCAAGAATAGAAGGTGTTTAGATCTGCTTGCAGAAGTTTGCAATCCTCAATACTCCTTATGTGGCGATACAGTTTGATGTCATTAGCGTAAATAAGAATTTTACAGCGCCTTAGCTGAGTAACAATATCGTCAATTGATAAAATAAAAGGGAGAGGGCCAAGATGACTACCTTGCGGGACTCCTGAGGACGCTTCGATATTCTGGGAGTCAAATCTAAGGACTCCGCGGAATAGAACCTGGTAGGTTCTGTTGGCTAAGTACGACTGGACAAGGGTATACGGGAAGCCTAATTTCTTTAGTTTAAGAACTATAATAGAGTGGCAGAGCTTGTCGAAAGCCTTACAGAAGTCTGTGTAGACACAGTCAGTTTGGCAGCCAGTGACAAAGCCTTTAACTGTGTGAAGAGAACTCCAGTAAATTAGTAGTAGTGGAACGGGCTGCAAGAAAACCATGTTGGTTTGTTGAAATAAGTCGATAGGGGCGTAGTAGGGGCGATAGCAGAATAAATAATAGATTCGAAGAGTTTTGGTATTAGACGATAACTTCGCAATTGGCCCATAATTTGATATTTCGTTTTTACAGCCTTTTTTATTATAAAAGAGTTCTTCCATAAGGTTGGGAAGCGCCCTTTATTTACGGATTTTTGAAATAAATATAGAAGAAGAGACAGTAGGGCCCCTGCACAGGATTTTAGAACAGAGGAACTCCATCAGGGCCGGACGAGAAATCCTGCGGAAGTTCATTTATGTTTCGATATATCTTCCCTGGTTATAGACAGGGATACGTTTGAGCCGTTTGGATTGCATTGATATGTCGAAAATTTTCTTCATCTGGTTGGAGCCCCCGTCTTCGAGAACGATTTAAGGAAGAATGATGCAAATTTGTCACAAATCTCGGATGAATTAGAACTTTTTACCCATGGTTGGCATTGCAATATATATTTTATAACTTTGATTTATTTTTCCAATAATCTTCACCGCAATATTCCAGTACAAGAATACAGCAGTAAGTTTCAAAGAAACACATTTTCCCCTTATAAATTCCTTCAGCGAAGATGGTTGGGCGAAAAGTATACATATGTCAAACAAGAGATCGATTGCAACACTTAATACAGCAAAAAAAAGTCAATCTGGCAACTGTCTTATGGGAGTAATGACGGTTTAATTTACTGGAATCTTCAGAGAAACACTTCCAGCAATACTCGGAGGAGCGAATGTAGTCAATGCTTGTCTGAAAACAACTTTAAGGTATTCCCACGTGCAAAACTGCCACTCTATTCGTGTTTTATTGCATTCTGTTGATGCTTTCTCCAGAACAGTTTGACTCACAATGTGAATCCCCTTAAAACCGATGGTCAATAATTTTGGTCTTCCCGTATGTGTGTGTGTGTGATGAAATGTGCTTTCAAAATCAGACAGGTTAATGAAATACAAAGGTGTTCCATTCCGTAAATCAACATGCTGTTCGATTCGAGGCAAGGAAATTGAATTCGAAAAAATTTCGGTAGAAAATTTGATTATCCTTTTGCGGTAATAGCCGTACCTTAACTTAATATGCGAGTTCCTGTTACAGCAGCATGTCAATTCAGCATGCTTCAGCTCAGCTGCATCGATCTCTTCATCATCATTTCAACCGCATTAAACCCAATAGTTAATTAATGCCAAGGGCTTTGAAAACCCCTTTCCCGCCCCGTTTACATTGCGATATCCACCAATAGATTATATTCGTATAGTTAATTTTTGCACGGATTTATTCCCTGTTCATCCAGCTCAAGTATTGTTTTTAATACCCCCTTATCGCAGGGTGACACGTTTCAAAGTGATTTGATACTCGTACACATCGATACGAATCGCCCTAAAACAGATCTCACCCCCCAAACGGAACCAGAATTCCACCCAACCCCCCATCGCCCCTCTGTCAACTCAACGGATCTCTGGAATAGCGTAAAGTCAGAACGGGGGCGCTCTTTAGGCGTGCGTGTAATATGTGGGGGGCCGATCCAGTATGGGGTAGTGGCCCCATATGTTCGCGCTACAAAACTACCATAAAATTCGCATTTAAAATTTATACGCAAAAATTTTTCATCATTTTAAACTCGTTACGAGTTTGTACCGAAGTGAGGGGGTGGCCACGAGACGTGTCGCGTTTTTATCTTTTTACATTTATTGCAGCTTCGGGGGAGTAGTTAAAGATGGAGATTCCAGCAGGGTGGGGCGAATAAAAAAAAGTTGAAGAGAAAAAATGTCCTTTTACGACTTTTTAGATGCAATAATGTCGCAAGAAAATCATATCTTGAGAAGGTTATCTGGGTCATCAGGGTAATTGCGAAAGGCAATGAAATAGGGGCGTTTTATTTTCCTTTCTCTGGTAAATGCTGAATTTATGGTATGCGTGGATAATTGCCGTTATTTTATTTCTGACAGCCATTTAGGATTTTATTTTAAAATATTTAAGGATATACTCGTGTACAATACACCCATTAACAATATGGTCACAATCAAAATTTTCAGATTTCAGAACACCAGTTTTTGCACTTCATGCACGTGTACAACTCGGAGTTATGAAAGCGAAAGTGCACAGCAAAGCTTAGGTAGCGACATCCTGTGCTGCGCTCGAACAGCAGTCATTGATATCGAACGCTTTTTGCCTTCAATAAATTGAAAAAACCAGCACACTTTAGGGCGACACACTTCGAATTGGAAATGAATCTAAAAAACTGGACTAAATACAGTCTCTGTACCCAATCTCTCTGTCCGCCGAATTTGCCCTTTTCAAATGGATTCACATTTTTTCAAAAGTTTTATTCGCAGTTTTTTATTATTGTAATTATTTTAGTGACTACTAGCATAAAACCCGCGTGCCTTGCAACGCCTTTAAAAACTGTTTATTATGTGCAATGTTTTCCTTTAAAAAAATCAACAAAAAAGTCAGCTGTTATTATCACTAAAAAGGGTTTATTATAATGCATTTTTTTAATAAATATGGTAAACAAATTGCTGCGAATATCACCTCTGCTCAACAAATCTGCAAGTTTTGAAGCAGAGATTGGCATGTATATGTCATCAAGAAAAGTGACATTTTAGGGTTTGACGAACGTTCGTTAAGTTTGTTCGCCTATTTACGTGGATGTAAGAAATTATGAAGCAATCACAAATGAATATTAAATAAAGTGAATTTCGAGTCATTCATTTCTACGTGATTATAGGGATGCACTGTCAAAATTTTAGCCCTTCAGCTTCAGAGGTTTGGGTTAACCCCATTTCATCACCTTAGGAGATGCATTTCGAGTAATCGCCTCTTAGTGGATGTCCACGTCATTATAGGGATGCACTGTCCAAATTTCAACCCTGTAGCTCCAGTAGTTTGGTAACCCCATTTCACCCCTTTAGGGGATGAATTTCGAAAAATCGCTTCTTAGTAAATGTCCACTTCATTATAGAGATGCACTGTCAAAATTTCAGCCGTTTAGCTCCAGCGGTTTGGCTTAACCCCATTTCACCCCCTTAGGGGATAAATTTCGAAAAATCGCCTTATAGTGGATGTCCACGCCATTATAGGGATGCACTGTCAAAATTTCAGCCCTATAGCTCCAGCGGTTTGGGTAAACCCCATTTCACCCCCGTAGGGGATGAATTTCGAAAAATCGCTTCTTAGTGGATCTTCACGCCATTATAGGGATGCACTGTCAAAATTTTAGCCCTATAGCTCCAGCGGTTTGGGTAAACCCCATTTCACCCCCTTAGGGGATGAATTTCGAAAAATCGCTTTTTAGTAGATGTCCACGCCATTATAGGGATGCACTGTCAAAATTTCAGCCCTATAGCTCCAGCGGTTTGGGTAAACCCCATTTTACCCCCTTAGGGGATGAATTTCGAAAAATCGCTTCTTAGTGGATGTTCACGCCATTATAGGGATGCACTGTCAAAATTTCAGCCCTATAGCTTTAGCGGTTTGGGTAAACCCTATTTCACCCCCTTAGGGGATGAATTTCGAAAAATCGCTTCTTAGTGGATGTTCACGCCATTATAGGGATGCACTGTCAAAATTTCAGCCCTATAGCTCCAACGGTTTGGATAAACCCCATTTCACCCCCTTAGAGCATGAATTTCGAAAAATCGCTTTATAGTGGATGTCCACTCCATTATAGAGATGCACTGTCCAAATTTCAGCCCTATAGCTTTAGCGGTTTGTAAAAACCCTATTTCACACCCTTAGGGGATGAATTTCGAAAAATCGCTCTTTAGTGGATGTAAACGTCATTATAGGGATGCACTGTCAAAATTTCAGCCCTATAGCTTTAGCGGTTTGTAAAAACCCCATTTTACACCCTTAGGGGGTGAATTTCGAAAAATCGCTCTTTAGTGGATGTGCACGTCATTATAGGGATGCACTGTTAAAATTTCAACCCTATAGCTTCAGCGGTTTGGATAAACCCTATTTCACCCCCTTAAGGGATGAATTTCGAAAAATCGCTTTGTAGTGGATGTCCACTCCATTATAGGGATGCACTGTCCAATTTTCAGCCCTATAGCTTTAGCGGTTTGTAAAAACCCCATTTCACACCCTTAGGGGATGAATTTCGAAAAATCGCTCTTTAGTGGATGTCCACGTCATTAAAGGGATCCACTGTTAAAATTTCAACCCTATAGCTCCAGCGGTTTGGATATACCCCATTTCACCCCCTTAAGGGATGAATTTCGAAAAATCGCTTTATAGTGGATGTCCACGCCATTATAGGGATGCACTGTCAAAATTTCAGCCCTATAACTTTAGCCGTTTGCATAAACGCCATTTCAACCCCTTAGGGGATGAATTTCGAAAAATCGCTTTTTAGTGGATGTAAACGTCATTATATGGATGCACTGTCAAAATTTCAGCCCTATAGCTCCAGCGGTTTGGGTAAACCCCATTTCACCCCCTTAGGGGATGAATTTCGAAAAATCGCTTCTTAGCGGATGTCCACGCCATTATAGGGATGCACTGTCAAAATTTCAGCCCTGTAGCCCCAACGGTTTGGATAAACCCCATTTCACCCCCTTAGGGGATGAATTTCGAAAAATCGCCTTATAGTGGATGTCCACGCCATTATAGGGATGCACTGTCAAAATTTCAGCCCTTTAGCTCCAGCCGTTTAGGTTGTGCGTTGTCTGTCAGTCAGTTACTTTTTATACAATAGAAAAAAAAGTAAAGATAAAAAATCTCCTTACAACTTATTGAACCCCATTTCACCCCCTTCAACCCTTTTTTTCTCCATAAAAAGTAGCCTATGTCCGTCTCCAAGGTCTAAACTATGTCTGTAGCAAATTTCATCAAAATCGGTTTAGTGGTTTAGGCGTGAAAGCGCAACAGACAGACAGACAGAGTTACTTTCGCATTTATAATATTAGTAAGGATAACAATAGTAAATTGTATCAGCTTCCCAAGGCGCTTTAACCTGTATCGGGAAATTATTTTACTGATCTTCATAATGGTATTTAAACTAAGTAAAAGCACGTGAGCTCAGTATACATACATATATTCGCTTATATTTGGAAAATCATCCATTATCACTTGGTTGCACACTTTTGTATTGAGTGTGTTTTGAAAACTAGTTGGGATATGGGTTTGACCCGTTCGGTCCACACGATCAACTTCCCAGTAATGATGAACGAAGATGGAATAAACTGACTTCTTACAAAATAGTAATATGTTTAGCACTAGTGGGAAATTGACTAGTATCAGAACTGGTGACAAAGTAATCTTGAGAGAAGCTAGTTCAAATAACTATAATAGCGGTAAATCCACAAGATTTTTCTAGAGAATTTGTTTTTTCTGAACGTTAGCAAACAAACATTTCCTTCGTACCTTGTTCGATAAACTAAAGCGGGTATTCGAATACGTATTGAGCGTGTTGAAGTGCTGGCGCCGTTGCTAAAATGGGAAGCGAATGACTTCATTTGGAAATTCCAAAGCTTTCCGGAGATATTTGCTAATCAATGTAAAGTAGGTACTTGTCCGACTTGACCAAAAAGAACAAATTTTGCGGTAACTACTGGAAATCCCGGGATGAACCGCAATTTCCTGAAACTGTATCACGCGTAGAAAACAATTCCCCGTCAAAAAGTGCTGATCCAAGGTTTTGAAAAATTCGTGATGTTTGTAAAGGGTAACGAAATTTTTGCACGATTTTTAAAGGTTGTCGGATTTTGACAAGTGATGTTGGAAGGCTATCGCTGTGCAGAATCCATAGATCACTTCGTTTAGAACGGGTCTCATTCCAACGAGTTTATTAGATATTAGCAAAACTTGTCAATTTGTCTTTCTGACAATTAGCCGAAGTTTTTTCTATTTAAACAAAAAAGACCCGACCGAATATTATGAAATTTTTTTCAGAGCATTTCTTCGTTAATATTCTTTTTTCGGCATCTCAATGAACTCGATATAGTTTTTAGTTTGCGCGATATCGTGCAGGTACAAAAATCATAAACGTCGTTTACACAAAAAAAAAAACGGTTCGACCTAATTTTATGAAAATCTTTGCAGATCATATTTTGGTTAATACTCTTCGAACGGCACCTCAAGTAAGTCAATATTTTTCGTAGTTCGAAAGATATCATGCAGGTACAACAGCGATTTTACCACTTTGGTGAGAAACACCCATTAGGCTCCTTCAGTATCGGTGTGGTAGTAGGTGATTTGTTAACCTGCTTTCTTCTACGGTTTGTCTGTATTGGCGCTGTCTCGTTGTCATTTGCCAAACTCGGTTCGCTCAGATTTCCCACTTTATTGTAGATTTCTTGCGTAATTCTGGGTTTCCACCAAACAGCCAGTTTTAAACTTGGTTGTTTACCCACTCGAGATGGGACAGTGTTTTGTTTAGAAAAAAAAAAAACAAAAAAAAACAAAAATGTCGACAAAAATGTTTCCAAAATTGTTCGATTTTTACAAAACATTGACATTTTTGTTGGCAAAAACAGTTTTTGTTTCTGTTTCCTGTTTTGTCTGTTTGGTGGAAACTAGGCATAAGACTATTTTGCATTAAGACTGGGATTTTACTTCATATGTCTTCTTGCCGTTTTTCGGGTTTTTGCGACATGCTTTTATTCGGCGGGACTGGGTACCCTTCCCCTCCACCGACAATTCTTCCCCTTTTTGGCATCAGGACTGAGCGTAAAACTTTTACTTTGATTGTTTCCACAGATCGCTATCTTGGGTTTTTATGATTATTTAATATATTTTCGTAATACTACCTGCTAGCACAATTAATAATCACAACTCAAATCTGTAATTCACCTACAGCAGGCAGAAACAGCAGCTTCAATGCCCGAAACAGCAGATAGAAAAAGCTATAAATAAGCTTAAAAGTAACAAGTCGCCAGGTATACAGATAAAATACAGAAAAATTTGAAAAATGTAGTGATACACTAAAAGCACAAGATGGTCAATACGTTAAAGAAATACTAACAATGGACGATAGAGAAATACTAACGGGACTTAATAGAGAAATACTAATAATATTGTAAAGTATTAATAAAAAAAATAGATGAAGATCCTCCCAACACGAGTCGACTGATTTGCAATTCCAGTTGCACACGCAACTCCTTCGATATCTTTCCAATGTACGGAAGTGAGAGTCCATACATGGGTCGACGGAAACGAAACCCATTTGAAACTAGTTTGAGCTGCTCGAGTGCGACTGACTAACACTGATTGATCCAAAATCAGTTGTACTCGTGTGCGGCCAAAGATTTCATTTTAATTGCAAACTGGTTGTAGTCGTGATTATTGTGAAACCGGTTTAAAATTGGGATTGCAAATCAGTCGATTCGTGTGCGGTACACTTCATAAAATTTCATTTCGTTAGTTGAAGATATCTGCCTACTAAGCAATACAGCAATAACACAAAATCGTCTAAGTATGTATATTTATGTGAGCGTATCCGAACGTGATCAATTACTGAGTTTCCATGCAGAGTTTACAATGGGTTCGCTCAGAGTAAGCGCCCATGGAAACGGGGGTTGAGTAAAGTTTCGTTAAATGCAAGAAAACTCTATGAAACACGTCGGATTAACTTGGGTTTTGCATATGTATTTGTTTAAGTGTACGTGTAAATGTAAAGTTACCCTATGCCTACGACAGGGGACTCCCTAAAGTGCATTACTGTCTTTCAATGAGCCGAGGTAGAATTTTCGTTGAGTAAGCAGAAACCTTTTTGCCCAAGCTAATTCGATGTTGTTTCCATGACGGCTCTGGGCGAAAGTAACAGATAAATAATATTACATTGCATAGGCGATGGTATATGTGCAGTAAAGGATATACTCAATCACACTCATATGCAAAACTCGGCTGAACCGGACTAGTTAACGAAACTTTACTCAACCCCCATTTCCATAGGAGCCTACTTTGAGAAAACCCAGGGTAAACTCTACATGGAAGCACATGCGGGATTGCGGGATTGAGATTTTGATGCGGGATTGGATTCCCTAGTTTGGACGCATATAAACTGCATGAAGTATGAGAGATAGAAGTTGACACAAAAACGGAGACAAACTTGACTGATCAAACATTTTAAAAAGCTTTAGTACAAAGAAAAACCGAGCTTGGGCCTGTTTGGACGGTTCGTTTCCAGGAGCACTCCTCATCATCCCCACTTCCCCCTTCATCGTAAAAGTTCGTGAGAAATGTTCCTGGAAGCGAATCGTCTAAAGAGGCCATTTGAAAAAATATTTTTGTGGGCCTAATTCAATCTACAGGGAGAGTGGAAAGAGCATAAACAATAGTATTCTGAACGCCCCAACAGACTAAACCAAATATAAAAGTAAATCGAAACAACATTTAAGGCCACAATCACAATTGGAGGCTTCTGGGATACATTTTCACTTAAAATTTAAAACAACTTCATAAATTTCTACGACAACAGAACAACAGCGAAACGCGTATGGCCTTTGCATAACAATATTAATAAATTCATTTTGACGATTTGGGAAGGATGATTTTAAAAGTCAATTTTTAATATAAACTCCGACTTAATTTCCCCAGAAACCAAAAGGAATAAAATTCCGAAAAAGCGATTCTGCCCCAACTCTTAATCTGTGAAAAATCTGAATGCACATTAAAATTTATGATAAGAAGCCCCCAGTCTGGGCTAGCAGCTGGGAAAAAAGCGAAAACATCCCTTCCCGTAATTCTCTGACGTCAACTAGAATTGCAGAAGATGAGGACTAGTATAGGATTTCTTTTGAGAGGAAAATAATAACAGTGCCTTCCACCTAATTTCGTCCCCTCTTGCTGGTAACAGTTTCAAGTCCTGAATGAACTGCCATGCCAGGACGAAGGTGTGCAGCGCGCCTCTATAGAAGGATCCGGTGTTGCTATAGCATTCCCTCCGTAGAAACTCCGTAGACCGTAGCCACTCAAACGTAAATGCAGCGTGCAGTCGTGCAGTTTCACTTTCGTTCAGCAGACGGGGGTGGATGTCTGTTGATTCAAGGGTTGCTCCACTGGTTCTGGGGCAGAAAGTTACCATATGCCCTTGTGACTGAGTGCATACGAGTATGTGACCTACGCTCCTTGTGCAACTTTTTGGTCATGTGTGGGGTTGTGTTGTTGGGTGGCTGTGCAGAGCTCTAAGCTCGTATGCTGAAGCACTTCTATGCTAGATTTCCAGCGTAAGTGGTTTTTTTTTTTTCCATCTGGCGATGGGAGCTAGGGACAAAAGGGTAGATACTCCCCTGCCCGTAACAAACCACACTTTGCAGCGACAGGAGAGGGCCCTTGGCTTCTACACTTTAGCAAAGTTGTTAGAAGTTTTCAAAGGCTGTTGTTTTTCTGTACATTTTTAAAAAAATGAGGTTTTCCCGTTCTGTATTTTTTTTTTTTTTTTACTTTCTAGTCTTTACAAGTTTTTTTTTTTTTTTTTTAGAAAAATTTCCAAAGAATCTTTAGGGGTTGGAAGGACGAAAGATAACGCACAACCAATGGATGGTTGAGTTTACTCCTTGAAAAAGTCGGCAAAAGACTTTTGTGTGCCCAATGCGACATGAATATGAGATTTTCGCCAGCTTCCTCCTCTGGCACCATCTACTACCCCTTGTCTCCATCACCACCATCCCTTCGAGCAACCACCCTCCGAAACTCCTGTTAAATGAAGCTTTATGATTTTCTTTCTTGTATCGTGCTATTCGTCTTCCCTTTTAATGATCAAGGGATGATGGAAATTTGCATAATAAAATAGAGAGAAAAAAAATGAATTTTTCTTTTCTTTTCCTAAATTAGAGGAGGAGAGGGGGTAGTATAAGAAAAGAAGAAAAAATCTGCAAATGTTTGTTGGATTTCTTCATTCCCTCCTCGCAATAGATGGGAATATGGGAGTAGGAAAGCGAAAAGAATGGGAATGAGTTGTTTTTTAAAGGGTATAGTTGAGAATTGTTGCATTTAGTCATTTTTACTCAGTTTTATTTAAGCTGGATTTTTTTATAAATGACTCTTACGTCGAATTCTAAACCAAAATTTACATTATTTTAAGGTTAGTCTGAATTGACAATTGGTATGAAATGAGGAAGGGGTTGGTGCTGGGTTGAAAGTAGTCCAAGTGGGGAAAAAGCTCAAACCTCGATCAAGATAATTATTCAACATTAAAAAGTATAACTATCATCTTTGTAGTCCAGTTCAAATAGTCGAAAAAGGGGAGCGAAATTGCAATTTACAATGTACGATTTGTTTTTGCCTTTGTTCGGATACATCTAACAATGACAAAACCAAGTTTGAGGGGTGTGGAGAGTTTAGTTGAGGTTAGTTGAGTTTAGTTGATTTTAGTTGCTAATAGTTGAGTTGGGTTGAGTTTAGTTGCGAAGAGTTGGGTTAATAGTTAAATTGGGTTGAGTTTAGTTGAGTTTAGTTGCTTTTTTCAAGATGGCGAGTTTTATCATTGCCAGATGTACCCGAGAAAATGCCAAAGAAAAAATGTCCTACATGGTTGAAATTGGGTCTATTTCGTCCTTTTTAGTACTTTTCCACTTGAGCTTTGTCGAGAAGTACCAAATAAGCACCAGATAAGTCCACTTTTAACATTAAAATTATATTTATAACTTCAAAACTGAAGTCCGTAGAGTAAAAAATGTCGGACATTATTCTTAGCAAATTGTCCAAGCTTCCTAATTTTGTAAAAAAAGTATTGATCAAATACGTATTTTTTTGGAGAAAAGGTGGTAGGTAGGTGGTTTAAGTTGACTTTTTCGTGAAACATTTTTTTTTTATTTGAGGACTCATAATTTTTACAGTTTTATGAAGGTGGTAGTATATTGCCGCCTTATTCATGAAAATATCTAATAGGGTTACCCCCACCACTCAAAAATTTTTGTTCGTCTATTCAAGATCTATCCACAGCCGGGCGTTTCGACAGTTGCAGCAATACACCCTGTATACACGCGGGCACCTCTTCTTTGGTTTCTAAGAAAACCAACTGGTCTAAAGGACATGGCCCATTTTTGTATGGGCGTTGGCATAGCTATCGAACTTAATGTACACCAATGATTTTTGATGTTTTATATTTGTGAATATTGGCACATTAATTTGCTATAAAGAAAAAACTCGAGGAACTTGTCATTACAACAGACTAGGTACAATATCATTTCATTAAATCTTTTAATCAGATCGTATTCAATAAGTGTATAGATTATGATTTTGCTATTAAAAACCTTAAGGAGCTTTAAAATAGCGAACAGTTGTGAATTATTACGGTTAACTGATATGGTTTTATAATTATTCAGCATTTAAACAAAGTAATGGCCACCTGAATTAAAGATCTTTAACTGTATATTGAATAACATTTATTAAATTTTAGTCCAGTCGTCCAAAATTCGAATACAGACCTCTAATGAAATGTTAACTCACTAATCTTAATAGTTTTTAGTGAGTAGAATATGTCAAAAAAAAGTTTCGGAAAATTGGTTGTACAGTACCCCCAAAAACACCCCCCTAAAAATTGAAAATTCCGTTTTGTGCTAATATCTTTTAAACGGCAAGTCCTATGTATCTTAAAATAGTTTGTACAAAGTCTGTAGATCATGCGATTATCTACAAAAAATGATATAACACATTTTCTCGTACGAGTTGCCGTTCATGAGATATCGCTGTTTTAAAGATGTCAAATACTCATCCCCTAATTCGTAACTTGAATAAGTCATCAGACTTCAATAAATCCTCTGTTGGACTACGTGGCTAATATTTCCAGGTGATGCCTGGATATATTTTGAGAAAAAATTGTTCTATAGAGGGGCTACCCCACTATCCACTAATATAGAGGGTGGAAAGAAAAGAAAAAAATCTAAACTCATAGATTAATCATCGTAGAGCAACGTAATTTATTAGGTTCTTTTAGATAAATGTGTATTCTTTTATTTGAAGTACAGGGGAGCTTAATTGAATCCATTTGGAAGATATGTAGGTTCAAAATACGGAGATATTGAACGTCTGATGAGGAGAAATGAGTATTTTAAATCCTTAAAACGACGATATCTCGTGAACGGTAATTCGTTCGAGGAAAAGTACAATATCATTTTTTGCAGATAATCGCATGATCCAAACTCTGTAAACACTATTTTATGATAGGACTTGTCGTTTAAGAGAAATTATCCAAAAACGGAATTTTCTGTTTTTAGGGGGTTGTTTTTAGGGGTAGCTTACAATCAATTTTCCGAAACTTTTTTTAACATATTCAAGCTGATCAACATGGCTTGTCGTGTATCGGCGACATTTTATTTATCTTTCTCTATGGTCCATTATGGCGGAAGTTGACAAAAGGTTCTTTGAATTCATCTTGAAATACTTAATCTTTTTAAATAAAACTGACAAGTTCAGAGAGGTTAAAAAACACGTATTAATTCATTTTTCTATGTTTGTTATACAATATATTTACTACATATGTGTACATGGAATGTACTTTTTTGTCCATGTTCTTTCAGGGGTTTCTAGCTTCGAAAACTTGCTGCTTCTATCAACTCAGTGTGTGAACTGGAAAATGCGGCCACGCAGCGTACTGCTGTGCTGATCTCTTCTTACCATGACAGCAACACTGTCTCTATCTTTCAGTCGTCGCATAAAGTACCCTGGTGGAAAGACAGGATAGAGCTATTAGGAGACTGTTCAATAGGGCAAAACATACCGGGCATTGGGATGAATATAGGTTCACCCTAACCACCTACAACAAGGAGTTGTAAAAAGATTGCCTTGAGCAAATACTGTGAGAGCAACCCTATAAGTCCCCGGGAGGAGATTGAATTTTTTCGGCACTTCTTCAGTAGTGCGTTGATCTGATTCTCGACAACCTGGTTTGCCTTTTTAGAGCCAGCTTTCACTGGAGGTACATTCCAACCATCTGGAGGAAAGTCGTGGTGTTTTTTATTCCCAAACAGGCAACAGGCCCCTGGAGCTGCCTAAATTCTACAGACCTATCAAGCCTGGTAGATCTTCATATCAGGTGCAAGCTGGAGCTCTTCCTTCCTCTACATAGCTCCCAGTTCGCTTACTTGAAGGGTAAATCAACAGAGGTTGTTTTACACCACAGTCAGTAAAATAAAAAAAACGTGACTTTTCTTCTACCGTAGGTGTCTCTACTATTAGTGTTAAGAGCTGTTAAGGGCTGACCTCAAGGTGGAGTCTTATCCCCGTTGCTCTGGTCGCTAGTTGTGGATGAACTTTTGACCAAACTATCTGAATCTGGTTTCGATGTTATCGGTTATGCAGATGATCTTGCCATCATTGTCTCTGGGAAGTTTGACTTGACCATTACAGAGGTCTTGAGAGCAGCACTCCGAGAAGTTCAAAGAGGGTGTTCCACGGAGACATCCCAGTTGAGTACTCAGGCTCAGTCAAATATTTGGGAATATAGTTAGACAAGATAGTGAACTGGAACGCTCAACTTGACTACGCCATCAGCACATCCACAAGCGCCATATGGGGCAGCAAAAGGCTTCTGGGTAAGACATGGGGTCTTACACCACTTATAATGTACTGAATCAACAATACTGCTGCTGGGGATACCATAGTTAAAATTTAGTTTTTCGTAACAGAAAGAAGAGGCGAATCTCGCTCATATTTTCACGTAGGCACTCTATCCAATATTTTTACAAGAATAGTGACGAAGAATTTTTTCACACTTCCGAAGGGGCTATGTAGGAAAATCGGTCAAATTCTCGATTTATTTTGACAGTTTTAATAATAAATAAAAGCAAGAGTTAACCCTTCTAGCACAGAAGGCGCACTTTTCAGCTAAGCATGAAAATCTATATATGCATACACATACATACATATATATATATATACATATATATATATAGGTACATATATAGAGTTTCCCTTCTTATACAGAAGGCACACTTCCCAGCAGGGCTGAGAAATATTTACCACTGCCGTGGCTCAGCTGAGACATGCAAACATAAAATATTAGTAGAGATTGAACATAGATTAAAATAAAAAGTAAGGGCATCCAACATGTAACCCACCAGACAACATAAAATGTACGCAATCACGTCAGATTAAAAAGACTCCTTTTAAGGGCATCTTTACCAATACTCACGTCAAACACATTAATATTGTTGTTCACGTTAATGAACATGCGATTGACAAGTTCGAATCTGCCGTAATTCGTATTAGAAGAGTTGATTTGTAAGAGAGGTGGTCCTCTTAGATTGTAACGACTCACTCTAAACGATGCACGGTGATCTAGAAAACCTGAGTCAACCTTTCCATTAAGGAGCTGATGAACAAAAACAACATCGGCCACCTCACGGCGCTTGTGTAGAGAGCTTAAGTTAAGTAACTTAAGCCGAGATTCATAAGATGGAAGAACTAATGGGTTTTCCCAAGGAAGATGATTCAGTGCGAATCGAACGAACCTTCGTTGGACCGATTCAATAGTTCTAACATGCACAGAGTAGTGAGGAGACCAAACCTGGGACGCATATTCGAGTAATGGTCTGACAAGAGAAATATAAAGGTGTTTAGTAATCAAGGGGTTGTTAAATTCTTTGGACCACCTTTTTATAAAACCCAGGACTAAACTACCTCTAGAAGAGATATAGTTGATGTGAGTGGAAAAATCCAGCTTACTATCAAATCTAATCCCGAGATCTTTAACAAAGTTTACACGAGGGACACCTTCATTAAGAAAGGTGTAGTTAAAAATTATAGGATCACGTCTCCAACTAAAAGTCATGACTTCACATTTACTAATATTAAGAACCAGGTTGTTATAAGTACACCAAGAGTAAAAGGTGTCAAGATCAGCTTGCAAAAGTTTGCAATCCTCAATACTCTTCATGTGACGGTATAACTTGATGTCATCAGCGTAAATCAATATTCTACAGTGTCTTAACAAGGAAACAATGTCATCAATTGATAAAATGAAGAGAAGAGGGCCAAGATGACTTCCTTGAGGGACACCGGATGATGCTTCAATGGGTACTGATTTGGATCCTCGAAAAAGAACTTGGTAGGTCCGGTCAGCTAAGTAAGACTGGAACCACACCCAGAAGTGCTTGCGGAAAGCCAAGCCTTCTTAATTTGAGAATTATAATAGAATGGGAGAGCTTGTCAAATGCCTTGCTAAAATCAGTGTAAACGCAATCAGTTTGACAACCAGAAACGAAGCCCTCGACAGCATGAGAAGTGAACTCAAGAAGATTGGTGGTAGTGGAACGACCTGCAAGAAAACCATGTTGATTCGTTGAGACAAGCCTCTTGCAGATCGGAGCGATCGCAGAATAGATAATTGATTCGAAGAGCTTCGGTATAACAGACAACTTCGCAATTGGTCTATAATTCGATATTTCGTTTTTGCTACCACTTTTGTGAATAGGAATTATAAACGAATTCTTCCAAAGCGTAGGGAAGCACCCTTTATCCAGGGATTTCTGAAACAGGGTTTTCAGTGGAGACTGGAGACCCTCCGCACAGGACTTCAGGACAGCAGGTGGAATACCGTCAGGGCCCGAAGTGAAGTCGAAAGGGAGTTCATCAATATGTTTCACGATATCAGCAAGGGTAATTGAGAGAGGTAAAAAATGAGGCTCTCGGTTAGGGGTAATGTGACGAAAATTATTGTCATTAGGCTGAAAGTCAGAAGGCAAAAAAGATTGATGAAAGAATGATGCAAACATGTTGCAAATCGCAAGTGACTCAGAACTAGACCAGTTCGTGTGCTGCATAGTATTAGGGTAGTTATCAACTTTTTTCTTAGAGTTGACAAATTTAAAGAAGTTCCTAGGATCAGTAAACACTTTATCACTCATGCTGCTAAGGTGTTCACGATACAGAGTAAAAGAGAGTGAACGAAATCTGTTATAGCAATTGATAAATGAATTGCGACTAGGAGAGTCCTTTCTCTTTAAATAGGTTTTCCAAAGTCTATTCTTCTGATTTTTTAAATGCTTGAGTTCATTATTAAACCAAGGTGGAGAAGAACTGGGCAGTTTTTGGGGCTCATAAGGTACGCAAGAAACGAGGGCCTCGTATAGTACGTTATAAAACAGTGCCACGTCGTCATCCAGCTCATTTGCGGAAAGCAAACTGTTAAAATCGATCGAGGCAAGCTTAGATGACAGCTCCCCAAAGTTAGCCTTTCTAAAGTTAAAGGAATGGGTTACCTCCTCCGGACAAGGCTTATTCTCTGAATTGAAGCAATAATTAAGCAGAAGCGGAGGATGGTAACTGTCAACAGACGTCATGACTGTTGGACTGAGTTCGACAGTCATATTGACTGCGTCAGTAAAGAATACAAGATCTAACTGCCTCCCCAAAACGTTAGATACACCGCTCATTTGATTCAAGCCAAGTGAGAATAAGGAATTAAGAAAACAGGATTCCTTAGAATTCAGGTTGCCTTCAGGAAGGTAGTTATCGTCATCTACATCCGTTACCCACTGAATATTGGGTAAATTAAAGTCTCCAAGGAGAAGTAATTCATCGCCAGTGTCCATCATACTCGAGATATAATCAACACCAGAGATGAGAATATCATAGAGATTTTTACCTCTATCGTCAAGAGTGCTTAACATATCTGGTGGGATATAGCAGCACAGCAGAAAGAGATTAATTTTTGATAAGGTAATTTTAAGAGCGACAAGCTCAATGTCAAGGTGGATAGAAAAACTAGGAAGAGAAATTGGATTACAAGACAGATGGCTACTACAAGCAAGAAGTACGCCACCTCCACGAGCATCCGAGTCAGTGTAACGACAGGATTGCGCCCTTGTTTACATCCCTTAGCTACCAATTACGCTCAAGCTTTCACTCCAGATTCCATTAAAAAATCATGCAAGAAACATGCCTAGCGTGAAAATATGAGCGAGATGCGCCTCTTCTTTCTATTACGAAGAACTAAATTTTAACTATGTTATCACCGGCAGCGGCACCTTAATTTAACTTTTTCCAACTTAACCTCGATATACCTTTCAACTATCTTCGAGGCTAGCATGAGAAAATGGGCCACCTAGACCTGTCACTAGCTGACGATCTATAAGACTAAACAGGTTACGTCGATCCTCAAGTGCAGCAAACTGCAACGGCTTGCAGGTTTCTCCATTACCGAACCTATGCGGACCTGTCCCACACCTGCGACGAAGGCAATCATTGGATTGACTCCATTGCATATCTTCATATGGAATTCCGCCGCCATACGCGCCTTGATACTTCAGATCTTATCTAAGTGGTCCGATACAGTCAAAGGACACGTTAACAATATCCCAAACATTACCATTTGCCGCATATCCAACCATATGGTTGGTGAACTGCGGTTCCAAAGGAATTTCAGAGCGATTATCTCGAATCGTTTTGAGTGGGAGGAACTTATCTTCCTGGGGATCCAAAACATCTCCACTGGTTTACCGACGGGTCCAAGATGGAACATGACATAGGGGTAAGTGGCGTTCTGTTTTCTAGACTGAAATACATGACATTGCGAAATGCGCTAGGTTCAACATTGAGAAAGGTTTAAAAGGCGCCAACATTAAAATCCTTTCTGACAGCCAAGCTGCCATTAAGGTACTCTCAACGTGGCAGTTTTCTTCAAAAATAGTTTCAGGGTGTTTTGACGTACTCCAGAGCCTGACCAGAAGAAATATGTAAGGTCTCGGGCACTGGGTATCTAGGGAAATGAGGCTGCAGACAGCCTCGCAAAGGAGGGGCCTAAGACGTTGGTCCAGGACACAGAACCCGTCTGTGGCATCCCTTAGGCCACCTCAAGTCCCTGATGGAGGGACTAAACTTGGCCTATTGGAAATCAGTCCGAGTTCTTAGAAAGGCTAGAGATCCTTTGCCTTAAGGTGAATGTCCTGCTCTGATCTGGCTTAGACGGACGTTTATCAGGGAGTTTATGAGCCCTGATCACAGTACGGTCATCGTAAATTAAAGATCCGGTGGGCTGATAATCTGTTCCGCTAGTGGAGTATAGATTTTTTTAAACGTCGTGAAATTCCGCGCATCTACCCCAGCAAAGCTCTTAAAAATATTTAAAAGCTCGGAATAAGCTTTATTTAGCTCCTCCTATCAAAACACTTGCTGCTATTTAATCAGTCACAACTGCGTATTGCTAGAGGGAGGTGTATTTTTCTGGGGCTTCAATGATTATTAAAAAAAATCACAAATTATGAATGAAAAACGTCCCTTTTTATATATTTTTTTATTTTAAGGTTTTTGTATTTTACACATTTGCTACAGAAATAATTTGTAGCATTTCTACTAAAGAAATACGAAATTTTTGTTTTTATCACTTTTATTACTAGATTGTTGACGTTTCCTGCCAGGCGCGTGCGCCCTTCTGCCCGGGGAGGTTTTGTTGTTTGTGACTGCGGAGAACTGTCGTTTAATGAATGAAAATGCTCATATATTCAAAGGAATTTTTTTCAGCATTTTTTTAAAATTATTTTAAATTTCGATATGAGAAATATTTCGCTTAGTTATAGTAAAACTGTGCTTATTATGATGAATAAACTGGCTTGGTTGAGCAAGGGCTTTAAAAGCTCTGCTCAACACATATAAAGATAAATTAACTTTATTCATTTGGCATGTGCGCATTTCTTTCCATTTTTTTTTTTAGTTTTCGCTGCTTTTGTTGCCGTTTTAACTAAAAAGAGGGGAAATGATAGAATAATATTTATAAAATTTGGCAACGAGGTGCGCAGAACTGCTCAAACTTTTTGTGTCACGGAGTTCGAAAAAATCTATACGTTCGGAATAGACCTATCTTGTCCGCAGTGTTCACCATGTGGATTGCCCCCACACTTATTAAAAAATATCTGTTTAGATAGGTTTCTGAATGCTGTAAAATTGCCGAGATTAATACAATTCACTTACTGTCCAAATTTCACGTCAATCTGTGCTGTCGAAAAGAATACGGAGCCAAAAAACGCTATCCACGGAACTATACATAAGTAAACGATTTTAATCAACACTCACAAGAAGGGGTTAGCCTGATAACTTAAATTGATATGAAGTGAGGTAGGGTTGGTAGAATCTCCATGTTGTGTTGCAAGTAGTCCAACTGGTGTTAAAACTCCACCCTCGATCAAGATAATTAATAATCTTTAAAAAGTATGTCATTGTAAACGAAAAAAAAATTTATTATAAAAATTCTAAAAGTTCAACTGCATACTGAGTTCTTATTTTTGCTTCATCTGAAATTATTGGAAAAGCAATTAACTACTTGGAAACCATAAGTTAATTATTTCCTTGATTATGTTGCTATCTTCCTATATATCGAACAACAGAGAGAGTGAACTCCAACTGACATTCTGTAGAAAATATTGAAAAAAAACAATAAATTAGTATAATAAATCAAAGCCATTCCAAAGAATTTTTTTCAATTTACTGTGTTCCAGACTAGAGTTTCCAGTTCGACACTATAATCTAGAAATAACCATCGATCTTACAAAAGTCTTTGCATCTGATTTCTAGTCTTTCACATAAAAGAAGTTTGCACCATTTGTGACGGGTTGAAGTTTCACATGTGTTTGGAGCGATTAACAAAGACAGAACGAGAACGCATAGAAATATTACAAACACACGACAAAAATTACATTAAAAATTTACTACAAATCGCTTGGCAGCTAAGATTTGTAACGCAATTTGTAACTATTCCACATTCACCTTTTTCAAGCATGTCAGCATGTTCAACATTGCCGATTTTGATCAGAAGACGTGATTTGTCCTAAATACAAGCAGAAATGTGAGTCTGAAGCAAGAGCAATTCTGAAAGCTTGCGGACAATACACCGGGATGAGCATAATATTCTAATACCCCGTTTATGACTAGGTTGAAAAGTTGAGTCGAGGTTGAATTGAAATTTCGACCACTGTATATGATGTCGGTCGGGCTGAGTTCACTTTGGTTTGAGATAGAGTTGAACTGAAATCAAAACATAACCTCAAGTTTTTGTGTGATATTCTCATTTATAGATACGTAAAAATTCAGAACGACATAATTTATTATTTCTGTGCAAGCAAAAGCACCGAACACAAAACTAACGCAGAAGGCCGCCTTCACGGATGGTAAACAAACAAAACAAATGTTACTTCAATCCAATTACAACTCAACCCGCATATATGGGCAAAATATCAACTCAACCCAGGTAGGAGAGTGGACCCAGTTTCAACTCGACCCCCGTTTATGACAGGGTTGAACCTACGTTGAACCTGGGTTGAACGTAGTCATAAACGAGGTATAAGCTGACTTACGAAACTATCCATTTTTTGCACGCCTTGCTTTTGAAAAAATGCCTTTTGCGTTATATACATGCATCTGCGTGTATTTATAGTCGTTGATGCTCATTTCATTGGAATTGTTACCGAGAAAAACAATTGTTTGGATTTTTATCCATCAGCCCACTCGGTGCAACCGGAGAGCTAATCTTCTATGGCAGTCTGTTCACTTGTTCTTCGAGTACAAATTATTTTATTAAATCTTGTTGAATCTTGCGGGCCGCAAAATTTACCGTGAAGGACCGCATGCGCATAACTGGGAAACTTCAGTTTGTTTGTGTTTTCTTTAAAATAAAAAACTTGTTGCTATTTTCAATGTTCTTTTAAATATTATCATTAATAACTTTTTATATAATTTTAAAAATATCGAAACAAATCTTAACTGTAAATATACTCGTATAACAAATTGTTGAGTACCCCCTTTTTCGATTCCTGCTTGCGGATACAAAAATTTCCCGGAAATATAAAATTTCCCAGTATTTTTAAGGCAAATTACAAAGCACCAAAAAAGTCTTTTAAGGATATCGATTCTTAAAAGGTAGCTTTATAAAAGCACAGGATTTATGAAAAAGATGTTCAAAATAATTACTGTAAAATACTAGAATTATTTGAAATATACGCAATTTAGCAATTTGGAAACTAGGATAAATTCCTGCACTTTGTTTTGAATAAATTCAGTTTTTGTTTGAAAGTTGTATAGTTTGATTAAGAACTTTTAGTATATGCATAAACAAATATTTATTTGGCTATGGTATATGAAGTGTTGTACTAACCAAGCCCTAAAAGCTTGGCAAAGCTTTTATTACCAAGGCAAGGTACTAAAAAGCTAAGGATAACAAAGATTAGGAACAGGACTTTGAGAGCTTTATGTGTTAAAGGAGCCTAAACTAAACGAACATTTTGTGAATTTCTCGGTGCTGCCATGAATAACAGTTGTAAATTCAGTTACTTTTTAAACTTGAATTTCTACGGTCTTGGTTGGTTAAAGTGGTGAAAGCTTTGTTCCAGAACTCGAATGTGGGATCCCGCGGGAGCAAAAATTCACCCAATTAGTGTTTCTTTACTTTCTCATGCAAGAAAAAGCAGGGAAATTTTCCCTTCCCCTCGTGCAGGAATTAGCCGGAGGTTTTCGGTCCTGCGATTTCTTCTTCTTTCTTTAAACTCCTTTAATCCCTCATGGGACATAGGGCGGAAACAGTTGCCCTCCAGCGGACTCTGTTTTGCGCGACAGCTCTTAGCTCCGACCAGGATCTCCCAGTTGTTGCGGCTTCTTCTAGTAGGGTTCTCCTCCAAGTTGTTCTAGGTCTTCTTACTCGACGGGAAGCTTGCGGATTCCAGTCAAGGGCCTGTTTGGCTAGATTTTCGTTTTCGCGTCGCAGGGTGTGGCCAACCCAATTCCATTTCCTTCGCCTGATTTGGTCGTCTATCCTTTCTTGGCCGGCACGGCGCCATAGTTCTTCGTTTGAAATTCTATCTTGCCAGCGGATTTTTAGGATACGACGAAGGCATCTGTTGATGAAGACTTGTAGGCGCCCTGTGATGGATCCGATTCGTGTCCTTGTTCGAAAAGCAAAGGTCGTCGTCGTGTTGTCCATCCGGTTCCGAGGCATTGTTTGCCGATTCGTAGCAATGGTGTTTTTTTATGGGAGCGGGTTGCTAACCCTCAGCCCAACCGACTTAAAACTCTGTTTTGTGGCGCAGAGAGCTCGCCATTCGCCCGTCTTCCGTTAGCTCCTTCCGAAGAAGTACCCCAGGGGGCACCGCGGGGAGGAAGGATTAGGACTTGCTAACAGGTCTGCTAGGTGTTCGTCTGCAGTGACTTTTCTCGGGTCTTGACAGAAGTGACAAATCGGGTGCTACCACTTTTCGAGGTCTTTGTTAGCCGTTCGCCCCCCGATTTCTTGCAAGTTGTCAATTGTATGTACGTGGTTATCTTAAAAAGCGGCATATACATACACAAACGATATTTATGTTATCTTGTTCTTGATTTGCAAGAAATTGCCAAAAAAGTATTTCTTTACTTCGTGGATTTTTGACTAAATTATCCCCACCATTCATGTAAGTTTTTGCCCAACAAGTTTTTGCAGGAAAAGTACTGGAACAAACCTACCCTCTCTGTGCTGACCTCTAACGAACCTGCTACCCAAGGGAACCTTAAATTTGGAGACCCTATTTTCGCAATTAGGCAAAAATAATCGTTGAAAAGTCTGTGATACTCTGCAACTATTTCAAAATAAAAAATCGTTTTTGCAATACTATGTCCAATGTGAATTTGTAACTTTTAATCGATTGCCAAGATTCGCTAGATTTGTCAAATTTAGCAATGTAGATCTTAACTAAATTTTAATTTCGAAACACTTCTTTTTCATTTGCCATTACGTAGGCAGCTATGATTAATATTCTTAGCATTATAACAGTGTAAGGTAACGGAATTAAATTTTTTTCGGTAGCTACAAAAGCCTGACGGCCGTATAAGAGAATATCAAGCTGGTTTTAGGACACACAGGTCAACATGGGACCATCTCCCTTACAGTGACTTCTGGAGAAAACCTGGGAAAAGAAAATGGATATTTGTGGACTTTCAAAAGGCATATGATTCGATAAACAGAGAGATTGCTGTACAGGATGCTATTGGAATTAGGAGTCCCCTCAAAGCTAGTACGACTGATTAAATGTGCAACAAATAGCTCACTGGCGAAGCTAAAATACAAAATACAGTAACAGAATAGTTCGAAGCGCAACAAGGTCTTAGACAAGGAGATGGACTATGTTTTTCAACCTGGCCCCTAGAGTGGGTGATAAAGAAAATGTCTGTATAGTGAAGTGCATCGATAGCAGCATAGTCTGTACAACTACATGGATATGGTGATGACTTGAACATCGTTGGAAAGGGCAGCAAAAGAACTCTATGATGAATTAAGAGAGGCGGCAAAGGGCAAAAAAAAAACATAGGTGATGCAACAATCCAGAGATGGAAGATTTAGAATGTTCTTACCATTCTATGGTAACTAATTAAATATCGACGAACACAGTCTAGAATTAGTCGATTACAAAAAGAAACGATGAAAAGGAAGAAATAATTAGACTGGCTAACCGAGACTTTTATGCCCAAAAACTAATACTGCACACAAATTTATGCACAGGAAAACGAAACGCAGTAATACGACCAGTACTGTGCTATGGCAGCGAACCTTGGACTATAACCCAGAACATAGAAGAACAAGTTCACAGGTTTGAGAGGAAAGTTGAGAGAGGACGGAATATGGCGAAGAAGATACAACAGCTAGTTATATGAAATTTTTGATGGGCCAGAACTCTCAACGTTTTTAAAAATCAACAGACTAAGATTAATCGGCCAATACGGCTCCAATACGGCTCATGGTGGCAGAAATTTCGGGAAACCGACCAGTAGGCAGGAAAATAAAATATTGGTTGTTCCTTTCAAAACGGATTGATTTTCAGGATTGAAGGGAATTTTGGTCCGAAATAATTTCTTATTTATAAAACTGAAATAATAAAACATTCAATGGGCATTTCAAAGCTAACCAATAGCGGAGCTCTTGCATGTGCTTACCACTTCAAAATCACTTTTAGCCGTTTTGATTTCACAAGCCGTCCAATTACTTTCTAGACAGAATTTTCGAGATTGCAATCTTGGCAATACTGTCACGACAGTAAAAAAGGGATTGTAGACGCCTGCACGAGACAGTGACAGCGACAGTAAGAGTTATACTGCCCCGTATAAAGGCCGGGTTACGGAGGCTAGCCAGGGAATTATAGACACCCTAAAAAAACGAACACAAATAGTCAACAGCGCTGAAAGTGCGTGAAATTACCCAGCTACAACTTTGGAAAAGGCGCGGTTCATGGTTTTTCTGAGCCGAATTTGTATGTAGTACTGCCAACACTACAGTTACGTGCCCCATTCTTGGAGAATGGACGAAGTGATCTTCATCCCGAAAACTGACAGCCCGGAAGCTGAAAGAGAGCATGGCCCAATGAGCTTGTTATTAATCTTTTGTCCTAAAGATCCTAAAGAGCACGTGCTAGGTCTATGCCACCATGTCTCCGTAATAGGGGTCCCTATGGTGCCAGATGTATAGTCACTGAACTTAGTGAAGTAGCGCACTCGGTGGAATATGCGCTAAAATACCAAGAGATGACCCTGGCAGCGTTCTTAGATAAAGAAAGGACTTAAAGACATCATCACCGTGGTTATCCACGAGGACCTGGGGAAGTTGGTATCCACACTCACTAGAATAATTCAATGGATCCTCTGCATGCTGGTAATAAGAATCATCCACAGCAACTGGGACAATAGAAGATTGGCAAAATCAATGTGCCAAGGTACACTTTAGGTTGTAGTACTCCTACTTGTAAAATAGCTCATGGTGATGGACAAGATCTTAAAGGCATTAGAGATCAAGATCTCAAAATTAATGTCTCCTTTTCACTTTCACTCGGTAGCCTAGGGAGTAAGGCGTCTTGCTACCATCTCAGAGGTCCCGGGTTAGAATCCCGCCTTTTCCATTTTCCCATGTACATAACTTTCCTTCTTTCTTCTTACCTCTACATTCCTGATTCCTCCTGTGATAGTCTTCCTTAGCATTTCCCCACTCCACCAAAGCGCAGGTCATCGGTTGCTTGATCAGATTCAACTCGTTTCAGGAGGCATAACACTCCCCAGCGAGTTGTTTGTCGGTTTCCCGATGTCAAAGTCGCGATAGTAATGGTTGAGAGTAGGTTAACTAAAAATATCGCGGGTAGGTTGTGGCAGTTCCTTCCTCCTCGACTAGAGCTGCTGTTCGACGTTGCACTCTACGAAGGAAATAGATTGTCAACAGTGTAAAGGGCTCTTCAAATCGGCGCACCTTAACTCCAATTGTGTTTTTCGAGCTTGGATGGAATTGCCGCTCCTTACTTCCTTTCCATGGGGGTACGTTTTCAGTTGATATTTGTTTACGTAAATTTTCCACTTCCATCACAAAAAAGCTGGTCTTTAAGAAATAGTTTGCAATATTTTGAACAAAATTTATGTATCTTTATATATAAAAATTACGTGTCACGGTAACCTACGAAACCGCCCAAATGTTCGGGTGGTTACAGATTGAAAGATAGCATAGTTTTGGACCAGATAAGTGAAGCTTTGGTCCAGATATGCAGATCTGGAGAAATATAGAAAACGCATTCCAGCTAAAAATGAAAATGAAATTATAGTAATAACAAAATGATTCAATTGTCAATTTTCGGTTGATTTGTGATTCTTCGCATCGCACATTGTGGCTTTGTAGACATTAGACCGAACGATGCAAGATCTGCGAAACAATCAAACCCGGTTTAGTGGTGTTATTATTCCGTTGGAAGGTAATTTTTGTCAAACTGATTTCAAGGTAAATGCTAGACGCTGTATTTAATGCATGTTTGAAGCCGTCCGTTTAGTGGAAGCACGTCCAGACACTCAAATTGAATATGAACATGCGTGTGGAGTTGCAGAATGACTAATCTGGAGAGGTGTTTTCAAAACATTGGCTTTACATTTGCATTCCCCGTCGATTTTTGCCAGTTCACCGAGGTAAACGCATCACTTGAGAACGACTGAACCGATTTGGTTAATTTTTTACAAAATTGTTGGTAATAGTTCGAATAAGGGTTTTAGAGAAAGAAAAATTGGAAAAGTTTCCTGGAAAATTCAGATTTATGTACCTACGATATACGGAGAGCTCTGAAGTGACTAACGGTAATACAGTAACAAAACAGTGAATTTAATTGCCTATTTAAAGTTAATTTTGATTCTTCGCATCGTATATTGTGTCCAATGTGATACCACCAATAAGACGGAGCAGTTTAGGTCGCACAAGAAAGACAATGCTACCAACGAAACAAGTAATGTATAAATAAAACAACATTTCATATTTATATAACAATCACATTTATTTAATATCTGATTTTTGTTTTTTGGTTTTATTCATTTATTCATTTTTCATGTGTTTTTTTGTGTTTTTTTAAATATTATTTCAGATTTATGCAAGCCTTTTCTAATAAACGAGTCCAATAGGATGGGATACACGGTAAAATATTGGACAAAATGAGCTCGTAATGAGGCTTTGTAAAAACTACCCTTTTACCCATTATTTAAATCCATTCGATACATTACTTCGATTTTATTTTAAATGTTTTTACTTTTTATTTATTTATTTATTTTTGTTTTCACTTAAATCACTCCTTAAATTACTTATCCCAATTACATTAATAATTCATAAGTATTACATCTAGATGTTTTTTTTTTTGAGTTTTTGGGTTTATTTTTTTTTTAAATGTTTTGTTTTTTTGTTTTTTTTTTTTTTTGCTTTTACGTTAAGAGTAAATTTATATTTTAATTTCTTTTTGTTTTAACTTTATTTTTTTATTTTATTTATTATTAATTTGTTATACAAATTGATTTCTTAAAAGTTTTGTGTTCATTACAATAATTTATCAGAGGTGAATAATGGCTTGTTTTTATTTTACATTTAAACTGTTTTTTTTTATTTATTTGTATTTTTTTATTTAATATATTAAACATTATTTTGTTTATGTTGTTTTTTTTTGTTTTTGTTGTTAAAATTAATTTATTTATAATAAATGTTTTTAAAAAGTTCCGTTTCTTGTGTTATTATTTATTTTCATTAGTAAAATTTCAATATACACAATTGTGCATTATTATTATTATTTTATTTTTATTATTTTATTGGCTTTTATTATTAAAAGGATCTTTATGAGTTTAATTTTAATGTTTATAATTTTCCTAAATTTTTTGTTGCATTTAATGCTATTTTTTTTATTCATTTCATGTTTCATTTTTAATAACTCTTTCTGTGTCTTTTGTTCATCGTTTTTGATATTTGGTTTTTGTTTTTTTACTTATTATCATAAAATATCACTTAAAAATTATTAAAAACTCTTTATTTATGTATAATATTGATTTTCTATTCATTTTGTTCTCTTTTAAGTTAAATTTTTAATATCGTTTTGGCTTATTCATGTCTTTGAGTTCCATTTGTGTAAATTTGTTTGTTTTGTTTATAATTTTTATTTATTTAGTTTTGGCTTTTTTTATGTTAACTTAAAATCGAATTTTTTTGACAAAATATACCTCAAAAAAGTGTTTTGGAATTATAAAATTGTATAAAATTAATGTTAAATAATGTTTTTTTTTTTTGGCATCTGTGTTTATTGTTTCATTTTTATATTTCAAGTTTATAAGACTGTTAATTGTATATATATATTTTTTTTGTTTTTTTGTTTTAATTGCGAAAAACTACAATTTCAAAAGTTAAAAAAGAAAATAAATTGTTTTACTACCGTGTAGAATATTATTTGGTGTTAGAAATCATTTTTAATTCTACATGTAGTGGAGCGCCTGGGGGTTTTGGCCTCAGACTTTTGTTATAGTGAATGGATTTATATGGTCGAGGTGGGATTTTGCTTTTTTATACTATAAATTGCAAAGTATACCAAACAGTTTTTTGTGATCTTGATTTTATCATTATTTAAACAAAAAACTATACAAAAATGAATATTTGAGCATATCATTTTATTTAAAAAAAAATAGTTTTTTATGTGTACGTTGAATTTCAACTAAATATACATAGAAAAATATCTGTTTTAAAAAAAGTAAGTGAATGTTTTCTGGCTAGCTTAGCTATAAATGATACATGTTCTGTTCTTGTGTAAATTTAACAGTTATAATTGTACGAAAATTAGTTATATATTTCTGACGAAAATTTTATTGGAGACGATTTATTCCTCCCATTAGGGGTCAAATGGTAGTAACGCCCTCAGAGACCTTTGTTGGCGCCTGCACATCAAAGAGACAAGTCCTGAGTAACGCCATCTGTGATCTAAGGTCTAAATGTTCTAAGATTTTCCGATGTGCTACCGAATCCTACCGCCATCTCCACGCAGATGTTGACTTTACATCGGGGGACCCCTGAAAGCTTTTGCCTATACAAGAGCAACATACTGAGGAGGGTTAAAGGCGAGTGTTTCGCGCCTCAAAACGAAGCAAATACCGGACTGGTCCTCCAGGTTGGGGAATATGGAATTCGATCTTGGAACATGGAACGTCAGGCCTCTCAACAGTACGGGCGCTCTGCGTTCGCTTTTATTAGTACTAAAAAAATAACATAAAGATCACAGCGCTTCAAGAAACCAAATGGACCCATAGTGATAAATCTAAAACCCCACACGGTACTCTCCAGTGGATCATCGAATGGAAAAAGAGAGTTCGGAGTAGCATTTATCATAGAGAATGAAATCACTGATTCCCAACCTCAATGTGCAATAGAATATGCACACACACTTCGCATTAAAATAAGGCTACATAGCATTAGTATTATAAACGTTCGCGCGTCTACAGGAGACAAGACGGATGAGGAGAAAGAGCAATTCCACCAAGAAATAACTAACACCATCAGGTTAATACCGTCAAATGACATATGAAATGGTGCTTAGAGATATGAATGCCAAAGTAGGAAAAGAAGAGAAGTTATAGGAAAGCATAGCCTACACAACGTTACCAATGACCGTGATCGATCTTGCAAAATTCAAACTCAATGGTAGTAAGATCAACCATGTTCCCGCACAAAAATATCGATAAAATGACGTGGCAGTCAACAGACGGGGTAACTAATAATTAAATTGACCACGTCTTAATTGAGAGAAGAGGGGCCACGAGTATACTGGACGTAAGAACATTGAGAGGAGCGTGCTGTGGCTCGAACCACTATCTAGTCAAGGTCAAATTGATAACACGGATAGCAACTAAAACGCATTTGACTCGACCAAAATACGATATAGATAAGCTAAAACTGGAAGAAATAAGAGATGCCTACCAGCATGTTCGTACAAAACTTGTGAGTAGTAGAAGAACAGTCCAACATCAATGACAAATGGGAGCAGAAGAGGCACTAGACTGGGCTCAGCTCAGAGCCGTTGTAGAGCTGCAATTGAAGAAAGAAATCAGAGCCACCGAGACTACATCGCAAGGCCAACAAAAGCAAGGATGGAAGTCTTCAAGGAAAAAAAAAATCGCAGAGGCTACGTATACCGGTTAATTCGTTTGGCCGAATGTAGGACTTGTAGATTGTGGCCAGGGCAGTTGGCTGGCTTGCATCTCTTGAGGAATCCCAGGCATTGGGAAGCTTGTTTGGCGATTTGGAATATTTTGTTATTCCATCGCAGATCTGAAGATTAGGATTACATCGCTTTTGCCCACTGAGATAGAAGGACGGGCGGTGCATGTTTTTGTAGAGATAAGACAGTACTTTGTTTTGGTTGCGTTGAATTCCACACGATTCTTGAGGCCACATGCAAGAATGAGTTCAATGTCCCTGTTAATAGAAACGGGCATGAGTTTACGGTCTATGATACAAGGTCTGGCACGTGCTTGTCTTATCTTATCGAAGGTGTGGGAGTAACGCAGAGTACCATCATCGGCGAAACTGTGAAGTGGGTTGGAGGGGATTGAGAGCAGAGCAGTAATGAATATAAGAAAGAGGGTAGGTGCGAAAATCGAGCCTTGGGAACTCCGGCCGAGATGGAATGAGGGTTGGATTCGACGTAATCCAACACTACCTTGATTGAACGTCTGGAAAGAAAGCTCTCAATCCAGTTCCTTAGAACTGAGTCGATACTAATAGCTTGGAGTTTAGACAACAGAGCGGATGCCATACTCTGTCGAAAGCCTTGGATATATCTAGAGCAGCTAAACCAGGTACGCAACTCGACATCGACTGAAAACGACACGGAGCGCGTTCAAACCCCTTACTATTGTTAACTATGGTAAACTTTGGTTATTCAAAAATTCCGTGGTTAACTACAACATAACCACTAGCATAACTTTTTGACATTCAAATGCTCCAGTGGTTAACCATAGTAAGGTTTTTGAATGGGCTCGGTGTCGTTTTCAGTTGACGTCGAATTGCGTGAACTGACCCCAGATTCACCGAAGCGATGGATGCTTTGGTTGAGAGCCTCAATCAGACACACAAGAAGGTCGCCAGTAGATCATTTCGGTCTAAAGCCGTACTGCCTGTCGTGTAAAATTTGGTTAGATTTCATATATTTATTTCATCAGCCTTCTATTGATTATTATCTCCATGATTTTGAAGAGAACAGAAGAAATTGCTATAGGGGGAATATTGTCTGGGCTAGTGGATTTATTGACGTCGAGCTCTTTGAGAGATTTATACCCCTCGCGAGTCCTGAAGAAGAATCCGTCCATTGAATGGGCGTTGTGCTCGAGAACCGGGGTTATCTGAAGTTGAATCAATTCCGCCACCGCATAATCTATTGCAAATGTTATTTTGTGATTGTAAAAATGGATGTGGAGCTGCTTGTGAATGTCAGGAGAGTGGCTTATATTGTAGTGTAACATGTCTACAGTGCAGCGAAACTAGTTGTTTCAATTCTTAAAGCTGGAAGTACATAATTACATTTCGTTGCATGAATTCTTCGACAGTTCAAGTTTACACTGAATATTTCAATGATGGCAGACCTATTATTGCGGCACTACCTTCAATTTATCGCATTGTATTGCAAGAGTTGTTCAACTTTTAACTTTTACGCATACAACGCATTCAATACACTGTCAAATTGGTCCTTTTTTTTCTTAAAAAAGTATTATTAGCTCGGATTAACTCAGTAATATATTAAAAATGGATTTTTATAAGGGATTCAACATGAATTCACATTTCAATACGCTTTGAAGTGCCGACACGCAACGCATTAATGTGTCAAATCCATATAATGTAACGCAACGCAGTTAAATCCACTCAAGTATAGCAATGCAATGCAGCGCAATTATGTACTTCCAGCTTAACATAACATGCAAATAAATTAAATTGAAAAAAATATTTGATATGGACAAAAATGTAAATTGTTTAAATAATTTTCTTTTTTATTAAATTTTCCTTAATTTAATTCTTTTCCCCGATTAATGTCTCTATATAAATAGATATAGATTAACTTAATTTTGTTATGCAATTTTGAATTTTTTTAAACAAGATCACAATTTTTTAATAGGGAAACTTTTCAATATACATATATTATTAGCTAAACATTCCATTTTGAATTTTTAAATTTCATTCACTATAACTGAAATCCTACATTTTCATGTTTTTAACGCTCCAAGCGCTCCGCTCCACTAATGGTATAAATCTACTATATTATTTTATTACTTTTTGTTGGTATTTTTTAATTTTATCTACGTAAAGAGGACGGGAGGAAAATGATAATATTCAAGAGTATTCTTAAAAATTGTTACTAATTAATTAAAACAAATTAAAACATTTTTTAATTAACAAAAACATGTTTCATTTTTATTTTAATAATTTATAGAAATATTCGAAAATGTTTATTTAAATTTTTTATTTTAATTTTCAATTTGAATTAAAATGGTCCTCTTCGTTTTTTTCCCTTTTTTTGTAATGGTGGTTAAATTTTGTGTTAATCATAGTAGTTCTTAATTATATTTTTATTTGTATATAATCTACGTTGGATGTTTTTTGTTTTTTTACATGGTAAAAGAAGTTTTTTTTTTAAGAAATCTCTTAATGTATGATTATTACTATTAATTTTTATTGATAAAATGTATGAACTATTGGCTATTTTCCTAAATTTCACATATTTTTTTTTTATTATATAAAAATGCATAGATAAAATTTACAATAATAAACAAAATTTTCTCTTTTTATTTTGAAAATCGTTTAAGGGGACAGGCCCCTCAATAGGTCTCAAAAAATCCTTTTATTTTTTTTTTGCTTAATCGATCTGGCAACTATTCAAGATTATGTGTGTAAAATTTTAGCTCGAAATTCGAAGTATTACGGGTGTTACACGAAAATTCATTCGGTCGCTCAGAGCTCACTAGTAAGTTTTGAACGAAATTACGAAATTTAAAGTGCGTTTTCTCAAAACCATGTTTTTACAATTGGCGGGCAAGATAACTAAAAAAGTTATCAACGGATTTTCTTCAACTAAATTTTATTTTATTCAGTATAAAAAACTACTCTATGTGAACTACGGATTTTGAAAAATTCCGATTTTCAATACCTTTTTTATTAACAAATAAATGTAAAAAAAGTAACTTTTTTTTTTTGAATCATATTTTTTCGACTAAATTTTCGATTTTTGGAATTTCCGTAGTTCACATAGAACAAATAAGTATAACGAAGAAAACAAAAAAAAAATTTTTGATTTTAGTTGAAAATTACGGCTGCTATCGTGCCCGCCAATGGGCTCCGACCGTGTTGAAACACTGCCGGAAAACGTCAATAACTCAGCCATTTGAAATTTTTCAGATGTAATTTTTTTTGTTAATAAAGTTTAAAGTATAACTAAAACATATCCCAAAATTCGTATGTCTCCGATGATTCTTTCTGTAAGAAAAAAAATCAGGAAAAACGCTTATTTGTCGGACGCTTGAGGGGCCTGTCCCCTTAAGTATTTTTTATATTTTTTTATTTGGCTTGTAGAATTTTGTATAAAATGGAGGAGGGTGGTTTTTCTGTACGCAACTGTGTTTAAAGTTTGTGAAAGAGCTTTTAGCGAAGATTTTTACCTGAAAGATTTAATATACAAAACTTGTGGTTAGAAGCTTGGGGAAAGCTTTCAAGATTTTATTATAAGGGAATCACAATATTTGTGTTCCATTTTTAGAAATTATTATCCTTTATACTTCTTTTACACGATTTTTTTACAGTGTTTGAAAATAACAAAATTCCACATTTTTGTTTACACGGCTGATATATTGCATCAAAAGAAAAAACTTAGGTGAATTCAGGGGTGGTAGCACGTAAGTTGTTTTAATCGACAATTTTCATACAAAAATTTTGAATTTTCGTATGAAGAGGTCGATTGAAACAACGAACATACGTGCTTCCACCCCTGGTTTTGAGAAATCTTAATCGAAACGAAAATGTTGCCACAAGTATTCCTGTAAGACTAACCAAAATATTGGCTTATTCCACGAATAATGTGAGTTCTAATTTCTCCAGGAACTACAAGTCCTAGAAAGGCAGAATAAACTATCGGTATGGACTACTGTTAAAGCTGGTAGTAAGTTTACATTGTTCTTACTTGTTGAACATTACCTCGAAACGTAGGGAAAAAATATGGAAGTATGTAGTAGTTTTTTTGTATTCTAAAATTTGTACAGCTGGAAATATGAGTTTTCAAAGGAAAGAGAAATGGAGAAGTTTGCATGAATAATATCCAAAAGTCTATCTTGAACGACATGCTAAACGGGCCAGCGTTAATACAAGTTTTGAAGAGTGCAGTTTGAGTTTAACAGCCATTTATTAAAGTGCATGGCGTAGGAGTATACGTGGAAAACATAATGGATAGAACACAAGCAATGATAATAGAACTAGATTAATAAATTTTTCGTTATCAAAACATCTAACTATAGGTGGAATTTTAATTTGAACATGACAAATAATAAAGTGAGTTGGGATTAGGGAACGCAAACCCGGGATTAACACTGCCTAATCCCGGGATCCCGGAAACGTTTTTTAAGCAAAAACGCAACGAAAAATCCAATTTCTTTTTGCAGCTTCTATTTTGCTCGGCTGTGCTCTCTGTATTCTTTCGTGTGCCTTTGCTTTTGCCGAATTCAACCGAGGTGCATGCGAATCATCCAATGGGTGTAAAGCTTTGATTCGTTTTTCATTTCCTTTTTCGAAAATAGTAGATTGTTCTACAAGTAAAGAAAAGTGATAGTTTTCCAGTGAGTGTAAATATTTAATTCGCGAGCGAGCGTAGCGAGCGAGTGGATTAAAATTTACACGAGCTGGAAAACTCACTTTTCTTAGCGCGTTGAACATGCTATTTTTTCGGTAATCGTATAGAAATGACGTACATTTAATATTGAAAATCAAAAATTGCAAAGAAAATATTAATACTTACATTGAAAATCAAAAATTGTAAAGAAATAATAATTGATCAAAGTATGCCATTTTCTGTTGACAAGATAGCAAAACAATATAATACCGAGTTAGTAATACAATTTTTTTCATTTTGAAGATGAGTGAATTAAGCGAAGGGTTTTCAGATATTTTAAAAGTAGTTGCAGAAGCTAATTAAAATTTGCTACCACTGAAGTCAAAAGAAAAGTATAAGAAATGTTATGAGCAATTTTGTTTAAAGTAGGCCATTTTCTGTTGACAATTAATCGCACTGTAATTAAAGTTATATCTAAAATCGTGAAGAAAAGTGTTGCTAACTAGAAAAGTATCACTTTTCTTTACGATTTTTGATTAAACAATGTACGTCATTTCTATACGATTCTCGAAAAAAAGTATTTTCCTACTTTCCTTTCCTTCCTTGCTACGGTGCAATATATACTATTACCCACCGTTATCCAGCTCTTGAGATCTGTCAGTCTCATTTTCGACATGTAGTACAGTGGAGCGCAAGGTAGGTTGGAAGTTCAGCATTACGCTTGACGAATAGACGTCAGTGCTTGGTCGTCGATACATGAACGTCAATATCCATGGAAATGAATCCAAATTTTGGAATTTGGGCCTTGTGCGTATTTCTGGATCCATGCCTGCTGAAGTTTGTGTAGAAATACTTGAGAAAAGACTAAAGGGATATCATTTGCATCTCACTGACGACAACGTGTGCATCTCCACAGATGGAACACTTGAAATTATTGCTGCGGAACAAATTGCCTTGCTCATAGAATATAGCTTTGGATGTGTTATATAAGAGAAAACTGCACGAAAATCAGGAGGCCGATGATTGCTTAGAAGCAGAAGCCGAGAACTTACGGGAATCAGACGATGAGGATTATGAAGAAATTTCCCAAGTCAGCTTCAACAAGACTGTGGAAGTGGAATTGCTGTGTGTTGAAGAGGAAACTCATGTAGATCTCTCGGACAATATATCTCCTACCATCGAAAAAGTGCGGAAGATTGTTCGTGTGTTTAAACGATTACCAGTTAAAAATGATACAATACAAAAATACCTACATTCGAGAAGAACAAGGGAAAGAGCTGACTGTTCTTCTAGACTGCAGAGCAAGGTGGAATATTCTATTTATAATATTGGAACGATTTTGTCTTCTGACTGCTGTTCATAAATGTCTATTAGACCTTCAATCCACGACATGCTATAACAATATTTCATCTGCATCACCGATCTCATTTCATCGTTGAAGCACGTCAAGATGACTGTCAACAGGGGCGGCGCTTTCATATGTGCGAATGGTGCACTTGCACCGGGCGCAATTTGATGCAGGCAGTTCCACGTTTTCGACACGTTGAACGCAAGTCGATTCTTGCGGCTCTACTCAAACATGCTTTTGTTGAATATGATGATACAATTGACCCCTGGGGAACGCTGACAGATATGGTGTGGGTTCGACGTTATCGAATACTATCTTAATTAAAAAATGAAAAGTCTCAATCCAGTTATTTAGAATTGAGTCAATAGCAATAGCTTGGAGTATAGTTTGACGAGGTCTTGCATACTGTTAGTGTTTGGTAATGCGTATGATTGTTCTACAGTCTAAATGCTCCATTTATAAAGGAAAAAGAACGAGCGCCAAAATGTTGTCAGGGCTGGTACATCGTGGCGCAAGGTGGTGAAGCAAATCGTGTCTTCACCGATGGTTTTAAAAGTATTTTCTTTTAATCTTATCTAACCACGCTGAGGCTGATGGCTGGAGCAGAAATTTGCGTGTCTTAACAAGACCCTAGCATTGGTATGCTTTTCTCCCTAAGCTTTGGAATCTTCCTTTGCACTACGAGTCAGCCATGTCGTTCGGGGTTCAAGATGTTGTACGAGTTCGGAAATACTGACTGAGGAAGGTGTGAAGTGACCACCCTAGTAGACTAGTCTGGTATTGCGGGAAAAGTGTTGTAACATAGCCTAACCAAGAAGGCATTAATTTCAATGGAACAGTAACTTGGGTAGCAGCAGGCTTGCCTTTTGGGGCTTGCTACATTCCTACGATGGTTCAGAGAGCCTATGGAGGCACACCAAGTGACGTCAGCAAGGAGTTTGATAGCACGCCATTTCACCTTTTCAGGCAAGTCCAAATAAAAGAATTCTATACACGGCGGAGCCGAATGTAGTGTTTGTAGATTATGGTTTTTTGGCTATGTGTTGTCATTCTATCGGAAATGCTAACGTCATGCCTAATATGTTAGGACATGAGTCTTAAGCTCCACCCTGTCAACTGACACATCATGAAAATTAAGAAATCTGTAAATATGGGAGTAAATGTTGCTGTGATTAAAAGAGTATTATTTTTTTCAAGGTGGGAATTAAATCTTATAATATTCAATACTGCAATATAACTAGATAACACTAAGGAAGCTTTGAGGCTTGCTTGATATTCGCGCTATTTGGCCCATATAATAAAATCCAAAAATGCTCCCAACTATGCTTTATGCTATACAGTCAAAAGCAGAAAAACATGTGTTCTAAAAGCAAAAATTTGTCTAAAATCCTCTTTATGCAAACAAACACCACTAAATATTTTGAAACATTCGTAAAAACCCTTCAACCACGTCTGCACCAAATAAAACCCCCACCCACAAAGCCCCATTTTTCATTTTTAAAGTGTAAATTAAATACCCACATGTTACATACAGAAAAGCCCATTCCTCCCCATTGTCACTGGCCCTAAAAGGACTTAATATTCGGCCGTCATGTCCCAGAATTTTGGCATTCTTTACAAGGTTGACAATTCCTACGTCGGATAAATCCGGGCCATTCATCAATCCGCATTCAGCGCATCAGTCCGGAATTTCGTAGTCCTTAGGCGGCCACCTTTACCTGCTTTAGAGGGGATAAATTTTGTTACTGACATTTTAACATTGTGGAAAGGATGCTCCATGGCACAATTTATAGTTTACAAAAGTTGGATAATATCGGAGGGTGGTCGAGCGGGTGGTTCAAAGTCGGTCTATGAGAGTGTGTCTGTGTGTGTGTGCATGTTTTGTTGTTGTTGTATTTATATGTTCAGCATTCTGTATGTAAAAAAATGAGTCCTAGAAGTTGCCTCGGTAAGTGGAAAGGACACCAGTTTGTTAACATTAACTGCTGCCAGTGACAGCTACCCCATTCTGTCCCTCGGTCGGGACTGCTGCCAGAGGGATGTCGTGCGTTGTAACTGTCTGGCTCTGGTTGTCCGGTGGGGGCGGTGGTGGGAGGGAGTCCAGTTGACTATTTTCCATTAAAATAACGTCATTCATTTGCTTAATCTCTTCTGTTGATGGTGGTGCTGGTAGGCTGATGATGCTATCAAATCCGTTCTCGGTCTCGTTCGTTGGTCCGTTATCCAAGGGGCTGATTTCTCCATTACCAAGCTGATGCTGCTGCTCCTGATGTAGTTTCTCGTCGGCAGCCTCCTTATCCCCGGGATTTCCATTTTCCTCAGGTTTCTTGTCCAATTTCGGGCATTTGGATCCTCTATCGGTCACCTCGATGACAGTATCCTGCTTTAGCAGTGCCGCCGTGATAACAGGCTTAGTTTCTGGATCACTTTTTGGATTGCTGTCCCTGTCACCATCATTCTCACCAGAGCAATCTCCGTTCTCGCATTCATTTGGTGAATAGACAGGTGAAGCAATTTTCACCTTTGGGGAATGTGGCCGGCAGTCGTCTGTATCAACTGTATACAATTTCTGGTTACCATACGTGTATCCCTTATTCGAGTCACCAGAAGATGTGCTCAAATCTGATTGCGACAGACCGGTATTAGAGCTTCCCAAATTGGCAGCTATTTCGGATTTTTGTGATATATTGTTCTCATCGACCTCCACTAGGACATCGTCGTCGTTTGGTGGTTGATGGATTTGGACTTCTTCATGGTTTCGGGCTTTGCAGTCTTTGATTTTTGGCTTTTCTATTGTGTCAATATCGAGAGTGTAATTATTTTTTCGACCATCACAATCTTTTCTGGGGCTTTCGGGGGCACCTGTGGAATCGACACCCCGCGCTACTTCAACAACAAAAACTCCGTCCTTTTCTGATGGTGTATAGTGCATTTTTGTTTCTCGAGCATCTCGTGATATATCCTAAAAGAAAAAAAATATTGTTTAGTATTACAGATAAAAAGATGAATTTTAGAGGAGTTGGTTTTTTTTTTGTATCACACACACATTTAAAGCTTGAAAGAAAAATAGTTATATTTAGAGATGCGCCGAATGTTCGGTTGAATATTCGTATTCGGTATGTTCAGCGTATTTTTACGTTCGTATTTAGCCAAATACTCGGTTAATTTGCCGAATAATTACCGAATATTTAAGAAGTACTATTTTAAAATTTACATATGTTAAAGAGGCTTTATTCTGGAGCCGTACATAGGCAGTATTTGAAAATAAAAAAAACATCACATTGTGTAAAAATTTTACATTCTCACACACTCACACATTTTCCCTGCGGCTCTTCCCATGGTAAGAGACAATTTCCGAAGAGGCAAATTACAATTTCAGAAGCAGTTTCAGTTGCGTGGCTGCACTTCTACGTGCCAAAGTTTATTCAACAAAATCTTCGTGACTAAAAATTTGTGGGCGCAGGACATCGATTGATCAAAAATCAGTTAGGTACGCTCTGGCTGCAAACCGGTTGTGAACGTGATTATTGTGAAACCAGTTTGAAACTGAGATTGCAAATCAGTCGACTCATGTGCGGAGGGCCTTTATGTTTATGAAATTGTCATTTCCCCACATTCGCGCTCTAGTGGAGAAATGACAATCTAGTTCCTTATTTTTTAGCGATAACTCTGTCACGCGAGAAATTGCGATAAACGCTCCCTGCTAAAACTGTCTGGAATAGGCTACGTTTCTTAGGTGTGTGTGCTCCTCTTGCAGCAATCAAAAATCTTGTCGGATAAAACGAAAGGGCCATTCATGTATGTACATATAACGAAAAAGAGCCATTCATGTACATAACACAAATTCAACAATACATTTGAGGCCGATTCGTTTTTGGGCTCAAATTTACCGGGGTATGCCCGCGTTTATAGCTTAGTTTTTGGCCATTTAAATCTTTTGTTCAAGTTTGGCCGACATGAGGCCGTCTGTGCTCTCATTAAAAATGGTTAAAAATTCTGCGGCCATCATACCCCCCATAAAAAAACCAAGCGGCCGTGATTTGTCCGCCGTAAGCTCGTTTTTTTATATTTATTCGGGGTCCCATCAGTATTCGTCCTTTTTTGGCTGAAGTCCTTGAAAAGGTTGTTGCTTCGCATATTCTTAAGTTTTGTGGAGCCCCCCTTAAAATGATGTCTGATATTCGAAAGTCTCTTAACCAACATCACATTTGCTGCTTATTGTTGCTCAATTTCTCAAAAGCATTTGAAAGTATAATTATGGTTGGCTTCTGAAAAACTTGCCTCCTGAGCTAATTTTTCACTTCCTGCCCTGCCCTGCGTAGTTTCTTAACCTATCCTTCTCAGAAAGTTCTCCTCGGTGACAATTCTTCCTCAGTTGCTGCAGATTCCAAGATTCACATGTACGCAGATGATGTGCAAATTTATCATATTTATATCTCTTCCTCAGTAGTTCAGATAAACTTAACGCAAATTTGCAGCGTGTTTCCTCTTGGTCGACATTGAACCATCTACTACTTAATCACCATGGATGCTAGTGAGAAGTGGGTTACTGGCCGAACACCCTAATTAATTACTGGAAATTAATGGAAATTCGGGTGGAATGTACGAACAGGATATCATGCCGGTCAAAAGGAAATCATAGCAATGGAATTGTTGAAATGTAAAATTTCAGTTGCTGCGCTATCGGAACTACGACTTCCCGGATCCGAGACATTGACGATCGTGCCGCTACCAAATGACGAAACTATGACGCTTTCAGTGGTGAGAAACGAGAAGCCGGCGTCGACTTTAAGGTCGATCGACGGGCTGCCAGCCGCGTGATCGCATTCCAACCAATATCCGATCATCGGTGGAACGATCAAGACCCATATCGTATCCGTTTATGCGCCAACCGAGACGTTAGCGATTTACGATCAACTTCAACAGACGATGGATATGATACTTTGAACAGAATTAATAATACTCACCGGCGACTTCAATGCACATTCAGTAGCAGATCGCACCGGCTGGGAGGAAACCATGGGCAGGTTCGGACACGGAGTAATTAACGACAACGGCTTACGCCTGCTTTCATTCGAAGCGTCAAACAACTTGACCATTTTCCGTCATCCACTCAAACACCAATTCACCTGGCGAAATCCATCCGGCAAAGAATCGGCGATGTTAGACTACGTTTTGATCAACGCAAGATTCCGATCGACGCTCAAATACGTACGTGCAATGCGTGCGCCCGATTGCGGATTGGACCATTATCTTATTCGAGCGAAACTACTGATGCGATTACAAAGAGCGAAGAAAATGGCGCCACCACCAGCCAAGAAGAATTGGACGTGCCTAAGGAACGAGAGTTTCAAATGGCACTATCCAACAAAATCACGGCGCTCGCAATACCGGACGATATCGATATAGAAGAAAGGCGATTGTCGGAGTCTATTGTGGGATGTGCAATGGAGTTGTGTCCACCTATTCGTAAACGGACGCAGCCATGGATCTCGGACAGCTGCCTTGAACTCGTCGACCAGCGGAAGTGAATGAAACATTTCGACTTTAAGCAATAGCGACGATTGCGGCTGACATGGAAGAGCGGCGTCGAGGCACGAGTATCGGACGTTGTACCAGACAATCCGGCAGGTAGGTGGCAAAACAATATAAACGAACGACCACCAGCTGTGCGGCCACGATTCGCCACAAGGTCCAGCACACGAACCGCAGACTATCGAACAGCCGACGAATCAATTTCTCGATACCGAGCCGATAATTATCGAAGTGAAGACGGCTCGAAACTCGCTGAAAAATGGAAAAGCGTCGGGGATAGACCAGGAACCGCTGAGATGATCAAGGCCGGAGGTAAGCGATCGTTGTCCCAATTTTGAAAAAAGGCGACAGTCGGGAATGCAAGAATTATCGCGGTATTAGCCTCCTTTCGAACGCCGGCAAAGTATTTACGAAAATCATACAATCGAGGCTCCAGAAACATCGAGAGCAAACGAGCCGGAAAGAACAAACGGGATTTAGACCACATCGAGGATGCTTTGATCGATGTTTCCACTCTGTCAGCTAATGGAAGAAAGAATTCGATGCGGCAAAACGAAATGTTGTCGTTTTCATCAATTTCAAATGCGTTGTCGCTTGCATCGATTGGAACAGCTTGTGGAGAGCTTTGGAAACCGAACATGTGCCTTTGAAAATCATTCAACTTCCCAAGCGTCGTACGATGGCTCAACCAGCAGCGTTCGTATTCGAAGCGACTTATTCGAGGAGCCCCCGATTCAGACGGGTTTCCGACAGGGAAACGTCGCTTCGCCACTTCACTTCAACTTTGTGATCGATGCGATTATGCGTGAAGCATGCGATGGACCCCTCGGAGTTCGATACGACGACAACAACAACTTTGTAACCGACTTAATGTTAGCCGACGACGACGGCACGGATGCCGAAGCAACGGACATCTTATACATTTCCGGCATGGCCCAGTCATACGGGTTAAAAACAATGTGAAAAAGACCAAAGTGGTCACAACGGACGGATGGACGGCCAGTGTTCATCTCGATGGAACCCAAATCGAACAGGTTCCGATGTTCAAATATTTGGGATCATTGGTTCAGGAAAAGAAAGTGGCATCGACATCCGACATTCACAGCCGCATCGGCCAAGCAACAGCAACATTCGCTTCGCTCAAGTGGTACATATGGAAACGAACAAATATTACCATCAAACCGAAAGCACGCCTTTAACGAACGTTGATCCTTCCGATTCTTCTTTATGGATCTGAAACGTGGACACTGCTCAAACCGGACGTTAAGAAGCTCGAGTTCTTCCAAATGCGAAGCTTGGATCAGATCCTCGATGTTTCACTCCACGATCGCCTTCGAAACGAGACAGTTAGACAAAGATGGACAAAGAGATGGACATGTTTGCCAAATGGGTGATAACCGCTTGCCACGTAAACTTCTCTGGCGAGACCGTCTCGCAGGTTGGAGAATCCAGCGATCGGAACCCAAGAAAACCTGGCTGAAGAAGGTGACCTAAAGAATCAACGATTTATCAGTTACCTAGACTCGAGACTTCGCCAAAAATAAGCAAGAATGGGAACGAATCGTATCCGTTGCTGGGACGTCCCACTCGAACCACCAGCTAAGGAATCAAAGAAGAAGAAGAAGAAGCAGTTATAAGATTCCCTCTTCTTCTTGTGTACATGGTCTAGCAATAAATAATAATAATAAAAGAAAGAACCTGTGAATGAACCAAATAATTCGGCCGAATGAACGGTTCGGTACATTTTTGACTGAATATTCTGCGGAATATTGGTACTCGGTTGAACCCATATACGGCGCATCTCTAGTTATAATTAATCCCAGTTACAGATTTATAATAAAAATACAAACCATTTCTTTTTAAATGAATTATGTATCCCAAGCTGTAGTTAAAATTAAACTGTCAACGTCCTTTTTTTGGGAAAAAATATCTTTTTCCCATTCTTTGGAAGCAATCACCCGAATCTATTTCTTTTCACCTCAATCCATCAAACCCAACTCTTTTTTAGCCAATGGACTCATTTACCTTAAACGAACAAAGGAAAATGGGATACACAAAAAAGAGGATAACAAAATCAAATCCTTTACAGAAAATAAGAAATAGTGAAATGTTGCCAAAGTCCTTCCTTTGTGTGGGGGGGTGGAGGATACACTCCTAACGGTATATAATACTATGAACCCTCTCGGAAAGCCCGACCAAGGGATCTTTTTGTCATTTCCGCTGCAAAAGAGGCCACAGGAGACAAAGGTTCGGGTGAATAAATTTAATTTAAGTCAATCTCAAGGACATCAGAAGGAAACTTTTCAGCAAAATATCCCCCCAGAGTGCTCTACGGCTCCTACTTTGACTTTCTTTCCAATTTCTTTCGCAACTACAACTCCTTGGGTAGCGGATAACATTAGGAAAAGCAGAGGCAAAACATTTTTCCTTTTCTTATTTAAAAGATGGCAGCACAGAAAAAAAAGAATACATGGCATAAGGCACCATTCAGCTTTTGTAAATTGATATTATCAAGTCGCAGAAGAGGGTGCGACAGTACTCTTTTGCCGCACTACTTTTCCTTCAATCCACCTCTAGACCTAGACGAAAATTGATTTCCGTAGAGCGTGAATTCTTCGTGGCGGTGGGGGGGGATAACGACAAAGTTAAAAAAATTATTTCCATTCTTTTGAGTGTTTATCTGGTGCCGCTTCCTCCTGCTGGTGGCGGTGCCTTTGAAATTAATCTTTTGTTAGATATAAACTTGCACGGGGGGGGGGGGGGGGCTGGCGTCTTCCATTTTAATAAACGTCACTTACATAACACAGGATCCACCGAAGATGGCTCCAGGGAAATATGAGGAGAAATTGCCGCCGGTAATCGGGAAATAGGAGAAATGACCCGACACAGATTCTTGAATTTCCTTTTGAGCAAAAGGATCTTAAGTAGTGATAAAGGAATCCTGTTAATTGGGTTTTCACTTTTTTTTATTAGTTTCAATACGTCCTTTTGGCTGCTCTTTTTGTCAAATAATTTTAGTTGCACGAGATTGAGATACAACCCCCGTCAATCCCCTTTTTATCCCCGTACGGCGTAAAGGAAAACCTAAGTTTATTTTATAAAACTCAAGTTTCTCCGGGGTATTTGGGGGTCGTTATGTTCAGAAACCAGAAGGGAGGTTAGACCAAGTTAAAAAATTAATTGAGCAGCAAATTCAGGGAAAAAGGATATGTATTATAAAAATGGTTGCCTGCTTGTTATTGCTTATTCTATATTTCTCTATGCTACGAGTATAAACTTAGTTTAGGAGCCTTCATTTGCATTACCAGTTCGTCATGCTGTATATGTTATTGTGCAATGTCTAATAGAAAGCTTAAATCAATGGAATTATAAAGAATATAATGGACTATGAAAGGTCTGGCGGCATTAAAGCAGCAGACGACAATCTTGCTTTTAAATCAGTGGTATCCAAACTTTATGATACTGCTGTTACATAAAAACCCTTTTACGCGTTTTGGCACAGACGAAGTGCACCAACACCATGTGTCGTCGAGGGTTTCTCGAACTTTGAAGAAAAATTGTTTGATGATGGCTTTTATGATGACTTTTCCATCGACTTAATGCTGTAAACATGCTAACGGCGACGGCGAAACTATTTTCCTCGACCACGGCGAATGGCTCGACAAAATTTGTTGTGAGCACACACTAAGAGCGACGGCGACACAAATTAAAAAACACACCGGAATTACCATCTTGCACAGCCGAGTATGCTGCACACGCACCTAGGAGCACACGAAAATAGTAACACAAGCCCACAGCTCACATGCATGCAACTTTGAGAGGCGACGGCTACGAAATAGAACTTGGATTGATTTGGTCGCCGAGTTCGGCGCCGAGTTTTTGGAATGATCTTCAGATTGTGCAGCTTCATACAGAAGTGGTGTGTTCTACTCGTTTTTGAAAGTCGCTGAGCAAAGCGATTCGTCGGTCGCCCTTAGCATGTTTACAGCATTATTCGTTTCGTGAATGACGGTGAATTCTCTGACGACAATTTTGTTTATTGACTTCGCCAGAGTGTAAAATGAACTTCGTTTGGCATCGAAATTTTGTCCTAAAAGTCTGAATCGGCATCGATCATTCTTGCGAGGGCATTTCCATATTACAAACGACGCGGCTTGTCCGTTGGAAATCATTGAGTAAGTTGTACTTTGTTGGGTTTAACTCCTAAGATCGACGGCGATACGACGCAAGTGCCCTTAGACCCGTACTCAAAGAAATTCTTCCCCAAGCTAGGAATTATGTTGTCTGAAGACAACAAATATTTCCCACACAGCACGCACAGTCTTCACAATTGAACGATTGTTTTCAATGAATAGCGCTACAATTTCAATGATTTTTTCGATGTGAGTAGACTCATAGCTAAAATGGTACTAAATGACATTTCAGTAGACGAGATGTATACTAAAAAGACACAATAAAATTTATGTAGAAATTAAACAGTGAGCCAAAAAAAATCAAAAAGAAGAATCATCCGCGCCCTGGCTGAATTACTCGAATGAACCCAGTGTTTCTAACAAGAATACTGAGCTCTTTGCAGGAACTAATAACCTTCACCAAATAGGCCTACTATATTTTCCTTGCCTCTCACCAAATGCAGTACTCTGTTCAACCTAATTCACTTTTGGAAACTAGCTCATGTTCTGGCCATACAAGTAGGATCTAACAACCTATCTAACTATCGCCCAGTAGCAATTACTTCTACACTCTCTAAAACCACGGAAACAATAATAACAGAAGCCATATAAAAATCTTGAATCCAACTATTAGGCAATGTACCAAACGGCTTTAGACCAAAAAATGACGACTTTTCTAGTGTATTTATCTGAATATCTCTACCAAGCTTAAATGGTCTATAGTAGCACGAAAGGTGACATAGAGTTTGATGGCACGATTTTGCAACTTTTCGAGGTATACGCCCAGATTAGCCCAGTCAAATTAGGGTTTCACCTCGGAATTCGAGGTAATAAGCTGAAAATTGGTATGAACCTTAGTTTTGGTACTCTACATGATATGTCAAAAGTCTCATATAATCTCGTGTCCGCGTTTTGAGATATTAGAGGTCAAAGGTCACAGAAATCAGTTTTTCGCGAATATCTCGTAGATTATGGGATTTACGTGAATTTTGGTTGAGGAAAGTTTGTTCACAAGATTAATCTGCATAAAAATGTGCTATACGGAGTTTACGTAGAATCAATATGAGATTATATGAGACATTTGACACCAAAACAAAGGTTCATACTAATTTTCAGCTTATTACCTCGAATTCCGAGGTTGACCCCTTGTTTTGCCTTATTTGACTGGACTAGATGGTTTTTGGGTGCCTGCCTAGATATACGAATGGTTTTCAAAGCGGGACCGAATGCAGGATTTGTAGATTGTAGCCTGGGCGGCTGGCTGGAAAAGGAACTTGCATCTCTTAATAAATCCAAGGCATTGAAAGGCTTGTTTGGCAATTTAGAATAAGTGATTACTCCATTGCAGATGCTCCATTAGGGATCCATTAGATAGATTTTGTTGTCAGTTTTGCCGCAGTTACTGCTACAGCTGAAGGAAAATTTACCGTCTAACGTGATGATTGACGTTATTATCTGAATATTTTGATTTTCACCAATCATGACTGATGAAATTGATTGACGCTTGCATGAAATTTTAATGGACGCTAGGGTGTTAAAGGTGTTAAGGGTGTTAACTTGTTAAGAGTTGAGTCAGCCGTTAAGCCGACTCCAGTCTCACGCTGTGAAGAACCGCGAGCACCCGTGAACGCGAGTGTGGATGGTGTTCTCGCCTAGTTTTGCTCCTTGTTTTCCGTGCTGAGTGGAAACGGCGTAAATTCTCGCCGGGAGTGTGGAGCAGCCTTTTTATCCTAGCAAAGCAGCCCCTCGATTATTTAGCTGCCGCCGGCTAGCCAAACGCGTGACTCGACAAACGCTACGGGGTTCGAGCTGGGCAGGAGCGACCCGAGTAAAGGTCCACTTGCTGTGTTTACGCCCGCAAGGGGGAAGGTCGAAAAATCGCTCAAATCACCTCACATAAATATGGACGACCACAAAGGCATATGTCGTCCCCGTGTTGTCCATCTGCTTCCGAGGCACAGTTTGCCGATTCGTAGCAATGGTACTTTTTTTTACCCTCAGCCCAACCAACTTAAAACTCTGTTTTATGACGCAAAGAACTCGCCATTCAACCATATCTCGTTTGTTCCGTCTGAAGAAGTACCCCAGGGGGCACCGAGCGGAGGTGTTATTAGGACTTGCTAACAGAGCTGCTGGTTCGATAATGACGACTGGTTCGATAATGAATGCAAGCTGGCAACTGAACGTAAGAATGCTGCGTACCGAGCCATGCAGCAGTCTCAGAGAACACGGGCACGCGAAGAGAACTATAAAGAGCTCAGAAAAGAAGAAAAGAGAATTCACAGACGGAAAAAGGAAGCCTGGGAAAAAAATCTCGTCTGTGAGCTAGAACAGTACAGAGAACGACGGCCGCACCAGGCGCGGGAGTTCTACCAAAGAGTCCGCAGTATGACGCAATTCACACCACGTTGCACATACTGCAAGGACAAAGAAGGGAATCTGATCACCGATCCTAAAGGCATCTTGGAGCGATGGGAAGAGCACTTTCATGAATTGCTAAATGGCGAGCTAACTGAGGATTCGGAGGCTCCACCAATATCTGATGACAATGCTATGCTGCCGCCACCAAGCATAGAAGAACTTAGCAGAGCCATCTGCCGGCTCAAAAACAACAAGGCCTCGGGTGCAGACGGCATCGCAGCGGAGCTGGTTAAATATGGAGGGCCTACATTACACCAAGCGATTCATGAATTAATTGTGCAAGTATGGGAGCAGGAAGTGATGCCAGAAGACTGGAGAAAAGGCATCCTCTGTCCGGTACACAAAAAAGGAGATATCACAGCGTGCACTAATTATCGCGGTATAACGTTGTTGAGTACCGTGTATTAGATATTCTCCGCTATCCTACAAAACAGGATGGCCCCATACGCCAAAAACATCATAGGCCATTACCAGTGTGGCTTCAGCCCAGGCAAATCAACGACTGATCAGATTTTCACCTTGAGGCAGGCTATGGAAAAATGTCTAGAGTTTCAAAACTCAATTCAACACCTCTTCATAGACTTTAAAGCCGCCTATGATAGCATAGCCAGGGTAGAACTCTACAAAGCCATGAGAGAATTCGGCATCCCCAACAAACTGACAAGACTATGTAGGTTGACCATGATCAATGTGTCAAGCCAAGTAAAGGTATCCGGAACACTGTCCAGACCAATCAACATCTATAATGGACTCCGACAAGGGGACGGTCTGGCCTGCCTCCTTTTCAACCTGGCGTTGGAGAAAGTGATCCGAGATTCGGGCGTGACATCAAGGGGTACAATCCTCCACAAGTCCACCCAATTACTGGCTTACGCAGACGACATTGACATCATTGGAAGAACAACAACAGCTGTACAAGAAGCTTTCACTCTGATTGAGCAAGCGGCAGGAAATCTGGGACTGCACATTAACGAAAGCAAAACAAAGTACATGGTGGCCTCGTCTGGAAGAACACCTAACATTGGTCCCACAATCAAGGTAGCGGAACACGAGTTTGACGTGGTAAAATCATTTACCTACCTTGGGTCAATAGTAGCAGCCGACAATAGCATGGAACCAGAAATACGCGCACGACTGCTAAAAGCCAACAAAGCCTACTATAGTCTGTCAAGGCTCTTCAAATCCAAATATCTAACCATAACGTCTAAACTTTTACTATATAAGACGATGGTCTTACCCGTTCTCACATATGCATCCGAAACGTGGGTGCTTAGCAAAAAGCACTCAAACCTCTTGGGCGTGTTTGAGAGGAAAATACTTCGGAGGATTGTTGGCCCCGTATGTGAGGAAGGACGATTCCGGAGACTCTACAATGACGAGATCTACGAGCGCTATCGCGACATAGATGTTGTGAAGAAAATAAAGCTCGGTAGGCTCCGGTGGGCAGGGCATCTAGCTCATATGAGTGAAGATGAGCCTGCTCGGAAAGTTCTCTGCGGTAAGACCTATGGGGTGCGACAGCGAGGGAGGCCCAACCTTCGCTGGAAGGATGGCGTGGACCAGGACGCTCAGAGTTTAGGGATGCCAAACTGGATGACATCGGCTCAGAATCGGGACCGGTGGAGAGAACAGTTGCGCGAGGCCAGGACCGGATCCCGGTTGTAGAGCCGTTAAAGAAGAGAAAGAACAGAGCTGCTAGGTGTTCGTCTACAGTGACTCTTCTCGGGGTTTGGTAACAAATCAGATGCCACCACCTTCGGAGGTCTTTGGTAGCCGTTCGGCCCTCCCGCACTCTGCGAACTTGTAATTTATTTCTAAATAGAAAAACCCCACCATGGAACAACCTTTCACAGTCAGTAATTCCGAGCTCCTACAACATCCAAGAGCTCAAACGCAAGGTTCATCGCCACCTTCTTCAACACCCTCCCGAGCCCGCATAACCCTTAACCTATTCACCTGTCGTACTAAGCTTACTGCTAAAAATTGCACCCGTCAAACGACGCAACGGACTGGTAGTACAAAGGGTGACATCTGAGCTTGGTTTTTTCACATAAACAAAGTCTACACTCTTTCTTGCCGAAAACTCTCCCCGCAGACAGAGAACGAAGTTAATACTAAAGCTTGCAAAAAGGATATCGTTTTCGATACTCGAATATCCCTATTGAACAAAGTTTGTGATATTTCTTTTCTGCGGTTCATTTTTGCAGGAAGTTAAAATGCTAAAGTTGAGGCGAGGTTGATACGGAATTTAAAAACACCGTTTTGAACTAGACCTGAAATGAGAATAATACATATAATCAGCATTTTATGTGAATTGTAATTTGTTGGCGTGCTTTTTTTATGTGGAACCTACTCACTTCTCGCGCCTACTCACTAGAGGCGCGGGGAAAGCCCCTTTGTATTGTCGACAATCTATTTTTTCGTATAGAGTGCAATTTCGAACAGCAGCTCTAGTCGGAAGATAGTGAAGAGAGATAGAAGTGAAGGAAGAAACTTGACAAATAACCACTAAAACTTTTGTGAACAAAGTAAATAGAAAAATGTTATTTGACCATATTTAACAATATACCTGAGTAAAAATAAAATAAGTGCTTACAGCGGGCAAACAACGACCGCTTGGCTTTTTAAAGGCGATGATATGATAGCCGAAGAATTTTTAACGTTTTTTGATGGGAGCACATACGGCCCTTCGACGGCCAAACTTAACCAAAAGATTTAAATGGCCAAGAACTAAGCTGTACACGCGGGTATATCACGGCCAAACAAGAGTCTGCACCAAATCTATTGTTGAATTTGTTATATGGAAACTTGAACATTTTCGTTATGTAATGAATGGTCCTTTCGTTGTATTATACAAGCTTAACGATGCACAAGAGTAACGAGCTTGCCAGTCGTCAGTTTGTTGTACGTGAAGCTTGTGGTGCGTGTTTCAATCACGTTTGGTGCGACGATACTACGAGGTATGCGAGGTATGCGACGATGGGAAAATGATGTTGAATTGAGTGAACCATATTCAAACTTAATTACCGTATATGACTAGGTTCAACTTGGTCATGTGCGGGGTAATATGGAAGGTCTTTGCTTGCTTTCGGCTGACTAAAGCATAGACGTGATTCCACAAGCTCTTGACATATTTTTAAGCTGAAACAATCTATGCATGGATGATGTTTTTCTTCTATTGAAAGGCTATCTGCTAGTGTTACCTGAGTCATTCGTCGGATATACAAAGTTGGTTGGTGTATGTGATGCAACATTAAAATTGCATAGATGGTGGTATTCGACCATTGGAAGCAAGTAGACTACAATGAAGAATTGTCAAGAGATAGTGGCCAATAATAAACAATAAGTAAATAGCAGAAAATATGAAATGATCCCCCTAGAATGCTGAAAATGATTTTTTCAATGATACAATACATACGTTTTATATTTTGCTGGGGGTTTGACAATTGAAATTGGACTATGTCTTCATCAATTCAGACTTTCAATAAATTCCAAATACAGCTTACCTAGCTGCATTTTAATCTGTTTCAAATAATTTCGTAATCTTATAATATAAAATTATTTAAATATAGAAGAAGTTGAGAGAAGACTCGGAAATGTCAGCACAATTAAGTTGCCAAGATTGCATTGAAGAGTAAGATATGTACACCAAAGAGAGAAAGTAATTTTTGTTTATATTAAAAAAAGAATGTGAAAAATATTACATCAAAAAGACTATTTTTTTTTTGTTAATAAAAATTATCTTTAGGCACACCGAAAAATAATGAACACTAACACAAACAGATATTACAACATTTCTTGCTTTTTTTTTTTGTTTAAATGTTACAAAGTTGTTTTTTGGACTTACATTTCTCTCTTCCGTTTCAACAATAAGATGATTATTTTTTAAGGTCATCGTTGTGACCGAACCATTTGCCCCAGAATGATTTAGCATATTTGTGGTTGCAGTACCATTAACTGTAATACCACCCCCACTACCATCGTATTTTGTTACAATCTCTGTGCTCGACTCTAGGGTATCATTACTACGATTGATCGTGTATCCTGATTCGGTGGATTTCAACTGAAACGGGAAAAAAGAAATAAAAATAAACAACAGAACAACACACAGCGTGACTGGATTGGACACCGACAAACAAAATAAGTAGAAAAAAAAAAATGAAAATTGGTGAAAAGTTAAAAGTGAACCGAAAATTTTAACTAAGAATATAAAAAACAAAAAAATTATAAAAAACTGTGCAAAGTGATTGTAACAACAGCAAACAACACAAAGTGGATAAAAACCTTTTTTCTGTGTGTGTTATTACATAAAAAAAATGAATTCGAAGGACATTTTTACAAATAATCTGGCATTGTGAACGGGGGAGCCTGCACTCCTTGCGAGCTGGTCCGGCAGGACCCCATGATGATAGCAGTGGGTCCTTGGGGGCTGCTTTGTGGGTTGCTGAAACCACACTATCTGCACTCTATATGGCAACTTGTTCAATACAGAAACATCACCGAAGCTTACACACACACATTTTGAATTTACGGAAGTACCCGACAAATTGCTGGAGTTGAACACGGCGCAGTCCTTCCGCCGTCGCACTCCGTTTGGATATCTGCCAGGATACAAGACAAAGGATGCTAGATTGTTATTCGGATATTTTTTCCTGTTCAGGGATTTATCCTGCGGGTCCAAAGATACAGCTCCACCAGTCGAAGCGCAAAATAAACTTTTTCATTATATTTATTTCCAAACCCCAAAAGGGTTTAACATTCTTATCCCCGAATGGATTCCTTTATGGCCCTGTAATTGGCTCCAGCCAGTTTAGTATTCATGTGGGAGTTGAGCTGCGATTTTGATGTAAACTCAAAACAGACCATTTTGGGATTTCATCGAACACGCTTCAGGAGTTCCACAATGAAAACAAACTCAACTCGAACCGATAGCCAGGGGCTATCCTGCTGTTCATCATTTTTCTTGTTTCATCTCAAAAAGATGCTTTCTTCTTGCTGAGCATTCATTTCTCCGTAAACGAAAGCTGTGGAAATATCCTTTTGTTGATTCACTTGTTTCTTAAAATTCTACGCTGCTGTTCACCCTATAGAAGAAAAGTGGTCACTTTGTGTACTCCTGAAGGCTGCTCTATTTCACTCGAACCAAAACCAGAACAAACGTAACCAGGCATTTGGCGAAAAATTTTCAAAATTTGTCACGTACGTATTGTGTTGAGAATATTGTCCCTGGAAGGGATCCAAAGGCCAAGGGTACATACTCGAGTAAAATTGTTCAAAGTTTAAGTGATTCCAGGATTTTGTGGTGAATTTTTCGTTCGAGTGTTCTTAGGTGGTGATTGCAGTGCCGTAAACAAAGGTTAAAGTGGCAACGTTCGTGTTTCAAGGGCTGTTTCAAGTAGTAAGTTTGTGACTTGGTTTCGTTTTATAAAAGCAAGATGTTGCTTCTCCCTTATTCGGTGGTGATACAATAGTATTTGTTGAGATTGAAATTTAAATTATATAAATGAATATACAAAATGGTAATGTTCAGGGGTATCGTGTTACATTTATATGCAAAAACACTGTACTAAGTGATTGGTTATTGATTTTGTTTGAGTTTACTCTATTATAGATCATTTCAATATTTTGGATTACAATTCAAAATGTAGATTTCTTGGTATTTTATGTTATTGAGCTGATAAATAAATTCATTCATATAAGCCAATCCTAAAACAATATGGCCTGTTGCCCTTTAACCTTTTTAATAGTTAATTATTACATCACTCAATAAGTTCATAGGGTAATACACAATATTGGCCATCAAACTATGTATATGTGTGAAAATATCATAACATTCCGACAATTAGTTTACAAGTGATCCTTTTAGTAACTCTACTTTTGTAATTTTCAAAGTAATAGAAAAATTGATGTGTCTCCCTGTCTACTACCAGTCCGTCATGTAGTTCGGTCACTGTAAAATGTCTAGTAGTCTGTCTGTGCAGTGTCTAGTAGTAGTTCGAAGGTGGGAAAAAGGATATGCCAGGTTAAAGATAGTAGTGTAGATGCCTGAGGGAGGAGAAAGTGAATTTAGCGTTTGAACTCTTCCATGTTGGATGAGTTTAGCAGTTGAAGTTAGCTGGAGACAGCCTTATCGGAGTGTTATTCCGCCTGAAACAAGTGAATCCCGCTACCCAGACGACAAAGGTTGTGACGCAAGTAATACCACACTATCAGGTGAACAAGGAGGTTTACCGTCTGATAGGTGAAGATTTGACCTAAGCTGTACATTCCCGAGTAAATATTAAAAATGCACTTAACACGGGCGTACACCGGCCACTTGTCTTTTCAGGAGCATATGATGGCGGTTACGAAAGGTGGTAAATGGTCAGGGGTAATGGTTGCCTGAGAGTAAAAAGATGTGGGTTCGCCAATACTCAACATCGGTTAAATCCATCTCCAATCTTCTTTGGGTCAGAAATGGAGAAAAGGGTTTAAAGATCGGTGGAGGGCGGCGAGAGGGCAGATTTTTGATCTACATGAGCGTTAGATGGTCAGAGGTTGAAGTGTCATACGAGGTAATTCAGTAATTAGAAAAGGCGAAGGATGGGTCGTGGTGGGGTTGAGGGGACGTCGGAGGTGAAGGGGTTGGATGGTCGGTGGTTGAAGGGTCAAAGGGATAGTTGTTTGGGGTAGCCATCGGGTGGATTACAAGAATAATTTGTTTTACATTCAGAAATTAGTTTTATCCACCTAGCTCCTTGGTGGTAATTTTTGGAGGTGAAGAAGGGGATAAGGGGCTTATTGTACCCCACATGTTGAAAACTGCAAAACTTAGCTTTTCTTTCTTTTATAGGTATTGAAAATGAATTGAAAAGTAAAAAATAATTTTGAATGTAAAGGTGTTATTGCTCCAGCCAGTATATGGAAACAAAAAGCCTTACCTATATTTCTATTTTATTAATACCGGATCTTTTCGCCTCACACTTTTTTACATTTCGAAAGGTAATTTTACTAATTTCTAAAAAAAACTGCTTCGCATTGCATGCCAATTGCAAGAAACTTCATATAAACTTGTGATTGCCATTTCTGTCAAAATGAATGACGGAAAATTAATCGGATTAGTTAGAAATAAAGACTTTCTATATAACAAAAGTCACAGGGACTACAAAAAAATTACAAAAAACTTTGTACGAACAGTCAATGTCAAAACACTGCTTATTTAATGTGCTTTACCACGCCTCCTCTAATAAACCACTGCAACATGCTGCCCTGCAATGCTTTTCACTGCAGTTCAGGCTTAACTGTCTGAGCTGTACACGAGCAGTTCAGACATATCTAACCTAACCTAAATAGTCTGATTTTGATCATGTTTGATTTTATAGCGTGTATCGATCTCCGACTTCCAATTCTCCTGCTGCCTTAATGTAAAATCCCGGAGTTACTTATATAGCCCCAGTACTTTTGGCAAAGATAACAAGCACACCGCAGATAATAATGAACCCACGTACCCCTTTTTGAGTATCATTAACTATGCGTACCCCAAATTTGCCGATAACCCAGCGCTGCTCTTCCTGTATTTGGCTCAGTGTTCCATATTGTTGCTGCTTGACCTAGTTCGATTGCGTAGAACTAGCACCGGTCTACTAAGAATCGTAATTGGTTATCAAGATAATTGCTCCTTTTCTTTGTCCTAAGCAATTTTTTAGATCCTCAATTTTAGTTCCTTTAGTTTAGAAAAAGTGTGAAAGTACCGTGCCTTGCCTTGTTTAGGTGCCATACCGGCGATTTGACACTATGGGTGCGAGTTTGGTGGAAGCTAGGTGTGGGGGAGCCTTATTTTTAATTAGGCGTGCCGTGCCTGCACCGGGAGCCGTGCGGGCTATTGTGTGCCTGCTCCAGGTTAGGATCGGGCGAGTTATTCTAGTCTATTTTTAACGGTCACTTAAGGGAGTTGAGATCATTCTTTCTCAGCTTCAGCGTAGTTTTTATGACGGATTTATTTACTTCATGGTGGAGCAAAATTAACTTGAACACAGTCTTCAGAACAGTAGTCGGAGAGGTGAGAATAGCTATGAGGTTTATATGACTAAGATATTCTGCCAATCGGAGCCTACTGCGATTTATTCTCCTCTCGCGATAGAGCTCGAATTTCTCTCAATAGTAGAGTCTAAGCTCTAAGCAATCGTTCTTGCCCAAATATGGAGGCAAAATTTATAGGAAAGATTTCCAAAATAATTAGATGCTTGAATTTGAAAAACGTTGACAGACTATAATGAGTCAAAATTTCTTAAGCGGGCCACTAAAAATCGACTATTAGATTTTAATATATCTATTAAGATATTTTGGTAGGTTGGTTTATAGGTTAAAAGTAATACCCTAAAACGGTTTTTTAAAATTTGAATTTTTCAAAAATTTATGAGGGGTTGAAAATTTCGGGCACCTTTTTTGTAAATTTCAATATCTCAGCGAATAATTACTGGATTTCAAGCCTTTTATATTCATCTAAAGAACAGAAATCAAATTCATTTTTTTTTTAAATATGATTTTGCCCATTCAAAAAGTTGTTGCGTTGTTACAATAGTTTTATGTTGCAAGCTGGCGCGGTATGCGTTTCTTTTTACACAACCCCCTATACCGTCGCAGGCACCTTTACCATGAGCTGTTGCGAAGAAATGCCATTCTGCTGCTACATGAAAATCTGTTTCGTGAAATAATAAATTTAAAAAGTTGAATCTATTCTTGTATGGAGACCCAGCTCCATCGGAAAAATATATAATTTTTTTAACGTTTCGTTCGCCAAACTTGTCTTTCAAAAATTGAATTCATTTGGAATTGTATAAGTGCACTCCAGTTGCATCGTGATTTTCGTAGTCCGAAAACACGACAAAATTGAGATTATGCACTGCATCATTTTTTTTTTTTATGTGAAAGACTAGAGTCTCAGGGAAGACCCTTTATACTGTCGACAATCTATTTTCTTCATATAGAGTGCAATGTCGAACAGCAGCTCTAGTCGGGGAAGGAAGGAACTGCCACAACCTACCCGCGATATTTTTCAGTCCACCTACTTCCAACCATTACTATTGCGACTTTGGCATCGGGGCATCGAGAAACAGCTCGCTGGAGTGTTATGCCTCCTGAAACGAGTTGAATCTCATCAACCAACCGATGACATGCGCTTTGGCGGAGCGGGGAAGGGCTAAGAAAGGCTATGACAAGAGGAATCAGGAATGTAAAGAGGGAAGAAGAAAGAAGGAAAGTTATGTAGGTGGGAAATTGGAAAAGGCGAAGGACCGTGGGGCTTGGCCGGGAATCGAACCCGGGACCTCTCGGATAGTAGCTAGACGCCTTACTCCCTAGGCTACCGAGGCCCCCCGTCATTGCTTTTGTAGTAAATTTACATATATGTATGTACACGCAATGATACTTGATCCTTCCCAGTCGGGAATATTGGAAGCCCTTACTTATGTATTTGATTATTTCAGTCCTGATTTGACACTGCAAAGGTAATCGGTTGCAATGTAATTAATACAGAATCCACAACGTCCATAGCCAAAATACTACTTACATTTTGCATTACCTGGTAATGCAGAGGGTAATGCCTCTATGCTTGTCATTTATTTGTTCTGTTCTGTTATTTCTTCGTTCTTTTGATTCTTTCTCCTTTTTACCAGTAATGACCTATATAAGGCCTTCCATGGCTATGACATTTCTATGTTAATTGTAATTAACAAAATAATCCAGCTGGTAATAAGAGTAGTGTATACCATTTACAAAATCAGGCATTCAGCATTAATGAAGAAGTTCTTCCTTTCCCGACTGGGTTACTCCAATGTTGAGATTGTATCGCATTCTGAACATGGAATGAGTAATTTTCAGAAAAGTCAAGGGTGACTAAAAATGTACCGGGCTAAAGAGAATTTTTAACGTCATTCAAATATTTTCCTTGAGATTTAGCAATAAAATCGTGTTTTAAAACATCTGGTAAAGTTTTTTTTTAAATTTTTGTAGAAAATCATCGACATTCTCACAGTCTTACGAAGCCATTGGCATCTGCAATCTTATTATTTAAGAAAAATTATAAAACAAAAATTTGGAAAATTTTTCAGAATAAATTTAACCTGTCAGTGGTAAGCCATTGATTAAAAGAAACACTCTCAATGCCGTGTTTTTGTAAGGACTCATTCAAATCGTTCAGAATTTTTACGGATCCTGGACAATTTGTACGATTACCAAAGAAACAATCCGCTGTAGGTTTGGAACAAACCATAGCTTCTAAATAATCTCGGTAGGTATATATGTATGTATATGTTGGTAGTCGAACTTTTTACGAAAAAATTCTTCTTTCAATCCCAGTAGGAAATGTAAGCATTACCGAATCGATTGAGTAGTGTCGATTTGTAATGTCAATAGGTTACATTACCAATTACAGAATCGATTACTTTTACACGTAGATGTCCTAGGGTGGTAAGTACACTTACCAGACATTACATTTGTAAAAGGTACCTTCAGCACGTTCTGACATGTTTCATTCTCGCCCGACTAAAGTGTAGTTATTACCTATTCGCTTCTTAGTTATTACAAATAGAAGAACTTACTTTATTTGATTTTTCATGCATGAATTCTCTGATTACCCCATAAGCGCTTGCACTATTTCCTACTGGGATCCTCTCATTTGTAATCGTATATTGCCGTGTATTTTGCACACACAAACATTGTGTGTACCTTTAGCACCCACTGGGATACACTGCTCAGGCCTTAAAGCTCTAAAAGCTGACACGGAAATTTTTAAATGGGGATTTTCTTTTACAAACTCAGCGTGTAAATCATCGCGATTTCCCAACAACAAACGTTTCTAAAAAGTACAAATTCAAAGCGAGGAAGCGTAGTTGATAGTTTAACGAATATTTTTAGTAAAAAAAATTTCTCCTACAGCACCGAGAATAGTGATGAGCAAAAGTGGTCTTGTTCTTGCAGTCTTGTCTTGTTCTTGCACATTTTGCAAGAACAAGAACAAGAATAAGACTTAGTTATGCTTGCAAGAACAAGAACAAGACTAACTGTGCAAGAACAAGACCCAGAGCAAGATTTCTTGCAAGATTCTTGCAAAAATTCCACCTAAATTCATTCTATTAAAAACATTTTCTAGGTGAGAAACCGCAAATATTTTGAAGCAAAATCAAACCTTAGATGTCAGTATTCAGTAGTTCAAGTAGTTTATTAGAAAATAAAAAATGCTCTAAAAAAATTCTTTTTTGAGTAACCTCTTTTGCTTTTTTGGATGGCAAAGAAACTCGGACTTTTCTCAATGTATGTAATATATTTTCAAGGCCTCCACATTGGTTACATCGCACCGCAAGAACGACAGGAGCGTGGGCCAGTTTTTGTATTGCTGCAAAGGGATTTAATAATTTTTTGTGCCCATACACGACATTTCTTCTTTAATGAATCATACTTGAACAACCTAATTTTTTATAATAAGTAATGGGTATAATACTGGTTTACTTTTGCTTCAAAATATTTCCGTTGTTATTTGTTGCCAGAAAAATGTCTACGCCTTACTTGTTCCCATATGAATTTTATGTAATTTTTCAGGGGCGCAAACATAATAACGTCACCAAGAGCAGTCGTGAAACTGATTTGTTTAATAAAAAAGCCATGTGGAATTCTGACCTCAAAGGTAGTAAATTTTCGGTGTATACAAACTTTTGACGCTGACTGACTGACGCTAAAATTATAATAGTTTTAAAATCAATTTTTTGCATTTTGTTGTTTGGATATAATTTTTTTATTAAAGTCTAGGTGTTTTTCAATAACCATTTTATAAAATCAACATACAATACCTACTACATGCGAGAAAATACCTTGGCCTTGCAGTTTTGTCTTGCCTTGTCTTGGTCTTGCACATTTAGTAAGAACAAGAACAAGCCTTAGGTATATTTGCAAGAACAAGAACAAGAACAATAACAAGACTTAGCTATGCTTGCAAGAACAAGAACAAGACAAGAACAAGACTAGATTAGTCTTGTCTTGTTCTTGCGTTTGCTCATCACTAACCGAGAAGCTAGCTAAATTACCATTTGTTTATTGTAAAATTAATTATTTATAAACAAATCATTATGGAGGGTAAAGAAAAAAAATATGAAAAATTATTTTGTTTTTATATTGTTTTCTTTATGCAGGGTGTTCCACCTCAAGTTACAAAGTGGCGGGCTGTAGATAGGCTTTGGATAGACGAACAAAAAATCATATGGGAGGGGGGGCAGAAATCGTAACGGTTTGGTCACTAGGGCGTTTTGAAATTTTTTTGATAGAGGCTTACATATCACCCTGTATTTTGGTAGCCCGATGACCTACTTCCATGAATTAGGTAGCAGTATACGCAGAATACTCCCACCTATCTAAACTGTAAAAGCGAAGGTTCTACACCACCAACTTCCAGAGTTATGAGTCAAAATATCTTTTTTTTTTACAGAATAACTATTTCGAATATACATATATATTGGTAAAATTGACAAAGTTCCTGTATTTATTTCCATTTATTCTTCATCGCTGGATGTCTCGGGGTCTGGTTCACCGGAGCTGTCCACTGCACCTTCATTTTCTTCGTCTAAGTTCAGGCTCAGGCTTTCTACATTTTTTCTGAATGAACTTTTTCTCTAAAGTGCACTGATTACAAGAAAAATGTATCAAAAAACTTTTTGGGTTTTCCAGGAACCTGCAAGTGGTGGGAGGTCACAAATCTGGGTTTAAGCTTTTTTCATGACCCCCTAACGTTTTATGAAAAAACATCCCCGTTGTAATTTTTCAACAAACAGCCTTTTTCACAACAGATTGACTGTACTACGAATATACTTTCAGTTTACGTTTGTACAATATGGTAGTCGAATCTCTAACATGACTTATCATTCTTTCAGATTGAAATAGAAGCACGCCAGACCATAATCTTGTCAGAGCACAATGTTTAGTAGAAAGCTTGATTTGAACGATAGAAGAAAAAAATATATAAGTCTATAAGTTGCTTGACAGCCTTCTGCAGTCTGTGTATCCCGAGGTCGTACAACAACAGTTCGAAGGCGAGGCTTATTGCCTGCACGTCCAGCGAGATTCCTTTCAGACTATTGTCTCCTCTATCTGTCTAAGAAGGAGTCCTAAGCCAAATTCTGTGACATTAAAAAATACCTGGACACCCAGAGATTACCGGAGCCAAATTGGAGAATATGTGCGTGGAATCGGGTTAACTGTTTGGGAGAGGCCCAGCCTGAATTCTGGTTCTAGTGTATACAAACAAGTAAGTTAATAACAACATGAAAAACGTAACTGCGATAGAAGTTCAAATTGTTTGTTCAGTAAACTTTTCATCCATTAACAATATCATCCCTGCAAAAACATCAATTAAAAGTTGGCATCCAAATATCAATGGAAATATTCGTCATAAATATGTATGTACATCTACTAATTTTTTGCTACCGAATATAAATTTCATTCAGAGTACCCAGAAAACGCAATCCATTTGTAACTAATCCTTTTCCTCATCGAAAGGAGCAAAAAACAGTAGAATTATTTCTCCCTAAAACATTGCAGCTAATGGAATTCCGAGCGAAATTTATTTATATCCCTTTAAAACAATGAAAAATCGATATCCTTTTTTCGCATCTCTGAGTACAGTTGCGCGCTCTGTACACGGAAAAAGGGTTAAAGTTGGATAGAGTTGAGTGGATGTGCATGCGGCTGCACAGATGGGGTGCGGTTAATCCGTTTCTATAGCTAGCCCCCACGGTATTGCATTAGTGAACTCAGCTGAGAAAAGTTTTTTATATTCATATGTTGGGTTATATTCCTGCATGCAACAAGGGTTGTTTTTTTTTCTTCATTAGCGAAACAAATTGTATAATTGGAGAAGAAATATTATATTCATATGAATGTCATGGAATAGTATAAAAATGGTGGTGTAGAAAAAAATCTTTTTTTTTTATGATGTTTGTTTGCCCTTCAATAAGTTGCAAATTGTCCTTTGGTTGTAATTAAATAACAACAGAACTCCCCCTCGGCGCTATGTGAAGGACATTTTTATAGCGAAATGAGGGACAAGCAGGATAATCTTCGAATCGACCTAAGAGGGTGGCAGAATAAATTTCATGGAAACATCTGGCAAGACAACGAGCCTGAAAAATTGGGTCAACTACCCTTATTAGATATAAGCTGACAGTAAGGTAAACATCAGTTAAGCCACAAGGGTTAAGAGGATTATCCGGATGGTAAGGGCAATGTCAAGACTCTTAGATGGATAGTAACTGTAGGTGGCAAGTCTGGCTTTTCAAGATTCTGACACATGACGTTCACAGGTACACGGAAACAATTAATTCCAAAGAAAATGTGAGCCATCAATGGCTTCAAATAATACTATATGTATATACATATACATAGGAGGAGCAGCAACGTGCTACTAGTATTGATGTAGGTAGAAGTTTCTTTGTTTCAACATTTCTTGTCCTTCTACATCTAACATCCTTTATGGAGAAAAAGTTTTATGAACCTAATTTCTGTAGGTTTCTATTTTCTTAACCCATTTCAACTCAACTGCCAGCAAATAAAACCCCAACCCCCGCCCCGTAAATCCTTGTAGAACATCTCATGGGATGGCAAACATGGCCCTTAGATATCTCAACAAAACCGCTTTCAATCAAAACTTTCTACTGCAGCTTCGAATACGTTTATGTGAAAATATTTTAGTTATTTCCCAATTCAACAACAACATCAATTCATTATGGTATGGCTCTATACTCCACCCCCACACCTCCCCCGGGGAGCTCTAATATTTATTGTACATGATGAGAATATTTTACATTTCTTAATTGCTCGCATACAAAATCGCAATTAAAACGTATGCGGACGAGTTTGTATGGATCCAAGGATATTATCCTTGTGCAGAGTACCGAATAACATGAAGCGAAAACTTCAATACTTTTTTAGTATTCATTTCGAAATTATTATTCTCCCTTTTTGCAGTATTTTCCCTCGAACGATATGAAAATTTGGTGTAAAGTTTCCCGTTTATTGTTTATGTTTAACTATAAAACACCAAAAAGAATATTCACAGATATAAAAATGTTTTTTTCTTTTTAAATTAAAACTCCTTTTTTGCCTTTTAGTTTTATATGTATAGAGAGAGCAGTTTGCCAATTTTAATGCATGTTTCATAAAAACAAAAAAATTCAAACGAAACACACACACAAAAAACAGCGCCGAGATATTGTAACAAGGGATTGACATTTTCGAAAGCACTCAAGATTCTCGATTTTACTCCTTTTGTATACACCCTGTATTGCTAAGCCATTACGTGAAACGTGAGCATTCGATACCTTAAAACAAATATCTATGAATTGGGATGCCACGTGGATTTTACGATGATGCCACGTAATATAACGAATGTCGCAAATACTCAGCGTAAAGGAGTTTATGTAAGAACAAAAGAAATAGGGAAGATCCTTGTTCTTGTTTTCGATTCGTTTCGAACGGTGTCAATTGAAGATGAAAATTCACGACCTTTGCTATAATAAATAGACTACAATAAGATCTACCAGAAGAATTGAAAGGTTTTGATGCAGGTTGGTTTAGAAATATAGTTGTAGTGAAAAATTTCGTTGGATAAAATGAGTTGATTTAAATAAAATCGCCAAAAGCACCTATCGGTAAAAGACCCTTTTTAATATAGTAATTCTGGGTTAATTAAAGATTTTTATTGTTTTCGAGAGCAATGGCGATTTCTTACACTAAAATATAATAGTCACTTTGATTCCTTTTCAAAAGGTCCACTGCCGTGTCTCGCAATTGAAGCATCAACCATTTAAGAGCATGTTTGAGCACTAACACTCAAGTTTGCAGTTCTTTCTGAGCGATTATGATAACTGAACAAACTGATTAAGGTACGCAGGTTTGCGTTTGTGCAGTATATCATGAAGAAGGCGTAAAAGTCTCAACTCACGATAATCACTAAGAGCCCAAGACGGAATTTGAATAGGGCCAGTGCTGCCACTCTCTCAGTGTTTTGTCGTATCCATTACAGCACAGAAAAAGTATCCAATCGTATCCCTAACCTTGTTGTACATATTGTAACGAACCACGTTCGTTACTAAGAACCCTCTCTTAGAAAAATACTAAAGCAACCCGTTTCGACTTAGAAGGCATTTCCTAGCAAAGCTTCAGGAAAAATAAATATTTGCTCAGCAGGCTGGGTGATTCTCCTTTGAAAGCTTACTTCAAAGCGTTAAAGCTTCCTACGCCGACGAGCTTTCCGGCTATAAAATAAACGGCTTCACCAGGCTAAAATTCAGTCTTTAATCAGGCTCGTTCCGGAGAGGTCACCTTCTCCGGTCCTAGACCGTGTCGTGGTGTACGATCCGGCACGGTCATACTTTGCCCCTCAGGAATGTTGCCGAGGCCTTGACGTGGTGTACGATCCGACTATGTGCCGAAGTAGCTATTCCTATACCGTGTCGTGGTGTACGATCCGGCACGGTTAGACTACAGACATAACACCTACCGACCGAATACCGATGGAATGTTTTCTGGACGAATGTCGTGGTGTATGATCCGACATTGTTCCCGGCAGCATTGCCTATACCAGTGTCGCGGTATGACCAAATACAAGACCGACCACATACCGACACACACACACACACACACGCACATCCTGCTAGACCATTGACTCCAGCTTACACACATGTAGAATAGAGTAGTGAGTAGGTAACTGCTTAGTAATAAATAAGTAGGAAACATGTATTGTAGAGGCAAACTGTAGTCAATTACTCAGAGATAGCTATAAGAAACCTGTAAACATGTATCCCGTATTTACTTAGATTTAAGAGACCTAAATTGTTAGTATAGTTGTTTTCAAACCTCGTGACATCCCGCGCATATTCCCCAGCTAAGCTCTTAAAAATGTTTAAAAGTTCAGACAAAAGCTTCAGTTAACTCCTCCTATTAAATCACTTGTTGCCATGTAATCAGTCGCGACTGCGTATTGCTACCGGGAGGTGTATCTTTCTGGGACTTCAATGTTTATTTAAAAAATTTACAAATTATGACTGAAAAACACCCGTTTTTATATATTTTTTTATTTTAAGGTTTTTATATTTTACACATATGCCACAGAAATAATTTGTAGTAATTTCTACTGGGGGGCGAACGGCTAACAAAGATCTCGGAAAGTGGTGACACCCGATTTGTCACTTCTATTAAAATCCGAAGAGATCCACTGCAATCAAACACCAAGCAGACCTGTTAGCAAGTCCTAATCCCACCTCCCCGCGGTGCCCCCTGGGGTACTTCTTCGGAAGGAGCTAACGGGAGAGGGGCGAATGGCGAGCTCTCTGCGCCACAAAACAGAGCTTTTAAGTCGGTTGGGCTGAGGGTTAGCAACCCGCTCCCATAAAAAAACACTATTGCTACGAATCGGCAAACAGTGCCTCGGAACCGGATGGACAACACGACGACGACCTTTGCTTTTCGAACAAGGACACGAATCGGATCATGGAATGTGAGAACAATGCTTGCTGAGGGACGGCTGGATGAAGTCCTCAACGAGATGAATCGATATAAAATCAAGATCATGGGACTGAGCGAGACCAGATGGCCCGATGCGGGGGAACATATCTGCCCAAATGGCGAGTCCTTCTTATATTCTGGGAGAAATGAAACTGAAAGCCGTAGGAGTGGTGTTGGCGTAATACTCACCAAAGAAGCCAGGGCTAGCCTCATTAGCTGGTCACCAGTTTCTGAGAGGATTATTACCGTGCGCCTACGTACCAGGCTAAGAAGGACTACGGTAGTTCAATGCTATGCTCCAACCGAAGACGCAGAAGATGACATCAAAGACGAGTTCTACATGCGACTGAATGAGGTTTTTCGCTCTATTCCAAGGGGAGACATCATTGTATTAATGGGTGACTTAAATGCACAAATCGGTCACGACAACACCGGTCTTGAACAAACAATTGGAAAACAAGGCCTAAGCCAAGTTACCAATAACAATGGTGAGCTTTTCGTTGACTTTTGTTCTTCCCATCAACTTATGGTAGGTGGAACTTACTTTTGTCACAAGAAGATACATAAAGAGACCTGGGTATCGCCCGATGGTAGAACGAGAAATCAGATAGATCATGTGGCCGTCAGCCGCAGATGGAGAACCATTCTGGAAGATGTCAGGAGCTTCAGGGGAGCGGACACTGGAAGCGACCACCATTTGGTAGTAGCAACTATTCGCCTTAGAATTGCTGCAATCAGAAACTTTCAACGTGAATCTATAAACCGTAGACGGTTTAACGTTGACCTCTTGCGGGAGAGCGCTAAAAAGCGAGAATTTGCTGGAAACCTGCAGCAAATATTAAACCAGCAAACCGTTTCTGACGACACAAATATTGAAGACCTGTGGAGTACCACAAAGGGCGCTATATTGACGGCTGCGGAAACGAGCATCGGTTATGTCCAGAGAAACATGCAACATTGGATCTCGGACAGCACCTGGCAAAAAATAGAACGCAGGAGGGCCCTCAAAAATAACATAAACTCTACAAGCGACCCGGATAGACGTCACCAACTGGAACGGGAGTACTCCCAATTACACCGGGAGGTAAAGAGAAGTGTCCGGCGTGATAAAAGGCAGCAGATAAACGAGCTCGCAGAAAAAGCGGAAAACGCGGCAAACACAGGCAACAGTAAAGTGCTGTACCAAATTACTAAACAGCTCTCGGGAAAGCACTCTACTAAAAAGCATGCCGTTAAGAGTGCGGATGGAAGGCTGCTGTGCAGCGACGAGGAGCAGCTCCAAAGATGGAGAGATTATTTCTTCGCCGCCCTGAATGGCTCACTCACACAGGAACCTCAGGAAAACAGCAACAATGCACAGCCGATAAGAATCAACACCCGGGCCCCATCCAAGACGGAAATAGTAACCGCAGTTCATGCGATGGCCAATGGTAAAGCAGCTGGAAAAGATGGCATCCCGCCAGAATTGTTGAAAGCCGACTCAAGCCTCATAGCAGATGCGCTTCAGCCAATCCTCGAATTAGCATGGAACACCTGTACCTTTCCGGAGGATTGGACGGAAGGTATCATAGTCAAAATACCCAAAAAGGGGGATCTAACAATATGCGACAACTGGAGAGGCATCTGTCTATTATCTACTGTGGGTAAAATCTTGTCCCACACTATACTATCAAGAATAAGAGAGGCAGTAGATCAAACGCTTAGAAGGCAGCAGGCCGGATTCAGGAAGGGCCGTTCATGTATAGATCACATCAACACCTTAAGAATAATAGTGGAACAGTCTACTGAATTCCGATCCCCCCTTTACCTTGCTTTCGTAGATTATGAGAAAGCGTTCGACTCGGTTAATAGGAGCTTTATATGGCAGGCATTACGGCGACGTGGACTGCCGGATAAGATAATAGAATTGATAAAAGCCCTATACAACAATTCCAAATGCAGAGTTCTCCATAACGGAAAATTATCCGACAGCTTTGAGGTGAGTTCAGGAGTACGACAAGGATGCTTACTATCCCCATTACTATTTCTTATAGTAATAAATGACATTCTTGTTGGCGCTCTAGATAGTAGAACAGGCGGCATACAGTGGGGTTTGCTAGATCGCCTTAAGGACCTCGACTACGCAGATGATATCTGTTTGCTGGCCCACAGACATCAGGAGCTAAAAAACATGTTAAACAATTTGGCAACAGAAAGTAGTCTAGCAGGCTTAAGGCTGAATCCGAATAAAACCAAAGAAATGCGGATAAATGCAAACACACTTGAACGAACTGCGCTGAATAACCGTGACGTGGAACTGGTAGATAAATTCTGCTACCTCGGTAGTATTATTACCGAAAATGGTGGTGCAGAAGAAGACGTCAGTTCCAGAATAAATAAAGCACGAAGCGCATATGCATGCTTGTTCCGCATATGGAGATCAACGGAGATCTCAACCAACACCAAATTGCGGCTGTTCAACTCCAACGTTAAGGCAGTTCTTTTATACGGTTGCGAAACATGGAAAGTCACCCAATTTATCACAGGGCGCCTACAAGTCTTCATAAACAGATGCCTACGTCGTATCCTAAAAATCCGCTGGCAAGATAGAATTTCAAATGAAGAGTTATGGCGCCGTGCCGGCCAAGAAAGGATAGACGACCAAATCAGGCGAAGGAAATGGAATTGGGTTGGCCACACCTTGCGACGCGATAACGAAAATCTAGCCAAACAGGCCCTTGACTGGAACCCGCAAGGATCCCGTCGAGTTGGAAGACCTAGAACAACGTGGAGGAGAACCCTACTAGCAGAGGCCGCAACTACTGGGAGATCCTGGTCAGAGCTAAGAGCTGTCGCGCAAAACAGAGTCCGCTGGAGGGCAACTGTTTCCGCCCTATGTCCCACGAGGGATTAAGGGGCACATAGATAGAATTTCTACTAAAAAATACGATATTTGTGTTTTTATCACTTTGATTACTAGATTTTTGACATTTTCCGCCAGTCGCAAGCGCGCTTCTGCTTGGGGAGGTTGTGTTGCTTGCGGCTGCTGAGAACTCTCAATTTATGAATGAAAATGCTCATATCTTTAAAATAAATTTTTCCAGCAGTTCTTTTAATTTATTTTAAATTTAGGGATGAGAAATATTTAGCATAATTATAGTAAAATTATGCTTATTACGATGGATAAACTGCCTTTGTTAAGCAGGAGTTTTACATGTATTAAAAAGCTCTGCTCAATACATATAAAGATTACTTAACTTTATTCATCCGGCAAGCGCACATCCCTTCCCAAATTATTTTGTTGAGTTTTTTCTGCGTTTGTTGCCTTTTTAAGTTAAAAGAGGGGAAATGATAGAACAAAATTTATGAAATTGGGCAACGAGGTGCGCAGAACCCTTCAAATTATTTGTGTCACGGCGTTTGAAAACTTCTATACATAAGGAATATTTTGAATAAATAAAGAAATTTTATTTTGTAATAAGGTGTTTGTTCTCACACGACCTTGGACAACTCGAGAGCTCCCGGCAACCCTCCCTTAAAAAAGGAGGTTAGAGAACACTTCCGATGAAACACATCCATACGATACTTAATGAGAACGTAATAGAATATTGGTGGGGTTTTATACCTCCTCGTGAAGAGGTCCATTTCCGTTTTTACTTGTAACTCCCCGTCTCCATGATATCACAGAAAACTTGAGATTTTTTTTTCTTTTGTAATGATAACAGCGTCATTCGCATAGGAATTCTACGCAATATATAATTTATACACACCTATTTTCTTCGGTCTCTAAATTAGAATGATCTAACACTACATTTCCTTAATTTCACAGCACCACGATACAATACACAAACAACAAGTAACGTGACCGTTTTTCCCTTGTAAAACCCCGCACGAACTTGACAAGACAAAAGCATCAGCCGTGTTTAATGAAACCGAAAAAAGCTGAGCAGCTCAGGGCAGAGCAGGAGTCTTAAAAAAGTAGAGCACAAAACCTTGCTTTACGTTCCTTCAGTTCAACTTTAGCGGCCCACACACTCTCAGTTTTAATTGCGCAGTTTAACTGTGTAAAAAACTATACGTTAAACTGGCTTGAAATTGTGTGGGTTCGTCAGTTCGTCGTATGTTTTTTTGGTTAGTTTCGTCAGTTTTGTTGATTAGAATACATCTGACCTTACTAAGAGAACTGGATGATAAACTGTCTGACCTGCGCAGTTTATCGGAGCAAAATAGGGTCCAGAACCTCAGGTCTTATCGCTTTACGTAATGTCACACGAGATAAGCTGCACAGTTAAACTGAAAGTATGTGGGCCGCTTTAGAGCAGGCTCCTGGAGCACATTTGCTGAGATATCTCAACTTAGCTTAACCTAGAGGAACTCATTAAACACAACTCATAGTGAAAAGTACGTCACAACTTTGAGGAAATATGAAGCAGACATTAGAAATTAATTTTACTGAATAGGCAAGAAACGGTAATAGATATAGGTTTTGATAAATGAAAATAAAATTACGATAAGCGCGAACGCATCCTGTTTCAGGAAAACGTATCATCGTATCCATATGACTTTTTTCCACTAAATAGTATCCAAAGTGACGACACTGAATAGGGAGAAATATGGTTGAACCGGCGTATGTTATAAGTAAAGTATACACAATCGTTAAAGTATACTTCGAGCTTTCGAGCGCAAGAGGAATCAAGAGAGGGGAAAATGGAAAGGCCCTGTATTAAAAGAGGTAACAATAAGGCTTTCACCAAGTAAGAACGGATAGCCCTTTTAAGCAAAGCACAGTGGTAACTAAGTTTCGAAGGAAGCTGACCGATGTGATTGTTTATAATATATCTGCGACTTGTCCAAGCAAACCCAGATCAGATAGAACAGGCAGAACAGAAGGGCTAGATAGATGGGACACACCAGGCATATAGCTATTGAAGAGAAGGGGGAAGAGGTGTGCCTGATCTATTTGCTCTGATTTGTCGACTCTGTCTAGCCCATCTGTTCTTCCTGGTCTATCTGGTCTGCAGGGTTTGTCTGGTCAGGATCAGGCGGACCCCTCCTCTTGGACTTAGCTATGCTCACAAGACCAAGACCAAACTAACTGAACAAAACCAGTACAAGTACTAACTACATGATTTTTAATTAAAATTATTAATAATTTATTTACCTGCAGATATTAACAACGATGTTAAAAACAACCAAAGTAAAATCAATTTAAATTAAGATAAAGTACAGGTTCAACTTCGACTTCTTACATTTTAACGATTAGTGGTGTAAAAGTCCTGCCTGTCTCGCAAGAACAAGAGCAAGACCGAAACTTAGCTATATATGTACTCGCAAGACCAAGACCAAGGCTAACTGAGCCAGTACTATATTAATCTTGTCTTGGGCTTCGTTTGCTCATCACTAGCGTACACTCCACCCATTTAGGCCGCGGTTTTTGATTCCGGCACTTGGCTGCAAAGCAAAAATTGCATACAATTCTATCGGAAAAAGAATGTGCGTACGGGAATCGTGCCGTTTAAACGGACTATAAAGAGTTATAAATTCAAATATATTCATTTAAGTATTTAACAAATAAAAATAATTAATAAAAATCAATTTTTAGACGAAATCCCTGCTAGAAACAAGAACATCCCCTATTCAAACTTCAATCAAACCTGCTAAATCCTGCAGTGTTTATAAATCATATTAAATTTATTTAAACACCCTAAAAATTTCCAGCTCAATGGCGAATGTTTCACGCTTAAGCCAATCAGAAAATTTAACTTTGACCATCACATTGCAGAACAAGAGCGACCGATAAATTGAATAAAGGTTCATTCGAATTACAATCGATTGGGGCAAGTCACCCCTCAAAAAAGCCCCAAAAAAATACGAAAAACCCCCAGTGCAACTGAGTCTGAGTCGAATTTAAAACATTGAACGTGCACTGAGGTGATAACAAACAGAACAAGTTCAGTGCAATTCGGGCGTGAAATATTCACACTCCCAGTTCCCGGGGTGCTCCTCAAATCTGGATATGCAAAAAGGATAATAATTCAGGAATATGCTCCTCAGTGGAAGCGGGTCTGCTGCCATCGGAATAAAATCGCAGTCAAAATTTAATGCACCAAATAACACTGCAGATTTACTGAAATTTTGATGTGCAGCATGATAGTAAAAGGATGAATAAATTCGATGAGTCCTTATTGCTGCTGAGTTTTGTAGCCTGTAAAATTCATGAGCTTCCACTTTAGCTAATACGCAAGCAGAGTGAATCGACTTATATCCTTGTTCATCCTGGGAAGATATCGAGCAATTATTCAAGACGCTTTCTTTCCCAGAAGCTGCTTAGAGCTGTGTGCTTCCTGGGAGTCAAAAACGGATTCGTGCTCTCATGGTCCAACTAGCTTTCAGACATTTCTAATAACATTTCCCAATTCCAGAGGCAGAGCAGCTTACAACTACTTGAGATGGATCCGACATAATGCACTAAAAGCTGTGCCAATTTAATCCCTCTTTCTACCTACGCAGGACACCGTACAGTTACAGGATTATTTCAAGACAATTTCCATTTTATTGCCGACCATTCGGAGACTAGAAGGGATGCACTAGACCCCGAGCTGATCATTGATTTTCGACTGGCTTTGAGTGGTCTTGGAGCCAAATTCGGGTCCTTCTGCAGAAATGGCAAAGGAAGGTATAAAATCCCACTTAAGCTTTTTATAGCCCTTTACGTGGAGTCCCGTTCATTCTTAATGTTATTAGCGTGTTTATATCCTTAGTTCCTTAGTAGATGAAGGACACTGCGAAATCCCGTGCATGGCGTTGTTATAAAGTCCAGGAAGGTATCCAACTCGATGCCTTACTGTGGAGCATCTCTATCCTCCACTGTTGTTGATCCCAGCGTAAATAATGCAACATAAATCCGGAATTGGTTTATCGATTTTATATGCAGTTTTTTTATTTGGAAGCTCTAAACTTATCAATTACCCTTTGTACTACCAGTCAGTCATTTCATTGGTAACGTCATGGTGCAATGTCCAGTAGCAAGTTTAGCTTAAGGGGGAGCGTAGGTTTCAGGCGATAAGGAATATGGAGCATGCTGAAAGAGAAGAGAAGAACCTTCCGGCTGAAGTCTTAAATGCTGTAGGAGTTCGGAAATACTAACTGGGGAGGATAATTCCATACACTATGTACATAGTTCTTCTATAGATGGATTGGGAAATTGGGAATTTCTGGCTGGTTGGAAGTGGCTAAGTGGAAAGACGAACGTCAGAATAGATGTTCTCGCGACTGATTATCCGGAGACTTTCTTGATCACGGAATAACTAAATGTCGTGCAAGGGAATCTTCTGGATCTTCTTCGATAGCTGAGCTGGGACTAAAACAGTTAGCTGAGAGGTGTGATGGTCCCCGTGATGGAAGGAGCTAGTCACGTCGCTCTAGACGAGGGCAAGCTGCCGTGCCTCAATGTTGTGCTCGGGTACTTTCCGGCTGCAACTGAAGACCTCACTAATGTCATGTTGAAATGGATAAGGGTCCAAAACATTGCCCTAAGGGTGCAGGAGTGGAAAGTACCACAAAGTGCATCGTCCACTATTCACAGAGATGGCGTTGTCTAGGGACCACGAGGCGTGACGAGCTGAGGGGGGCGAGTAGAAAAATTGACTGCAAACTTGGTTGGGCATAGCTTAGTATCAAGGCGGCCATGCTTACAATGTTCCCTCAGCGACCGTCAGCACTTCGCGAGAAAATACGACCATTTCCGCTCCAATCACAAAGGAAGCAGAAACCCCGATTTCACCATCTGAATCCTCGCACTGGTCTGCTCAGGTAATGGAAGAGGTTAATTCAAATGTGAGGATGATGTCGCATGCACAACATGCGTACGGTCGTACGACTACCAATTCGAGACAGATGAGACGGAATAAGGAATTTAACTGATCTCAAGGTTTACAAAGGGGTAAAGAAGTGGGAACGGTAAGAAGGGCTTTCAGTGTAGAGCACTTTACGAAAAAAACGGGCGGGGGGCGTGCGGAGACAACCATTGTGAGCCTTGGCGTTTGGTTTCCGGGTCGTATTGAAAAAACCAGCTCTCATCGCCTGTAATAACTCAATCAAGCAGCGTGGGATCGTTTTCCACTTGTTCCAAACAGTCTTCTGCGACGGTCATTCGATGCTGCTTTTGCTCCTCGGAAAGGTTCCTTGGAACCATCTTCGCGCACAACTTTCTCATCCCTAAATCGTCGGTTAAAATTTGTCTGACTGTTGCACGGTTCATACCCAGTTCCGACGCCAACATTCGAACTGTTAAACGCCGATCTTCACGGATCAGGGCGCGCACACGCTGCGCATTCGTGTCAGTCCGCACCTCGACTGGGCTCCCGCTCGCGCCTCGTCTTCCACGCTTTCACGCCCCTCCTTAAACTCTTTATGCCATCGAAACACCTGGGCACGACTAAGAGCACTATCACCATGCACTTTTACAATTTTAACGTACGTTTCTGAAGCTGTTTCGCCCAATTTGACGCAAAATTTTATCGCGACGCGTTGTTCTTGATTTCGTTTTTCCATTTTCGTGACGAGCACCACGAACACACGTTTACTCAACACGACAGAGCAGGCGAACTAAACAAGCTAGAGCGATGGCAAATATATCAATGGAGAGGGGAAGGATGCCGAGAGAAGGAAAGGAAATTTCAAGGTCGCAGGGTTACCACAATCGCGGCAATATAATCAGTCTCATTACTTAATTGTCACACCTCGTATGTAGAAGAGCTAGGGTCATAATATCGAAAAAACAAAAGAGGTCACAGCCTATTAGTGAATTCCGAACACATGATACATGATCTGACCTTCTCAAGAGGAAGACAAAGCGTAAGCAAGCAATCATTGAATGCAACATTTAGTCGTTCACAACAAGATGAATCATACACAATGTAAACAAGTGAGCCATAGAGGAAATGCGGGAGAATGAAAGATTTTACAAGCTTTGAACGCATAGTGGGCGCGGTAGGAGACTGCCATAAAGCGTAATGTCCAATAAATCTTGGAGAGCATTAGTGAGACTTGATCACAGTAGGTTAGTTTAGCATTAATAGCAATGCCAAGATTTTGGACCCGATCAACAATAGGAAGAGGAATGTTATCCAGAAAAATGAGTATAGTTCTTTCGGGGAGCGTAGAGCACTTGAGAGTTTTTAGGGTTTAATTTAAGGTAGTTGAGAGAACTCCACTCATTTATTCGAGAGTAATTGCTATTCAGGTCAGAAATACAAGAATCAATCTGGTAAGGAGGGCAAGAGGTATACAGTTGGAGATCATCAGCATACAGATGAAAGGAACAGTGAAGGGTAGATCTTTCATATACATATAATGAAAACAGTAGGGGACCAAGAATTGAACCTTGTGGAACACGTGGTGAAGAGAAATGATAGCTCTGACTTAGTTTGGAAAGTAGGATCGGGCGCACCACCGAGTAAAAGGCTTTCGAGAAATCAAGAAGCAATCTATCAAGCACAGAACGAATGTCAGTTGATACATTTAGTATAGCGACTATGATTTTTACGGAAACTAGATTGATATTTAGAAATAAAGCTATGTATTAGATTCAAGGTAGCGCAGGACTTGGATGTAAAGAGTTTCCTCAAAGGCTTTAGCAACGAAAGGAAGAATGCTGAGATGAAACGTAAAGCGATCACTATGGCTTTTTTCTACAACAAGGGAACTTAGGAAGTAGACAAGCGGTAATTAAAAGCATGCGTGACATTAACATTGAGGGGCGAGGAGCTTAAAGAAGCGTTGGGAGATTTCATCACCTGATGCAGTTGGAATTAATAAAGAGAAGTATTTCAATAACTTCCGATGAATCCACACAGTGGAAGTGAAAGCCATAATTATGCAGAAAAACTGAGAAAGATTTGGAGAGGAAGAAGGAAGCAGGAGAGGATTGAATGAATGAGGCATTCTACATCAATATCAACAGGAGAAGGTTCAGCAGCTTGTATGCCAGCGAGTGAAGATTGGACCAGAGTTGCTTGGAGTTTAAAGAGGGATCAAGCTTACGTGGATAAAAACTAAGTTTTCGTGACTGGACCTTGCTAGTGAAGCAGTTATATAGGCATTCAGATATCAAAGGATCCTAGTCTTGCGATAACACCTGAACATGCACTCTCACTGACTTATCAGGTCATGGATTTCGCAAGAAAACCAAGGACAGAGCGAAGATGGCCTGCGGTTTCTTGTGACCATCATCACACATTGATCAAAGAGGGATTAAGTAAATAGAGTCAGGATATCCTACACAGATATTTGGAGGAAGCTGCTGCTTCGTCGGACGTAGTACGGTATGCACAGAATGCTCGATGGGCACTTAGCCGATACGAAGATTTTTGTCGTATTGCCTGTTCTATGAAATGCTTCGCTTCGCTATCGCTTCGTTCCAAGCAGCGCGACCCCAATCTCATCAGCGAACCCAATCGGTCTCTGTCGGAGGCGTAATACCAGTGCATGATGATCTATCGAAGAGACCTATGACGGCCTTCGGACTCCCCAATTTGTCTTGTAGTTACTTCCTTACTCTTTCACCTGACTCGTATTGTAGTGTCCTGGCTATAGAGAATTGTATCATCCTGTCTTCTCAGTGTTCTCCTGCAGGATAATTTGAACAGCTCTTCATGGAGTTTGCAAATACTACATGAGCCTTGAAAATGCTTCCACTGGAATGTGCCCTTGCGTTTGTATGAAGGCTGCTCCCGTCCACAACCCATGCATTAAAGTCCCTATACGCTATTATTTTGAGGTTAAGGCGACTTGTGTCTGCAGTCAACTCCTCCACCATTGTGAAGTACTCATCCATCGTGAGACTATGTAGGCACCGCATAGCAGCTGTAGACATGCACGGGTTCATCTCCTTGATGACGATTCCACACGCCCATATTCCGATTTCCGCTTTTGCCCGCCTACTAGATTCCATTATGTTGTACCTTGTACTACTCATTTACAATACATCGTTGATATCCTTTACGTACAACATCTTTGCGAACAGATCTTAGGCCACTTGGCAGTGATTCATGTTCCGTTGTATGAAGCTTATTTAATTGCTCGTGCCGTCGGCACTATTGCTAATCCGCACTTCCTAACAAAACAGGCATTTAGGGCTCCCCGCGAAAAATTTGGCGACATGTTTTTTGCTTCGCATTTTAGGCATAATTCCTTGCTGTCCTTTGCTATGTAACCGAGCTCCCTGCATTTGTACTATCTCTTTTCGGCGCTCCTCCTTTCAGGCTTCTGAAGCTTTTTCTTACCGGCATATTTATGTGGACCGTGTGAGTGCCAAGGTATACTTTCCTGGACCCATGCTGAGCTCCTGCACATTCTGCATTACCTCACACACCTCCTCTTGCAGGTCCCAGTGCTCTCTTCCAGGGCACTGATCTCGTTCGCTACCTGGTTGGTGCTTGACATCTGCGGGGTTTACTTTGGCCAAAATTTAATCTTCTGTTCAGAACTTAATCTTCTGCTTCGTGCTGTCTTCTCCTGTGTTCAGCTCCACTAAAAGGTCTCCTGTTTTGCGTCCTCTTGATGCGCCTGACCTTTTCCCTAAGTTCCTTTAAGGAAGTATCTGACTTGACCTTTCGTGTAGGGGCTCTCCAGCCCGGTTATGAAAGGGGTCAACAGCGCGATTAACCCGGTCTTTGATGGGTACAAGCAAGCCACGACAATTTTTTAGAATTAAAGAAGTTAGTTTTCACTGGTTGACAGTGGTTTGAGCTAAAGACTAAAAATTATATCGAAGCAACAGACCGCTCATATGGATGTTCTTAAACGTAATTAAATGGTCATTGACACAGAAACCTCGCACCAACCTTCACCATAAACCACCATTCACCCGCCATGCTTAGTTCCTATCGGCTATATTTACATATAGCACGAACATGCCAACGACAGCCCCCAAACCATGGCCATTAATTTGCAGAAAGATAGGTAAATACCCAAAACTCCGTCAGGAGGCTGCTGTCTGTGATTAGAATGACGACAAGACTTCGGCTAGGGTGGAAATTCCGAGTTTGTTGCTGTTTTGTGTGCTGAATCTTATCCGTCATAATTGGTGGCAATTTTCTTCCTTCCAACTTGAAAAAGGACTCATCGCTAGGCATGAAGTGTTAGCAATTAGCAGCAGCAGGAGGAACATTGTCATGTGTCAGAGTTCGCATAAAATTTTAGGGGTGCTTGCCGGAGCCGCCCTTGCTGCCAGATAGAGCGAGAGGCAGGGACGCAGTTTAATTAGAGCTTGCGGATAAGGAATTAATAATTAAGAGAGCTTTGCATTGTGTGTGCAGTGCTTTTGATGCGAGATAATACGATGCCTACAAGTGTTGTCAAAACAGAGATATCGTATGTCCCGAGGGTGTTTTTAAAGGCAAATTGCAATAATTAACGTTGTTGGGGCTTAAATATGAAACCTGGCTGCAGATCTTGAAGGGGCTATAATTACTCTGCTTTGTAGAGATAAAAGAAGAGACGAGTACGTTAATCGCTGTCGGCTGCCTGTTGGAATATCAACAAACAATTTCCCGAGATTGCACCTCACAAGCACGCATCCTAGGCCAAAATACCCGCAAAAACTACAAAAGCTGGAATTACCTCAAGTCCATGCTCAGCAGGTATTACTCGTACAGAGCGTGGGTGAAAGTGGTCCAGCCTCTGCCACAGAATTTCCACTTTTCACACTCCCTCAAGTGCTTTAAACGTGTGACGACGCCCTTCACACTCGCTCACCAAAAACCCTTCTCAGCTAATCCAGGATTAATGAAACTAAAACTATTTCCGACCACATTTATGGCGCTTTCCAACTGTCAGAGTTTTTCCTCGGCAAATCCTGTCTACCGATTTTTCTTCCTTTACTATTTGCGGGATTTTTGAAGCATCTCATACCGAAAATCAACGTCTGTCCTGGTTAACTCCGGAATGCTTTTAACTTCAGACAAAAGCCACTGCTGCTGAGTCCTGAGGTAATGGAAGCTGCTGTGCACATGCTATATCCTGGGTCCGGGATCCTGGAAAATTGTCAAACTTGAGACGAAATCACTTGTGAATACGTAACAGTTTGTGAATTTTCTGCACCTCGGAGTTGTGAATAATGATCGATGAGGGAAACTGCAGGTATCCTCACAGTCTTCCGGTCTTAACTTTCTGGGTCTGTTGGTCGGTTATTGATTTTCCTGTGTGGCTGTGTTAAGTAACCAAGAGTGAAATTGCAAATGGCCTTGTTGAAGTTTACTAATTTAGAGCGAACTCTCTAATTGAGGAAATTCTTGTATTTCGTGTACAAGTTGGTTTCATAGCCATATTGCATTGACTTAGTAAAGTCTTGATACCACATATAAGAAGAAAACAACAAAGCCACGATTTGATAGTAAATGCAGAGAATATTCCGTGTGTTTCCTCCCAGCGATTGGAAATTTTTAATTCGAGCTTCAATATAATCAATACCTGAAGGAACAACCGCACTAACCACAACTCTGGCCGCTTTTAGTGTGTTTAAATTAATGTAGAAAGTCTTGTGAACTGGAAACCACATCGTTATTGTGTGGAATACCTTTCGAGTAAATCTAAGCTGCACAAATGCACAATATTCCGGCTATTAGAGAATTGACATCTCAGTTAGGACAGACAGTTTCTGTGTATAAAGAAAACCGTAGGTGTAAAGATACGATTCCGAACAAGGCTGCAGAAAACCGCAGGCGACATTACTGGTTTGTATGATAAAATCCGGTTTCACCTGCGGTTTGCAGTCGGCCGCCTTGTTCGGATTCGTACCGTAAGAGTGCCTGTCCTAACAGCTCAGGCAGCCAATTTCCTTGACCTATTTCCTTCTTCCCAAAATTTATGGAACTACGTCGAAGCTGATTTCCTTCTGGGCAACTCGGACCATGGCTGCTTCTTCTTCTTTTAATGATACTCTAGAACAGCGGAAACCTATGGCATGCGTGCCACTTTGTGACACGCGAAAAGATCTCCTTTCAATCTCGTCGTCGGCATGCTTTTTCATACTCATACGGGACTGTTATAGAGGCATGGGTACTTGCTACTTTGATACATATGTAACAGAGTTCACACACGTACCCACTACATAAAGAATATACTCTACCGCCCACCGCGGACACGGTTCACTTGACCGTTTATATAAAGATTCCACATTCAGTCATTCACATACAGGCCGCCGGCAGGCCGTAACCTGAAAGGTTCTCGCCTTGAGGCCGAGTATCAACACACACTCACCGGCAATTAACTGCATGGCCCCTGCAGTCCACGAAAACTGACAAAAATCTTTATGTCTATATCTGAGATCTGAGTCTGAAGTGTTCGTTGAATCCATGAAGATGTTTTCACCTGAATTAACAACCTGCCACGCTAAACTTGTCTTCGCCTGTGTGTATGTAGGGAAACATGAGGTCACTTGCAGTCCACGGTCTGTCAGGCAGATACCTCAAGGCCCCATCCTTTAATCAGACTGAGTAATGTGTCGTCTTCATCGGGCTGTACCTGCTGACCTGGTCTGAGAGATCAGGCCTGCCGGCGGCCTGTATATGAATGGTGATCTTAAAGTTGCTTTGTGAAAAGTTTTTACTATATCTACAAATAAAATTATCTTTATGTACAATGTTTTATTTTTATTTTGTGCGCGCTTAATATGTAGTAGTTTTAATTATCTGTTTAATTGACACCAATGCATTTGGGCTGCCGACCGCTGCTCTAGAGTTCAAAGTAAGGTAGACCGGGGTCAGTAGAAACAGAGCACGGTCAAAACAACGTTTATAATTCAAAAACTATAAAGGCTGAATCACACAGCTTCGTTCTTTTTCCTTCGTTCTTTTCGTTTTTTCAGTCTGAAGTGTCAGTAGGAAGTGTCCATATCAGGAAGAGCGGGGAGGAATGAAGACGAACGAAAGCGAAAGCATTATTTTTTTAAGCTAGAACTTTTTATGCTGAGACTAGAGACTCAGGGCAAGCCCCTTTGTATCTATTTTTTTTCGTATAGAGTGTAATGCCGACAGCAGCTCTAGTCGGAATAAAGTGAAGAGAGATAGAGAGAGAAGTAAAGTAAAGGAACTGCCACAACCTTTTTTTTATATGAAAAAACCAAGCTTAGGCGTAACCCTTTGTACTACCAGTCCGTCATGTCGTTCAGTTCATGGTACAATGTCGAGAAGTAAGCTTGGTTTGAATAATAGAGGAGAATAGGAAAGGTCAGAGGGGGTCTGGAGGGTGTAGAAGAAAATGACGATGAACCTCACGTTTGAACTCTAAGATGTTGTACGAGTTCGGAAATACTGACTGCGGGAGATTATTCCACAGTCGAGTTGTTCTATTCATAAACGAACTTCTAAACCGTATTGTGCGTGAACGAGGGGGCTGTAGGGTATGGGGGTGAGCCGAGCGGGCTAGTCTTGTGTGGCGGGAAAAGTATTGCCGTGCAGGCAGGAGGTCCTGAATTTCGGTGGAACAGTCGCCATGGTAATAGCGATAAAGTATGGAGAGAGCTGCTACATTCCTACGGTGGCTTAAGGTGTCTATGGAGGCGCGAAAGGGGCCATCACCAATGAGTTCAAGGGCACGATTTTGCACCTTGTCGAGACAAGCCAAGGTGGTTTTCGGGGCGCCTGCCCAGATATACGAGTTGTATTCGAGGCGCGGCCGAATGTAGGATTTGTATATTGTAGCCAATGCGGCTGGCTGGAGGAGGGACTTGCATCTCTTGAGAAATCCAAGGCATTGGGAGGCTTGTTTGGCGGTTTGGAATATGTGATCATTCCATCGCAGATGCTCCGTTAAAGTTACCCCTAGGATGTTGAGAGTTGAGTCAGCCGTTAGATTTTCTTTATCCACTGAGATAGAAGATCGGTACAATTTTTGTTGGAGATCAGACAGTACTTCGTTTTTGTGGCGTTGAATTCGACGCGGTTCATTTCGCCCCAATGAAGAATCGATTCGATATCCCGGTTGATCGAGGTCGACATCAGTTGACGGTGGTAAAGACAAGGTCTGGCACGTGCTTGTCCTATATTTCCGAAGGAGTAAGAGAAATTCAGAGTACTGTCATCAGCGAAGCAGTGAAGTGGGTTGGAGGGGATTGAGAGCAGATCATTAATGAAGATTAGAAAAAGTGCGGGAGAGAATTGACCCCTGGGGAACTCCGGCCGAAATGACAAGTGGGTTGGATTCGACGCCGTCCAATACTACCTTGATTGAACGGCCTGAAAGAAAGCTCTTAATCCAGTTCCTTAGAACTAAGTGTATACCAATAGCTTGGAGTTTATTCAACAGAGCTGGGTGCCATACTCTGTCAAAAGCCTTTGATATATCTAGAGCAACCAGACCAGACTCGCCAAAGCTGTGAATGCTTTGGTTGGATGGATAAAAACGAGAAAAGCCGGCTCTACACGATACTATTGGACGCTTGATACGTTGGACGCTTGATGGTAGAACGCATCATGTGACCGATGCTCGAACTTCGGGCGTCCAATGTCAAGCGTCCAACGTTCGTATTTGGACACGTCCGGGCTGATGTCGGGATTGACCCAATCGTTGGAAGCCAAGATTCGAAAGAAACGTTCACCGCATCGTGTAGAGCCGGCTAAAGCAGATGACCAGTAGAAAGAATGCACATAAGGCGCTGTGTATGAAGAAGAGAGATATCACCGTGCTCTTTCTTTGACTTCAAGACTTACTTATAAGACTTTAACATAATCTGCCAAAACCAGAAAGCCTGCCTACAGTAAGGAGAGATCTCCTGACCTCCTGAATCTGCCGAAAGACGGAATTTTGTCGATCATCGCAGCACCCTGGACAATTGAGGAACGTGGGAGCTGATTCTGACAACACCCAGTGCCGTAACTGTAGAGATGAAGGATCAAACCAAAGACCGTACTGAAAGAACACCTTATATTTAGAAACCTTTCGTTACAGAGTTTGGGAGAAGTTTCGAAGATTAAAATACGAGTTATGATCAGTGGTGGATCTAAAGTGACTCCGAATGCATTCCATATATGTACTTACGTCAAAGTCTTACACGATTGCGGTTACAAAAGGTGTCATTTCAGTGACCGTCGCCGAGTGTTGCATCACCGCACTCGGTCATTGAACGGGGACACCGCCTGCACCTAATTACCTACCTAAAAACTAAAATTGGCATGCTTGAGCAAAATTACTGCTCTTGTCTCATCCACTTATCACTTGCCGCCAATTTGCAACTAGGCACATTCGTGTCGTTCCCAAGAAGTCGCAAAGCAGATGCAAGATTTTGGGAGAAGTTCGTCGACCTCGCTCTTACCTAAAATTATCAAATTCACCCAGTGGGACCGCGCAGCTACCTCAAATAATTAGCGCTGCGCGGGGAAGGGGTCAGAAATTGCAACCATCCACGAAAAAGTGTTTTTTTCCACTAACGCCAATAAAAAGCCGGTGTGCAGCCGGAGGAACCAGCGCAGAAGAAGATTCCGGGCCCGAAATTGCTTGATAGCTTCCTGCACTTGGCCCATGGGATTCCGAATGGGTGCATCGACTGCATCCGTGCAATTTGCAGTCTCCTACTGGAGTCCCATTTCGCCATTCTTGTAGCCGTTCACATAGTTTCGGGTTCTGGTTCCTTGGTTCGCTCCGCTCAGTTTATCTGTTTTTGTGTTTGCTGCTTTATCACAGAAATTTATCGTTAGAGGCGATTCACCTTGCGCCTTGGCTCGGCGGAGGGTGCGCCGGGGCCCCATTGGACTTCCCCGGAGAAGCCATCTCGGTGCCTCCTTTTCTCGGCCAAGTAGAAGAGTGTATTGCGAATTGTTTTATTGCCGAAATTGCAGCGCTGGCCAGATTCGGTGTTGCTGGCGAAATGTGCAAAATCACGATGCCCATTGTGCCTATGGAGCCCGGCCGGTGGAGCTTCTTTGTTCTATGGTTCAATGCCCTCTTTTGGCTTTAAAGGTGAGTGCGGCCGATTGGATGCATGACTGCAGATTACATTCGCTGCAGGGTGGAAATTTTCGGTATACCTAAGCCCAGTGAATTTCAGCCAGATCTGTTCGTTATGCGTTCTAGAGATGATACTGTACCTGCGGCTGCGGTGGATGGAATTAATTTCGGCGTCAATGAATTTTGCCAGATCTGATTTCAATGGCAAATAATAATGCGGGGCGAAATTTTCGTGATTGTGATTTTGATACGATGATGGTCATCCCTTTGGGGCTGCTACAAATGAAACCACAGCTTTTCAATTTAAAATGAACTCAATTAATGCATAAAGAGATTAATGCCATAGCGAAATGGGGCTTCGAGGCAATTATGGTATGAGTTATGAATATGCATGTAGTTGAGTAGTTGAAATAGAAAACGGAAGCGCTTATACAAATGGAACAATTGCGGATAAGTGCTTTGATCAAAGCTGCAGATATTCACAGTGCTCATAGTTGGGATATTTCAGGTATTATGATGGAATATGCGAAATTACGCTATGTGCATTTCGTGTTTTGCTCACAATAGACGCTGAAATGACGTATGTGTATTAATAATCTCATTTCATATGTGTTCTACAAATAGAATATGGGCGAAAGTTACTGAGTTTGTTTTGGGAGAAAACTAAAATTTTAATACCACTGCTGTGGTATTAAACTGACTACTTGGGCTATTAATGAAATTTGTAATCCGTTTTATACAAGTCACTAGAATACTAACAATGGTCTTATCACAAGATTTAAACCAGAAAATTTTCCATAACACCTAAATTTATTTTTGTAATTTTTTTAAAATTCTTTTTTTGGAAAGCAAGGAAGAAAGTACCAATCAATCTTAATTCTCAACTGAGGATAAAGCATCACTGTAAAGGAAATAAAGCTTCAACTGTAATAAGAGTAGTCTGCAAGTTTTTCACTTTCGTAGAAGTAGATTCATCCGATGGCAAACTCCAAGTTATAGATCTTGAATAATTTGTCGTTGCCTCGAAAGGAGACCTAGACACAGAGGTCTGTGGTTCGATTTCACAGAGAGCCATAGTCGCCCATCTTTCCGCTTCTCCCACCCTTACATGCAATAGCGCCCTCGCTACAGCCAAAATCGATCCTTGACCTACACTAAGGCCTTTCTACAAGTTTCACGATCGCTTGCTGCATGTCTCCAGTTCCGGATGTCCTGCATTGCCTCTGCGTCAGTAGTTCGAGAGGTGTCAAAAATTTCATAAAACTGTCGCTGTTGTGTCTCCTTCGCCACACTTTATTCATAGCTCAGTACTGCTCGTAGGTATTACTGTTTTGTAGTCTCCAAGGCCAAACGTCTTGTATTGGAAGATGCAAGATTCGTGTATGTATAGAGGCTCATAATAATATATGGAGCCTTAGTTTGGTGACAGAACCACACTTCATAGTTTCATAACTTAATTTAGCAAGATTTATAGAATGGATAAGTTTTTTATTTGCACCTCGCCGATTGCTGCGCTGGAGATTCCATCGTTTGGTACCGTTCTACCGGTGTAAGTGAATTGAGCCTTAAACAAATGGCTGCCTGGACGATGGTCTTCAACGGCAATATTCTGAAGTCTGTATTACCTCACAGGCACAATTAACCGCCCACTTACACTTATTGTCACCCTGTTTATTTACGTTAAGTATGGTATATCGCAGGCTTTGTTTTTTATTGAGTGGATATTTAGGAAAAAAAATAAACAGTTGGCCTTGCGTGGGGTCTCAAATTTATTTCGCAGAAGCCTTTGCACAAATTATCAAATTTTTCTCTCCAAAATCATCCTGGAATCACCCCTGAAAATATTAGCCACGTAGGGCAACAGAGGATACATAATTGAACGTCTGGTGACCTGTACAAGTTGCGAATTAGGGGATGAGTATTTTAAATCTTTAAAACGGCGATATCCCATGAACGGCGATTCGTACGGGAAAATGTATAATATCATTTTTTGTAGATAATTGCATGATCTACAAGCTTTGTAAACAATATTTTAGGATGGGACTTTCCGTTTAAGAGATATTAGTCAAAAACGAAATTTTCTGTTTTTAGGGGGTTTTTTTAGGGGTAGCGTACAACCAATTTTCCGAAACTCTTTTTTAACATATTCTGCTCACGAAAAACTGTATTTTTAGAAAAAGTTTCGTCAGTTAACATTTTGTCTGACTCTGACGACTCAACTATAATGAAATAACAAAAATAGCGTTTTGTTAAATGAATATTTACAGCGTTCGGGCGGCACTTTGGTGGGGGGGAAATGTTCTGGCAATAATTTTTATAAATAGAGAATACCATCAAAAATAATCTCCTGAAAATGCATGACTAATACTATAACAAAATTGAACTTCCCAGCGGGAAATTAGGTAATGCTTCCGGTAGAAAGGTATAGGGTAAGCCCTCCTTGAAAGTAATCTGTAATGCAAAAGTAAGCAGTAGGCAACAAACTTGAGGTCTGCTTCTTAAGGAAGGCAAGGGTAAGCTGAAAGTAAGCAATTGCCCTCTGCCTTACCTTACCAGTAATGTAGAGGTAAGCAAAGCTAGTGCATATTTTTGCCTTACCAGTAACGTCAGTGGTAAGATAAAGCTGGCTTATACCTTACCTCCCTAGGACATCAATGTAAAAAAAGAAATGAAGTGGGTTTCCTAAAGTAATGCTTCCACGGATTACCAGGAGTACTTACAGAACGCAAGTTGAAGCCTTATTTTTCCCGCTGGGTTTATTTCCTACCCCCTTTGTAATTTTAGGGTACTACATTCCGGCCACTGGGGGTTGCCAGAATTAGCTTTTATTGTTCAGCAGGTGTATAAGATTCAGTGTGGAAATTTTCATGACTAATGAAATGACAACCCAAAATACGTCGCTGGCTCTTCCTCAAACAATTATAAGAAGACTGGCAGAAAGAAATTTAAAGGCTTTTCGTCCAGCTCGCGCTCCACAACTTCTCCCACAGCACCGTAGAGCTAGACTTGTTTTTGCGCAACAATATTGTGATTGGACTATGGAGTAGTGGAAGGACGTGATGTTTTCAGATGAGAGCAGAATAGCCTTAAAAGGTCCAGATAGGCGTCAGCGCGTCTACAGACGCAAAAATGAGAGGTTTGCTCTCTGCGCTATAACCGAAACAGTGGGCTATCAAGGTGGATCAGTAATGATTTGGGGAGGTATCTTTTATGAGGCTCGTACCGATCTTGTCATTTTTGATATGGGCAGTGTGAACGCTCATAGGTACGTGGAAGAAGTTCTCCAAGATCACGTCGTACCGATGGCTCCATTTATTGGAGAAAATTTTAGGTTAAAGCATGATAATGCACGTTGTCACGTCGCTCGATCTGTAACACAATACCTTAACTAGGTCGGCATTCAAACTTTGCCATGGCCAGCGCGTAGTCCTGATATCATTCCAATCGAACACGTCTGGGACAACCTCAAAAGACGTGTTCGGGCAAGATTGCCAGTACTTACTACCTTAGGGGAGCTCAAGACCGCTGTGGTAGAGGAGTGGCACAATATCCCTCAGATGGATAACACCCATTATTAAATTTCAAGTAAATGGCAAAAAATTTCCTTTTTTTTAAATATTCAGCCAACAAGAGACTCGAAAAAATAAATAAAAATGTTAACAAATAATTTTTTTGCTACATTTTCATTTGTTTTTGTTTATCAAGGATTGCTTTCACATACCATCCATCAAAATTACGTAAAATTAGACGGTTTGTAGACAAACTACAAGTATTACAGGGTGGGCGGTTAATTGTGCCTGTGAGGTATATAGCCTGATTCCACACGAGCGCACACACGACACGACAAGAATCGGCTCACAGATGGTTTATGGAGAAGAGGGTGAGGGAGAACGATAGAATGGATACAATTTCCATCGCCCTCTTTCAGCCTCTTCTTCATAAACCACCTTTGTAGCCGACTCTTATCGTATCATTTGATGCTCGTGTGGAATCACCTACAATAGCCTCGTATTTTGGAATGCATTGTTTATCCATTAACGAAGAGGTCCATGTTTAAGTCTCCTTCCACGAACATACAAGATAGGCTGAGCTTGCGAACGGAAGCCTGAACCTAATATGACGTACCATACGGTAAGAAAACTGAATGAAGTTGTTGAGCATAAATAGTTTTGATATATTTATACACATCGCGAGTGCTGAAGAAAACTCTTTCTATTGACTATGCATTGTAATAGGGCAGGGGCATAAATACGGGGCGTCCAGGGACCCCCCTCATATATCCTATATTAGGTATGCCACCTTATGCTCCATAAGGTACACCTAACATAAAATCAAAAGTTTTCGAACCCACGACCAAACCCAAAAATTTTCGAATCGAAGACGCGACAAAAGTTTGACCTCAGGGAGAAATATGGGAACCTGGTAAGGTGGGGTTTCCTGACCGCAATGTAAGTAATTTTGTAGAATCGTCGATTTGCGACCCTTCTTCTTTTAACCTTTTGGTTCGCTCGATTAGATTAGTTGGAAAATTAATTTTAAATTTCGTTGCTATTGGTCTGAGACTATAGAGATGGAGTCCATCACTCACGCCACAATCGTTTAGTGAACAAATAATTTTTACACTTTTAGGGGCCTGAGCTTTTTCTAACAGAAAAAGAAACCTCACTTGGGATCTGAATGTTTGTTGAACTTCTAAATTTTGCTTCTCAGCCTGTCAACAAATGATCATTTAACTCTACTGACTACGGAGTTTCTCAGCTCTATGACGAACTGACTCACTCGGCGAACGCGTGGATGCTGTGAGGGCACATCAGAAGGGTAACAATAAACCTGGTCTCGTGTAACGACCTTAGGCTAAGGAATCCGGGGCCTGGACCTTAAAACATCTTGGATTTGCTTTACGAGTTCGCTGTCCTGGTACCTTCCGGCGAGCGCTAATACCTTTCACTGGCAGACCGCGCACTCGTCAGAAACACAGTTTAAATTTTAGTAGGAACTTCAGGGTATGTATACTACGAGCCCGCAGCAATTATTTCATTAAACTTTATTATCCCCTTACACTTACTTATCGACGTCAATCACAATGTACCACAATGAAAATTTTAATAAATAGCACTCCATAAACAAAATCGCAAGAAGTTGACGAATATTATAAAATCAAAACAAACTTTTTCACGATTCAGTATACGCCATTTATTGATGGTATTTGTCGCAAAAAGGTCCCTACACACATCAAAGTGAATGAAACGTGACCCCGTTCGGGCGTTATATCTCTTGAGACAAATCTTGGGACACATCTCATCGACCGACAGATATTGTCTGCGACGCCCACGAGTCTATGAATAGAGAACAGGGATTACTTACATGAGCTGCTTGCTAGGCAATGTGTTGCATTTGTTGAATTTTCAAAGGAAACACCGCAATGTATTTAGGAAAAAAATATTTTTTTAAAGATTTTTAGGATTTTAAACAAAATGGGGTTAGTTTACGTTATAGGTGCGACTACACGGGCAACTTTTTGAGCTGGCAACAGTAATAGAGCAATCTGGAGCAATCATTGGAGGATTCTGGAGCAATTTCAATAAAGTGCGGCAATTGTTTCTAATTTCTCTATATTGCCGCATTCGGTGGGTATGGGAATTTAAGTCAATTTTTCTTTTCTATCAAGCTTGCACTTTGTGTCGGTCAAGCAGCATTGGACTTGGTGAATACTTAGTTGGGGGACCGGTTGGGTAAGGAACACTCGCGTTTGGAATGATCGATTACGAATATATTCATATCTGTAACAGAGACGTGCAATTTTTAGAATATTTTGCCTGCAGGGGGAGCGTGCATACTCGTATGGCATGCGCATTTTTTCACGATGTATGCTTTTACGGGCGATGTAAACTGCAAAAGTAGCAGTCGAAAAACGAGTGATGCATACACTAAGGTGAAAAATGAGAAATGTCAAATTATTGAGAAATTCTCAAGGAATCGAGTACTTTTGAACGAGTAAAAAGCAGTCATTAAGTATTATATTTATTTTAATTTTAGTACATCAAGATTACATTATCTTTTACCGCTAAAAGCGTAAGTACTTAAGAATATGGCAATTTAAACAAATTAAAACAAAACGAAACAATTGTGAAATGTATAAAAGTAAGGGAGAATGGAAAACAAACTAATATAAGTGCAAAATAAATAAATGAGCTGAAGGAATATTGTTAACTAGTAAAGGGGCTGAAGATACGTTTCCTGAACACACTTAATGATCCCGCATTCTGTATATCGGCGGGTAAATTGTTCCATAATTGGGTAGAATGAACAAAAAAAGATCTCTGCGCAACTAAGTGGGAGAATCTAGGAAGGATAAATAGTATTCTTCTAGCCGTACGACCAAATCGAAGATATTCATGGAGGTATGATGGACGGTCGGAGTGCAAGGGTTTATAAATGAATGTCATTGCCTTGAGCGAATAGTACACTTCAAGTGTGCACCCCAGAACGGAAGTACGATATCGACTTATATGGTCAGATCTGCGAAGATTGTAAACAAACTTAGTACAATCATTGAAGCCTACATTGAGTTTATCACGGCATGATGCGTCAAGAGAAGGAAAGATCAAGCTAGCGTACGTGAAGTGCGGTAAAATTAGAGTTTTAATTAACTTTGAACGAGTTCCTAGGGGCAGAACGGAAGCGTACAGCCACAGGCGCCGCAAAATACCATATACTTTAGATAGGGTATGAGACACATGATCACAGCAGGTTAACTGTGAGTTCAGATGGACACCTAGATTTTTGACTCGAAGTTGGTAGGGTAAGAACGTATTCATGAGAATGATAGGTGGAAGGAAAGACTGAGATAACTGATTTCTATACATTGGAATGCAACAGGATTTAGAAGCATAGAAGCTTTTGATAGATACGCTCCAAATCGGCATTAATGTTATGCACACAGTTCTCTACCAATCCAATGGGACTATTTAAGTAAATTTGGACATCATCTGCATACATGTGCAGTTTACAATTCCTCACGATACTGCTGAGATCGTTTATGTACATGCTGAAGAGCAACGGCCCTAATATGGAACCTTGCGGAACACCGCGCGTGATTGGTAAAGCATCCGAAATTGAATTTTGTAGCCAAACTTTTTGAGATCGATTATGTAAGTATTCCCGAATTAGAGACACAGCTGAAGATGAAAACCGCATGTGGTCTATTAGCTTCATTTCTAGAAGCTTGTGACTAACACTGTCAAAAGCTTTGCTGAAATCAAGAAGCGCAAGAAAAGCAATGTCATTAGAATCAAGAGCCATCCGCAGGTCGGTGGTCACCTTCAGCAGTGCAGTTTCACAACTACTCCCTTTTGCGGAAACCAGACTGTGCATGCGACAACAGAGATCATGTTTCACAGTGCCCCTCGATTTGCCAAGACATTAGTTTTTTCAGTACTTTGCCTTAGAAACATGCTTATAGGATGATAGTCAGCGGGGCCTTTCGGAGATTTGCATTTAGGAAGTGCGATTACTTTTGCTTTTTTCCACTGAAGCGGAAAGTATGATTTTGTCAGGCAGCTATTGAAAATATGAGTAACATAGGGGAGGACCACAGGAAAAATTAGCTTTAGAAAGACCGGTGGAATATTGTCTGGACCAACTGAATCAGATTTGATGGAGTAGAAAGCTTTGTGGACTTCCGCGTGAGCTACATTGCGAAAGCTGAATAAATCAGTAGCACTGTCAGTTGGTCTTGAGCAATGGGGATCTTTATATAGGTTAGATGCGGCAACAAAAAATTTATTTAATTCATCAGCGCTAAGGCTGATCTGAGTTTCATCTTCACTACCGTGAATTCCGAGTAGTTTTATGTTTCTCCAAAGTTTCTTTGCAGGCAAAGCAGGGCTAAGCTTAGACGAAAGGAACTGCGCCTTCGCTTTGCGGATGGTTAAAGTTACTAAATTCCTAACATTTTTGTATGCTATTAAATTCTTGTATGCTATCTTTATATGCTATTTTCTTTCGTTTCTACACATGAGTATTTAATCGAGTACTCTTCACCGAATCCATATCCCTAATGGGAACAGATCATTAAGTCACAGCTCGCCCCAATGTGATGACCTTGGAGTGATGACCGACCGCAAGCTTCACGGAAGGCTTCACAAGTCAGATCAGCAATGCTATAGGCGCGCTAGTGCTGGCAACAGCGTTGTACTGGACGGCTAACAGCAGAAAATGGAAGGCTAAGCGAACATCGTGCGTTTTGCGCATACAGGACCACGAACAACGATGTATCGTGCGTGATAAAGGGGATGATTTCAATAGATATACTTGCGGGAAGGCGTACTCTTTGTACTGTCGACAATCTATTTTTTCATATAGACTGCAATGTTTAACAGCAGCTCTTGTCGGTAGATAGTGAACGGAGGGAGAGAAGTGAAGGAAGGAACTGCCACAACCAAGCCGCGGTGTTTTATTACATCTACCCCCAACCATTACTATCGCGACTGTGACATTGAGCCTCGAGAAACAACTCGCTAGAGTGTTATGCCTCCTGAAACGAGTTGAATCTCGTCAAGCAACCGAAGACATACGTTTAGTGGAGCAGGGAACCGCAAGGAAGGCTATGACAGGAGGAGTCAGGAAAGTAAATGTAGGTGGGAAAGCGGGAAAGGCGAGGGGCCGTGGTGCTGAGGCTCATGAGTCGACATGGGAGAATATAGCAAATACCTCCATCAATAATGGACCGCTGTGCCCGGCATGCTCAGGTATCCGGGATAATATATAGCACGTCCTCGTTTAATGTGTGAAGTTTGAGTATATAGGCCGGAACTAGGGGCAATATGCGAAGTTAATTCGGTGGAGTTATCCCCGATTTCTAAAAACAGTCACAAGTCACAATGCAATCACAAAAGTGTGGTGGGTCTCAATGCCTCAAGAGCCAGAAGGCCTATACTAAATGTAAAGTAGAAGTAAAGTAGACGTAACTTCTCGAACAATGGCATAGATGGAATTAAGAAGGTCGTAAGAAGTAAGCACAAGCCAACAAAGCTTGTGACTTATGGCTGGTCATAATTTTAGAAAAGGGTCAAGAATCGTGGCCATTATTTACATATCTTGCAGGAATTATGGAAGTGAGGTATTCAATAACTGTACAATTTGAAAAATAAAAGGATCATGTCACACTCTTGGTTGCTCTCAAATTTCCACGTGGGTCCTGCTACCCACCAAACCCACATTATCCTCCGGCTATGTCCGCAGGTCCAAAGTTGACATCTTAAATGAGAGAATTTTCGTTTTTTTCACAAAAGTCATTGTTCATAAAGAAAGCAACTTGACTATTAAACAACCTCACGAGGTAAGTTTTTTGGAACTCCTACGACTCTAAGATGGCAGCGCCTACAAATCCCTCCTGACTCTCCTAAGCTTATATTTATTCTTTTCTTTGACCTAACCCTGTTACTAAGCAATTGACCATGACGTGATCAACGGCATAGCAAGTTTGTAATACAAAATGTAATTCCGGAGTTTAGGTTGAAGGTTTAAATAAGTTCAAATAGTACAATATATTAAAATTATTCATCGTTGCTCTTTGTTCAAATATTGGCAGTAACATGAGTAATAGCAGTATCAAAACAATTACCCTATAAAATATTCAATATCAAATTTCGTGGAATACATTTTTACAAAATATTGAATCGTAATTTATTCATATTTCAATTCCGTTCTCATTTCGTGGAACAAAATTGCGTTTATTTAACTAAAAATACAAAGTTCAAGTATTAACAGACATCCACTAAATTTTAATTAAAAAATAACACAAATATTTACATCAAAAAACAAAATTCTTGTTTGATAAAAAAAACTGGTGCAGTTTGCCACACGTGAAATTATTTATAAACACAACATCCAAATATTGTGTGACACTCACATGAATATCGTGTAAGACCCACACGGAAACCACATAAAAAGGATAAAAAAAACTGACTTACCTCGTCCTGCGAGAGAGTCATAGACTTGGCAGCCAGTGGATCAGTGCTGTTGTCTCCGACTAGGCCACCCGCACTGCTCGGATCACGGCGATACTTCATCCAAAGATATCTAGAAAATGGAGAAAAAACATGTCGAGGTTAGGCCGGAAGGATAAATAAATCACAATTCAGCTTGACTTATTTCTTTAAGTTTGGATTAAGCCATCCCCACCACAGCTAATAAAACCCGTCCAACCATTCTCCCACCGGGACAATCATTCACATTCGTACAGCAAAAAAGTCGTCGAAACAAAGCCTCCCACGATTTTGGTTTATTCCATTTCCCAGGATATATCAGGATAACAGATATAAAACGAAGGGACAGATCCGTATCATTCGCCAACAGCAGCGACAGTTTCACAGTGTGCTTCGCCCCATCCTGTCGACACAGTGCCAAGGACGAGTGCCGTATCTGGCCCGATGGTGGTTGGTGTCACCACGATTTACCATCACACCGCCCGGAAGGCTCATCCCTTATAGATTCGCTCTGCCAGGACATCAGCAGTGCATTCCAGGATATAAATTTAAGTTCATGGTGACAGATTCCTGCCTTCCGGTTGGGAGGATACAAATTCTTATTGGGCGCGCCGAGCTCCATGGGGACCCCTGCATGGGTTATTCTTGTCCTTCGCCCCAGATTTGCGTCGTCGGGATAGGTTTTAGCATTCAAGGATCTCAATGCGAATCCTTCGGTTTTTGATGCAAATTAGGCTGGCAATTTTGGAACAGTTTGAATGCAATTCCAAATCCACTTTTATACAGGGTGGTTCTTCGTTCGGATGGGGTTATCCTTTTTTCGGGGATGAAATGTGCGCAACTAATATAAAAGTTAGCAACTAGCGAAAAATGCCGGAACTCCGAGTTTCTTCAGGGCAAGAATATTCAAGAATTGTTAAATTTCCCCAAAAAGATGCACAAGAAAAACACTAGACGCGCAACTTTTGCTCGAGAGTTTGAATGAAAAGTATTTTTTCGTCTGTCTTTAGATGTGCTAAGCGAGGGCAAAACTTTTGTGCAAATGAGAAATCCACAGCGTTTGCTTGTTCTCATTCAAATTACGAGAAAATATTGCAGACATTTCTTTAATGACTGTTGAGATAATAAAACTGCCATAATTTTTGTTGAAATTCAATTGGAGAGCGAAGTTTTATATAACTTGCTGCTCAGATACGATAAAAAAGGAGAAAGTTTTCTTTGGTTTTCAGTTCACATTTCATTAGCATGCAATTTATTTGTCTCAACCCGCAATTTGAGTGTCATCAAAGTGTTGTTCAACCTAGTTCAACGTATACATTACTGATCACAATCTATATAAATATCATTGGAGTGTTTGTCTATCTTGAAATCACAGTTCTGTTTTCCTAAGTTCATATGCTTATTTTGTTATTGAGACCGAGACCGTCCTGCAGACTGGAGAATACAGCGATCGGCACCGAAGAAAACCTGGTTGAAGAATATCGAGGGTGACTTAAAGAATCAACGATTATCAGTTACCGAGGCTCGAGACACCGCCAAAAACCGAGGAGAATGGAAGCGAATCGTGAATAGAGTTCGGGACCCAGCGGCACCGACAGCAGCGTATCCGTTGCGGGGACGTCCCGCTCGGACCGCCAGCTAACGGATCAAAGAAGAAGAAGATGATATTAAAACAAAATCAACAATATTTAAAAAGTTTGTCTGTCCGTATATCTGTAGGTTTGTCTATCGGTTTGTCCACGCTAATCCAATTGGGATGGGACTTTCATAAACACCCTGTGGGTTAGTGGTTAGCCCCCTATCTACACTTTTTCAACTTCAAATTGGGACTAAACAATTTCAAATTGGGATTAAACAATTTCAAATTGGGACTAAACAATTTCAAATTGGGACTAAAAAATTTCAAATTGAGAATAAACAATTTCAAATTGGGACTAAACAATTTCAAATTGGGACTAAACAATGTCAAATAGGGACTAAACAATTTCAAATTGGGAGTAAGTTAAAATTATCAAAATTTTTGTTTCCTTAACTTTAGATGGTATGTTCTTTACATGAAAAGATATGCATAAGGAACCACAAAGAGCGAACAACGAGGAAAATAAAATTAAAAAGCGTAATTATGCTCAGCAACTTTAAGAATATCAAGCAGAAAACATTCCCGACTTAGACTTGGTCCATATAGTCCAAGGATTAACTATCGAGCACGATTGGTCAAGCTTAAAAACTAACGTTAAAAGAGAATTAGCAATTCAAATGCTACAAATTCTAACCGGTGACGACAGGGCTAATATGACTCAAGCCGAATATCGTTTACAACGGTTACAAACCATGTTAATTAATGATATAAGAAATCAAACTGTTGTGAATTGCACAAAACTGCCCATGTTCAAAGGTTCATTAAATATGGTGGATGTGTATGCATTAAATATGGTGGATGTTCGTTTTTAAATAATGTTTTTATGTTGTTTATCTGTGTTCATATTTATTCCAAACTTATTAAAAATAATTAATACTTTAATCTTTACTAATAGTTGTTCATTTATTACTTCAAATTATTCGGTCCCATTGTTTATTCCCAATTTGAAATTGTTCAGTCTCAATTTCAAATTGTTTAGTCCCAATTTGAAATTGTTTAGTCCCAATTTGAATTTGAAAAGGTATAGAACATATTTTCTTCCAAATACATCCAGGAATCATCCCTGAAAAAATTAGCTACGTAGTCCAGCTTGAACGTCTGATGGCCTATACAAGTCGCAAATGACTGCATATGAGTATTTTAAATTTTTAAAGCGGTGATATCTCATGAATGGCAATTCGTACGGGAAAATGTATAATAACATTTTTTGTAAAGAATCGTATGATCTACAAATATTGTGAACATTACCTTATAAGATAAGACTTGTGAACTGATAACCCTCTAAAAAGTGAGCTTCCCGGGGTAGAAAATCGGTGGACTTTATAACCTCTTATTAAGGACCCTAAAAGGAAGCTCTGTGCTAATTTTCAGCCTGTACCCAATCATTTCCGCCAATTAGCTTTTTTCGGCTTAATTTAACTGTACTAACAGTGTTGTTCAACCTAGTTCTACGTATACATTACTTATCACAATCTAATAAATACATATGTATAATTTGAGTGTCTGTCTGTGATTTCAAAATAATTGTGTTTTTTTTTAAGTTAATAATCGTATCTATAAATCATTGAAAAATATATCGTCAAAATCGTATTCAAAGCCAAACATCATGAAATTTGCTGAGATAGGAAATGATCCCAATCCCGCTAGGAACAATACTCCCGGGACGTCGACAAGCACGCGCTATGATGATAGTAGCAGCAAAACACCGAGATCCACATCAATAGGTACCCCGACAACAACCTGGAGGTCTTGGAGAAAAGGCTTTTATTATTTAGGATGCTCGACGAACAGTTTGCTGCTTTCGAGGATCGTCTGAAGCAACTTTTTTTGATGTGGCAGATCTAAGCTCAGTAGTCACCCTTTGTACCACCAGTTCGTCATCACTGTCACGTCATGGTGCAATGAATAGCAGTAAACTTAGTACAAGGGGGGGGGAGAGTAGGTTAAGGGTTATGAAGTTACGGGATGGTATTGAAGAAGGTGGTAATGAGCCCAGCGTTTGAACTCTTTGATGTTGCAGGAGCTCGGGAATACTGACTGCGAGAGATTATTCCACAGTCGAGTTGTTCTATTGATAAACGATTCTCTATCTTGTTGAGTGCATGGACAGACTGCAAGTAGTGGTAGTGAGTGAGTGGGCTAATCTGGTGTTGCAGGTATAAGATTGCAGTGGAGGCAGGAGAGCGTTGGGTGGAGCATACGGTGTCGTCATCAATTAATTTAAGAGCCAAGGTGGTTATCGAAGCGCCGCTGCAAACGAGACAGTTGTATTCGAGAAGAGGCCGAATGTAGGATTTATACATAACAGGGATGCTTGTTTGGCGGTTTGGAATAAGTGGTCATTCCATCGCAAGTCTTTGGCTAATGCTACCCCTATGATGTTAAGAGATGGGTCGGTCATTAGTTCAACACCACCCACTAGCACGGATGAAAAGGTGTTGCAATTTTAATTGGAGATAAGATAGTACTTGGTTTTGCTGGGTTTGAATTCAACCCGATTCTTGCTTCCCCACTCTAGAATGAGTTTAATGTCTTTATTAATAGAGTTAGACATTAGTTCACGGTCATCAAGACAGGATATGGCACGTATCTGTCTTGTATCGAAGTCGTAAGAGTAACGCAGGGTACCGTCGTCATCGAAGCTGAGAAGTGGGTTAGAGGGGATTGAAAGTAGGTCATTTATAAAGATAAGAAGTAGGGCCGGTGATAAAATTAACCCCTGGGGGCCCCGCAGAAATGGCGTGAGATTCAGATTTGACGCCATCCAGTGCTACCTTAATTGAACAACCGGATAGGAGACTCTCAATCCACATACACACAGAGAAGTGAGTCAATTCCTATGGCTTTGAGTTTAGCTAACAGGGCTGAGTAGTATACTCTAACAAAAGCGTTGGAGATATCCCAAGGCAACTAGTGATGAGCAAACGCAAGAACAAGACAAGACCAATCTAGTCTTGGTCTTATCTTGTTCTTATTCAGTCTGCCTTGTTTTTGTTCTTGCAAGCATAACTAAGTCTTGTTCCTGTTCTTGCTCTTCTTAAATGTGCAAGAACATTTTTCCATTTTTCCAGCAACCAGACTAGATTCACCAGATCCATGTAAAGTTAGGTAAACGTGTTCTGTAAAGCAAACTAAAAGATCGCCAGTGGATCTTTTTTGTCTGAAGTCATATTGCTTGTCGTTGACAAGTCGGTTGAATTCTAAATATCCCATAAGCTTCCATGGTTTTGGAGAGAATAGAAGTAGCAATGGGGGGTAGTTGGAGGGTAGGCTGGAGTCACCTTTTTCGGTATTGGCTGAACATGGTTAAGTTTCCAAGAGTTTGGGCAAACTTCGGAGGAGTATGACAGGGCAAAAAGCTTGCGCAGGGTTTTAGCCAAAGGTGGTGCGCATTTTTTTAAAAGGATAAGGGGTATATTATCGGGTCCAGGGGATTATGTTTGTTGTCGAGCTCCTTGAGGCACCTGTACACTATCTGAAGAAAACCCTGTCTATTAATGAGCGTTGTGCTCGATAACCGGAGCTTATCTCACCCCTTTTAGTACCACTGGATTTGATGGTTGCAGCCACGGGTTGTTCACCGGGACGTTGAACAGGTATAGTGTACACGACCAATCCAGTTCTGGATTAAACATTGAACAGTGAACTACATCAGTAACTTCTTCTAACAGTACAAACTAGAATTCGTCGAGGAAACGACCAAGTCGAATGTATGAATCGCAACATAATTGATGACGGCCAAGCTTAGCGTGGATGACCCCATGAAGTGCTACAGGTGCATTTACATAGTACAAAACCCCGTAAATTCCGCCCTTGGTCGCGAAAAAGTACGGAAGCATGCCAATGACAGTATAGAGACAATAAAACATGGAATCAGAGGAGATACGATAAGAGACGAAAAGCAACAGAAGGGTATAGATAGGGTAAGGGTATATGACTTAGTTGCGATCCATGCAGTTTAGTCTAGGATTAAAGCTGAAGGATATGGTACCAGTAGGAGAGTTTCGGAGAACAGGAAGGACTGCAAAATCCATTTGGCCGCAAAATACCATACGACCGCATATCATATGAACCCGTGGGAGTAGGAGGAAGATCCGCGATTGCCAGGCGAACCATAAGGATGGCCGAATGTAGGAGAACCGACAAGGGGGCATTGCCGTTAGTTAACAAATAACTCAATCGACGTTAACGAGTGAGTTAACAAGTGGCTCTTGAGGTCGAGTTTAGGCACGGGTTTCATAAAATTACAAATGTGACTGCACCTTACTATCATTAATATGAACGAAATACGTGTAGCACCGATGCCGTTACTGGTTTAACTATTCCAGCACATCATACTGTTTTAGTTAAGTTTTCATTTTCCTTATGCTTTTAAGTGATTTGTTCTTTAGCGAACTTCTCAAAGCAAATCAGAGCTCTGAAGAAAGCATTTTCCGACAGTAAGCACAATTCACCATGATTCACAGTTCCAAGAGTTTACCTTTGTCTTAAAATATCCTAATCGAGTCCATGACTTGCAGGCTGGGTCCTCTCGAAACCATGCCCTAGATAATTCCCTTTACATTAAAATTGTGAAAGTCCATCGCAGCGCCACTTTGTGTCAATCCTCCACCTGGGCCCACGCCCCACCCGCTAGAGGACTGATTTAAACAGAATTACCTCACCGGAAATAGATCCAACATCCCAGAATTACTGGCAAACAAATCCTTGTCTTATCGGATCCTTCTATTTTTACCTAGTCATCTCCTGTGAGCAGCTTTTAACCTTATACTTGTCCTTTTTCTTGGCACTGACAACTCAGGGAGCCAGGGGTCCAGAAGTCCTGGGCAGGTTCTACACTCATTTGTTACGAGTCCTCCTGTAGCTGCTCCTTTTGCGAAAGGTCATAAATAACGTTTCCCAGAGAAATACATAAATTATGTAAATAATGGGAATATGCTCCGCTCTCCGCAAATATGTGTGTGCGAATGCTTTTGGTATTAGTATTCAGCTGAAAGATAGTCCTGCCGGCCCCCCTTTGTCCGTGGAATCATTTCGTACCGAATTGGCAATGTTTCAGGGCTATTAAGGTAAGAAATTTGGTAAAGGAGATGCTCCAGGAGAGGATCGCAGTGTCTTTCTGTCTGCCGCTGTAAGGTGTTGTCGGATTAAATGAAAACGGTGCACATCCTAGAGTGGAGAACCTGTTTTTTGTATTTACTAAATGGATTCTTTATGCGAGACGAAATTGAAGAGGGCTGTGGCACAATAAGAAACGCAAAAGCTGCTTCCAGAGTCAAACCTTCTTCGGCACAGGACTTTTCTTGTGCCAACAGCACGGCACGGAAAGTACTTTGGGCCATGGAAAAGTGTCAGACTGGCTGGGTCCCATGAATGGCTTTGATAGAAGTCAGTACTCAACTACATGGGGAAGTTTTTGTGTTTGTAAAACATGGTTTTTCCCTCTGTGAGGAAATTTGCAGAAAATGGCTGAAATCGACAAAATTATGCAGAGCATTTGCTCGGGGAATGGATGCGACATTCAAGGAAAGAGTTTTGCATGATTTTGCATTTTATGCTTAACAATAAAGGCTATAAAAAATAAGGCATAAAAGGTTTAGTAAATAAGCAAGCCATTTTCAGAAGCTTTTGAACAGGCTCACCATAAATGCCTGTACAACAAAAGATGCTGGGAGCGAAATTGCCTTGAGGGAGAATACAGTTCTCGGTAATGCCAACATGTCATGACGGTCATTAATTCTCAAATGATAGCCAGTCAATGCGCGTTATGATTAATTGACAAATTGTCTGAGATGGGCTTTTCCAGTTGATGCTGGTGGTTTTGGTTTTTGTGCAATTCAAGAATTTTAATAAATAAATCTACATAGTCGAAATTAGTAGATACATACATATGTATGTACGTTGATTCATTTGTTTTTGTTCTATGGTTTCATAACCAAATCTCAGCATTGGCTTTAATTAACTTCTTCCAAAAGTCGCATCAAAGCCGGCCAGTTGGACTATTAAGGACTTTTGCGGAATTATTTGTGGCCCAGTTTTTCAGTTGTATTTTTTGACTTGGCTATAAATAGATTTGTATACCACAAAACTTAGTAAAATGCAAATAAAGTTTTTAAAATTTATTTATTTTTTAATTTGCTTGAACTTCCATACGAACTTTCATCCCCTATTTTACTTCCATTTAGGTTGAAATTTTAAAAATGCTTGAACAAATGTTTATTTAGTTCTTAACATGTGCCTAAATAGAAAGTCTGATGGTTTTATCTTCAATAATAATGGACTCCCATACAAACATTCCGATCCTCAAAGGTCTATATATCTATCTCTGTACAAAATTTCATCAAAATCGGTTCAGCGATTTAGGCGTGAAAGTGTAACAGACAGAGTTACTTTCGCAATTACAATATTAGTAAGGAACTTTTATAAATTGAATTGTTAGATTTTATTTCGTTTCTGAAATTAAAGTAGAACTTGGATTGTTTTTTTTTTCACTATTAGAAAATATTCCTTAAAAATCTTAAAATGATACCAAATGAAAAAACCTCGAAAAGTAACAAATTTTGGAAAGAAAAAACACATACCAGATTTGAAATCCCCTTTATACCCAAAAAACACAAAAAGTACCCTCCTGATGAGTTTTTCAGGCAGCTTCTTAGCTTTAATTGCGTTCATACATTCCCGATTAAACGATCTATTCGGCCTAGGCTTTATATGTAGGTTTGGAGAATGGGAATGGGAAGCAAAAGCAATTCCCGGCCTATCATTTTGGAATTACAGAGAGCGGCAGAATTTGCATTGCCGCCATGGAAACAAAACTCTCAGTCAGTGGTTTGGAAGAAGCGTATAAGACCCAAAAGTTGGCTTTCTTATAGTACCAGACAGTTATTTTCGGAACTGTTTTGGTTGGAGTAAAAAATGGGTATGGGAAACAGCGCGGACTAGGCCGTGGTCCAAGCTACCAACGGGTGAATCAACCTTATCGGATTTCCCTATTGAATCAAATGTAAGAAACAGAAGATGGGCTCTGCGACCTGCAACATTAACGTACATTTTGAACGGTCACATTCCGCTTCGGAAACGGTAGCTTTCCGGTGTGAAAGCGTAACAGAGAGACAGACAGACAGATACACAGACAGACAAAGTTACTTTCACATTTATAATATTAGTAAGGATTTTCTGTTTTTTAATCTATTATATACATATCTTCCGCCATTTTGTGATAATAATAATAGAGTTTCCCTTCTTATGAAGAAGGCGCACTTCTCAGCTGGGCTGAGAAACATTTACCACGACCACGTGGGCTCGGCTGAGGCAAGCAAACATAGAAAAGATAAAAATAAATTATGAAAGAAATAAAAATTAAAAAGAAAAACACAGAATAAAAAATCGCATGCAAACCACGTAACCAGTCACGAGACATTAAAAAGACTCCTTTTAAGGAGATCTTTACTAATGGTGACGCTAAAAACATTAATATTTTTATTGACATTAATAAACATGCGATTTTCAGGCTCAAAAAGGCGGTATTCGTATGGTGGAAGAACTAAAGGGTCTTCCCAAGGAAGGTGATTCAATGCGAATCGAACGAACCTATGTTGAACCGATTCAATTTTTCCAACATGCGAAGAAAAGTGAGGGGACCAAACCTGGGACGCATATTCAAGTATAGATCTGACAAGGGAGATGTAGAGGTGTTTAGTGATCAGGGTTCTATTAAATTCTTTGGACCACCTTTTTATAAAACCCAAGACTAAGCTGCTCTTGGTAGAAATATAGTTGATATGAGAAGCAAAGTCCAGCTTGGAGTCAAATCTAATCCCGAGATCTTTGACAAAATTAACACGGGGGACACCCTCATTAAAAAAGGAATAGCTATAAATTATAGGATCACGTCGCCTACAAAATGTCATGACTTCGCATTTACTAATATTAAGAACCAGGTTGTTGTTAGCACACCAAGAGTAAAAGGTGTCGAGGTCAACTAGCAAAAGTTTGCAGTCCTCAATACTCTTTATGTGACAGTACAATTTGATGTCATCAGCATATGTCAGGATTCTGCAGTGTCTTAGCAAGGGAACAATGTCATCAATAGAAAGAATAAAGAGGATAAGGCCAAGATGACTGCCTTGAGGGACACCCGATGACGCCTCAATGGTCGCGGATTTGGATCCACGGAAGAGAACTTTAGGTCCTGTCAGCTAAGTTAGGACTGGAACCATATTGAAGAGCTTCAGGTAAGCCTAACTTTCTTAGTTTGAAAAGTATAATGGAGTGGGAAAGCTTATCAAATGCCATACTAAAATCAGTGTAAACACAATCAGTTTGACAACCGGAAGCAAAGCCTTCGACAGCATGGGAAGTGAACTCAAGGAGATTGGTGGTAGTGGAACGAGCTGGAAGAAAACCAAGTTGGTTCTTTGAAATAAGTTTCTTGTAGATGGGCACGATTGCAGAATAAATGATTGATTCAAAAAGCTTCGGTATGACAGACAGCTTGGCAACTGGTCCGTAGTTCGATATTTCGTTCTTGCTACCACTTTTGTGAATAGGAATTATGAACGAATTCTTCCAAAGAGTAGGGAAGTACCCTTTATCCAGGGACTTTTGAGAAAGGGTTTTCAGTGGAGACTGGAGAACCTCCACACAGGATTTAAGGACAGCGAAGGAATACCGTCGGGGCCAGAAGTGAAGTCAAACGGGAGTTCACCAATATGCTTCATGATATCGTCAATGGAAATTGAAAGAGATAAACTAGTAGCCTCTCGGTGAGGAGTTATGTGACGAAAATTATTGTCATTAGGCTGAAAGTTAGAAGGGGTGAAAGATTGATGAAGGAATGAAGCAAACATGTTGCAAATCGAGGAAGAGCACTACTTGACCAGTTAGTGTGCTGCATAGTATTTGGGTAGTTATCAACTTTTTGCTTGGAGTTGACAAATTTAAAGAAGTTTCTAGGATCAGTATAAACCTGGTCATTCATACTGCTGAGATATTCGCCATACAGAGCAAAAGAGAGTAAACGAAATCTGTTATAGCAATCAGTAAATGTAATAAGACTCGGAGAGTTCTTTCTCTTTAAATAGTTTTTCCAGAGTCTATTTTTCTGAATATTGGGTAAATTGAAGTCACCAAGAAGAAGTAATTCATCACCAGTGTTCATCATATTCAGGCTATAATCAACACAGGAGATGAGAATATCATAGAGGTTTATACCTCCATCGTCAAGTGTGCTTATCATATCTGGTGGGATATAGCAGCACAACAGGAAGAGATTTGATTTTGAAAAAGAGATCTTGAGAGCGACAAGCTCAATGTCCAAATGGTTAGAGAAACTAGGAAGCGAAATTGGGTTACAATTAAGGTGACTGCGGCATGCAAGAAGTACGCCACCCCCGCGAGCTTCCGAGTCAGTGTGACGGTCCCTCCGAAAGACTTAGTAGGAGGAATCGAAGAGTTCAGCATTAAGAATGCCTTCGTGAAGCCAGGTTTCCGTGAACGCTATGACATCGAACCCGCTAGCCATCGATGCCTGAAGGATGTCGTTAGTTTTTGACCTTGTCCCCCTTACGTTTTGGTAGTAGATGGAAAGGGTCTCAAGGTTTTTGGCATCCTTGGTGTTCTCGGAATGGAAACGTTTGAGTGATGTGCTCGAGTACGGGTACGGGGAACAAAGAGCTTGGTGAGGGCACCAGCAGGTCAGAAACCAGGATCTAAAAGAGTCTCGGCAATAACGGGCGGTGCAGACAAAACGAAAGAAGCAACAGGCTTGGAAGCCTTGCTGACTTTTCTGCATGAAACAGTTCCAGGGTCTATAGATTTCTTCCTTAAATATTCACAGACAGACTCCGTCGTAGTTTCAGGAGAGAATCGTGATATAAAGATATCAAAAGGTCTCGGTATCGTAATCAGAGGGGTGCACGGCTCTAGGGGAACTGTAGCTTCAGTGACCGGGGGGTTGGCCACTAATAAGGTCGAAGAGGTTGATACCGAGACCGGCCTAGAGATCGATTCTATCCCTGGAACGCGGGGCAAGAAACTCGGGGTGACATCGTCACCAATGATGGCTTGGCGATTTCGATTTTTCCTGCGACTTTTACGACGCACCTTAATAATAGGAGCAATTGAATTGACGGCCTCCTGTGGCAAAAAGACGTTCTTCGAACGAGAAGTAGGCGCGGGACAGGGTGAAGACAGAGGCTGCTCCTCAACCTGCAGAGCGTCATCAGATGCTGCCGTCGCTGGGGAGGTCTTATTTGTAACAACGACGCTCTCCAATTTTAAGGACAGGGAGCTCAGGGCATTGTGATTTTGAATCACTGCTGATGACAGCGATTCAATATCAACCCTGACACGCTTGGTATTCCTTTTTATGTCGTCCAATATAGGATGGACAGAAGCCGAGGAGCTAAAAGTGCAGGAGGAAGAAGTGGCGACCGGATTAAGTATCGCCGAGTGTATGTCGTCTAACGATTCTAGTGCTGTTGCAACTCGGGTAGAAATTTTTTCAAATTTCTCAATCAAGGAACCCGTATTGGTCACAACAGAGTTCAGGGTGTCAGACAACGTGTCAAGCCGGCCATTGATGGACTGGACGTCATCGGCTAGCATTTGAAAATGCAAGATGTTGCTGGAGAAGGAGTTAAGGCGATCCATGACTCTTTCGTGATCAACGAGAAAAGCGTCAGAGATGTCTTTCATCATTCTCAGCACATGACAGGGTTTGATGTCAGAGCAATCGCCACAAGTGGACCCTCTAGGAGCTGAAGATTTGCTACTGACCTTGAGGCAAGAAGGATGGAAAACGCCTCCACAAACCCCATCACAGGAAATCCCGTCACGGGCGATTTCCGAAGAACACCTCTTGCATAGTTGATCTGCCATGACGAAAACAATGATATATATTGATAGGTATGTTATTATATTGTTATGAAAATACTATTGAGAATATAAGTCAAAAAAATTGATTTCAAGCGACTTTTTAAAACCATTCAAATTACATAATTGTTTGCAAAAAAAAAAATCAAACACACTGAAAATCAATCACTATGAGGACCTTGCCGCATTAGCCGGAGCTGGGTCTCTACCAGAGACATCAGATTCCACTAACTTGCTGAAGATCACAGCTGGTGGCAACTGACCAGAATCATCAAGTAATTGAAATATATGCGAACTAATCCAATATATAATGGTATAAATGCTTCGCTTTGCTTTAGCACCCCTGGCTTCTAATTACCTCAAACCTATTCTATGCCGAACTGATACTACAATGATTCTTACCACTGCCCCATAAACAAATCAAAACCAAGTAATAACGGAGTCGAGTTGATTACTTTCTCTCTATTAAGTCCAAAATTGTGAAGCCTTTAGTTGCACATTTAATCATATAGTCCTCGACCTCACTTATAACACAACCAAAAATATTGAAAACCACTTAAACCTTATCCAAAATAATTTAGAAGACGATTTTCGTCTGTTAAATTTCACCCAAAAGAATAAAAACTTTATCTTCCCCAAACCACCCAATTCCAAAATAGTAATTTCCTTACAACATTCTGTCTACACTGCGTTTTCCTCCCAATCTGCTTAACTATTTTATTTATTAGTTTCGGTCAATATATTGTGCAATTTTATTAACATAAGTACATTGCATGAGCACTATCCTTCCAGCAACATTTATCCCCTAATTTATTGCGAGCACAGAGCCCCAACATGGGGGCGAGATTAAATAAAACCAGAAACAGGACACAAGAAGAACACCGTCAGCGTAGTGTCTATGTCCCATAAATTCCCATTCGATGGCTATCTGTCTAAAAACATGACTTCCTTAACACTTTTTACCCACATATCCTGGCCATCCAGCAACGGACAGTCATTAGAGGCGATTCTTTAACGTTTATTGGAAGATGTGTGGCAACAAGGATCAGGCTTCATAACAGTCTACGGGCAATGCTTAGTCGCACACACTTCCGTGCCACACCATAAACAGGCGAGGAGCATACACTCTCGTATGGGTAAGGAAGAGTGTTCTGGGAGTAGCTACGGGAAGAGTGGCAGAACCCCCGGATCGAAGTTGAATAGAGATTGCTTGATTTTCGTGAAACTCTTCCCAAATATTCCCCGGTTATATCCTCACTTATTCCTTTTAAGATACCATCAGGACTCTATATATGTGCACGAGGCGATAGTCCTGAATATATCGAAACAGTTGGCCCGAAACCAAAGCTGGGCGTTGTATAACACATCGTGAAGAAGTGAGCATACTGAAATACTGAGATTGAGGAATCCTTGAAGGATACAAATGTTTTCCAGGCCCGTTCGATTCGGTCCGTGATAGGGAATGAATGGCTTTTAGTTAATCCTTTTTCACTCCTGTCAGAGTTTCTATTCAGTTGGCCGAACAAAACCGGAAGAATTTAGCATTTTTCCTTCATCGATTGGCAATGACTTAATCTGGGGCCGAATATGGAGTGATTTCGATGCTAAAGGGATTTAGGACGTACGCATCCCCTCCTGTCGGCCTACTAATTGCCAGTAAATCTGCACAGGGAAAGTGCTAATTACATGCCATTCAAACTTATCTTAACAGGCGTTCACTTTGTGCCGGGCCACCACCCCCCAAACACCATGGGAATGGCAGAGCGATATTATTAGGGACCACTAAAGGATTCGATTGGGTTCTCCCTTGCGGTATCTTACATAAATCCGGGTTACGTAAGCATCCCATTCTGGCTTTTGCATTGGCGAAGAGTTCTGTCGACTTCCTAGATCCAGCCAAAAAACTACTAAGGATTTTGCAGACTCCAGCTTAGCCGTCAATCATCCTGCTGCTGCAAAAAAGGAACAAACAAAATAAAAAACGGACTTGAGTGTTCGGCCCTTTGCATTCCACTCATCCCTTACTATCTAGACTAGAAGCATCCGTATCCGTTTTCCGGACAGCAAAAAAATGTGTTTTCAATTCACCAATCAGAATCACAAATTTCGCAAAGGCGAGGCAGAAAGGACGAACGTTTCTCAAGGAGGAAAAAAAGTATAAGTAGGAAACAATTTTTTTATGTCTGTGTGTGTGTTTTTTGTTTTTGGAGAAAGGAAAAGAAAAGTTTAACAACGAAAAAGTTCTCCTTGTTTACAGCACTTTTTAGGGCCATAAATCCTGCTTAGCGTCCGGGTTCACTTTGGTCGTGTCCTACTTAAGCCAAGAGGGGGTGGCGCAAGGATTAAGTTTCTCCTTTTGTCTTAATTTATTCTTCTACAATTGCATTGAATCTTCCCCGCAGAATGGCAGACTCGGAATAGTGGTAGTTGTGACTTTTAGGGCACAGTCTGCTTGGAGCCAGCCACCGTTCCCATGGGGGTTCATTGTGCCCTCTGCACATCCTGGCTATTCTGGGCAAAGAGCTCTTGCATCCACACAGTCATTATGCTGTGTAAATCGGTATTACAATTTATTCGGGGATGATATTGTGTAGGTTGCGGGAGGTTCATAAAATTGCTTACTTTAGTGGAGGTCAGATATTTCCTCGGTTTTATTTGTAACGTTAATGCAAGTGGAGTATTTTGTGTGGGCGTGGGAAGGTTTAGGATTTATTTAACTTTTAATCTGAGGTTGTTATTGCAAAAACAATAAATTTGCATGGTAGTATGAATGTCTCATTGTAAATCAGTGTTGAATGGCGTTGAGTTAAAACACCACAACTTTGACGGTGGAACCCTAGGCTCAATTCCATCATCGGCCCTATTTCGAACCTTATCTTCTATCAATCCAGCCTAAACCATTTGATTACTCGGTTGGTGACAGTACTCTGAGGTAGTCCTCCACATTCGGCAATAAAAGGCAAGAGACCTTGTCGAACCCCTCTTGTCATCTAATTCAACACATTCGGGACGGTAAGAATCGTGTTGAGCTCAGTGCATCTAAAACAAAGTACTATCTTAAATCTAAAAAACACACACAGCTCGTCCTTCCATCCTTCCGTCCGTGTTATATAGTGCCTTGTGAATCGCTATCAGCATGACTCTGGTCCTTAGGTTCGTTGGTATTCTAGGGAGGATTTGAAGATTGCCAGATGTTGCACCCTCACAATTAGGCAGAAAAGAAAACTGGTTCGCCTACATGCGACGCCGAAACGAAGCCATCTGGGTACAGAGCTATATCATACTTCTTGTCAAACTGATAGTTTCCCATTTTTCTCTAGTAAGGATAGGGATATCAAATCCAGGGTTGAATTTAAGTTTCGATGTCATATAGTGTTATTCCCAGTGCTGGAGAGTACAGTGTATTGTTGTGTCCATATCCATTATCGTTCATCTCGTAGACTGACTGCATTGCTTGCTGCCTGAAGATGTATAGATAAGATTATTTTCTATTAGAAAGATTAGACAATCAAAAGTTATTCTACTCTGTATTGTCAACGGTTCTATCATTGAATGCTACTTTGGAATACAAGCTCTAGTGGAAGCTCTAGATAGTAGAGAGAAGTAGTAAAGAACTGACAAAGCCAACACACGGTGTTGGAAATCGAAAGGAGGACAAGTTACATCAAACCTAAAAAAACCCAACAAGTTACATCAAACCTCAGAACAAACCAAGTTGTATCGAACATCAACTACAAAAAGCTCGGTATCAGACATGTCATTCGGGGATCATGCCCCCCGTAGATGCATGATCGGCTGAGAGCAGTTATCCCGATCGCCCCACCAATTTTATCCTCGACTCACAACGGTTACCCAGCGTAGGAGATCCACAAAGGAAGTCAGTAGAAAACCAGAAATTGTAGCAAGCAGAAGTCAGAAGCAGAGAATTCGTTATAAATTACTTATTATTTTAAAATAAATACAACGGAGATTAAACTTAAAGTACTAGTTTGAGTTATTAGTGTAAACCTCGTTCCCTTTTGGTGTTAAGTTTAGTGGATGCACCCCGGAAGTCACCTTTTGAAGAAGATTCAGCCCCCCCGGCAGATCAGCAACCCTTAAACCCCCCCGAGTTTTCCACATGGTCCTTCGAGCCGGATCTAATTTGAAAGGTGAGTAAAGAATTGCATGTTCATCATTTATACAAAATTAAACTTTCACAAGGTTTTATAATACGTTGCAAGTGATATAAGTATTAATAAAACATAAAGACGTGATAAAAAAAAAAAAAATTCATAAGTTAAAATCTCGTTATTATAAGTGATTTTGAAGATAGCACGCCGATAACGTGATCCTCTTGAAATAAAATTCCGTTACCCGTTATATGATAATACCGGTAAAGTCAAGTGTGTGCATTTTTTGTCCCAATATAGTTGATACGGAATTTTCTACTTCTTTGTGAAAGATTTCTTTATTTGAAGAATTTATTCGTTTTTTGAAAATTTATTACAATTTCTGCTTCTTTTGTGAAAATAAAGTTGAGAATTTTATACTAGTTTCGAAATCACACGTGGTGATAAGGGAATTTCTGCTTCTTTTGTGAAAGTAAAAAAGTTTGAAAATTTTATATGAGATTTGAATTCACACGTGGTGATAAGGTAATTTCTGCTTCTTTTTGTGAAAGTAAAAAAGTTTGAAAAAATCTATTAGTTTCGAAATCACACGTGGTGATAAGGGAATTTCTGCTTCTTTTTGTGAAAGTAAAAAAGTTTGAAAATTTTTATTAGTTTCGAAATCACACGTGGTGATAAGGTAATTTCTGCTTCTTTTGTGAAAGTAAAAAAGTTTGAAAATTTTATATGAGATTTGAATTCACACGTGGTGATAAGGGAATTTCTGCTTCTTTTTGTGAAAAATAAAAGTTTGAAAATTTTATATTAGTTTCGAAGTCACACGTGGTGATAAGGGAATTTCTGCTTCTTTTTGTGAAAGTAAAAAAGTTTGAAAATTTTACATGAGATTTGAAGTCACACGTGGTGATAAGGTAATTTCTGCTTCTTTTGTGAAAAATAAAAGTTTGAAAATTTTATATTAGTTTCGAAGTCACACGTGGTGATAAGGGAATTTCTGCTTCTTTTTGTGAAAGTAAAAAAGTTTGAAAATTTTACATGAGATTTGAAGTCACACGTGGTGATAAGGTAATTTCTGCTTCTTTTGTGAAAAATAAAAGTTTGAAAATTTTATATTAGTTTCGAAGTCACACGTGGTGATAAGGGAATTTCTGCTTCTTTTTGTGAAAGTAAAAAAGTTTGAAAATTTTACATGAGATTTGAAGTCACACGTGGTGATAAGGTAATTTCTGCTTCTTTTGTGAAAAATAAAAGTTTGAAAATTTTATATTAGTTTCGAAGTCACACGTGGTGATAAGGGAATTTCTGCTTCTTTTTGTGAAAGTAAAAAAGTTTGAAAATTTTACATGAGATTTGAAGTCACACGTGGTGATAAGGTAATTTCTGCTTCTTTTTGTGAAAAATAAAAGTTTGAAAATTTTATTAGTTTCGAAATCACACGTGGTGATAAGGTTATTTCTGCTTCTTTTGTGAAAAATAAAAGTTTGAAAATTTTATATTAATTTCGAAATCACACGTGGTGATAAGGGAATTTCTGCTTCTTTTTGTGAAAAATAAAAGTTTGAAAATTTTATATTAGTTTCGAAGTCACACGTGGTGATAAGGGAATTTCTGCTTCTTTTTGTGAAAGTAAAAAAGTTTGAAAATTTTACATGAGATTTGAAGTCACACGTGGTGATAAGGTAATTTCTGCTTCTTTTGTGAAAAATAAAAGTTTGAAAATTTTATATTAGTTTCGAAGTCACACGTGGTGATAAGGGAATTTCTGCTTCTTTTTGTGAAAGTAAAAAAGTTTGAAAATTTTACATGAGATTTGAATTCACACGTGGTGATAAGGTTATTTCTGCTTCTTTTGTGAAAAATAAAAGTTTGAAAATTTTATATTAGTTTCGAAATCACACGTGGTGATAAGGGAATTTCTGCTTCTTTTGTGAAAGTAAAAAAGTTTGAAAATTTTATATGAGATTTGAATTCACACGTGGTGATAAGGTAATTTCTGCTTCTTTTTGTGAAAGTAAAAAAGTTTGAAAAAATCTATTAGTTTCGAAATCACACGTGGTGATAAGGGAATTTCTGCTTCTTTTTGTGAAAGTAAAAAAGTTTGAAAATTTTTATTAGTTTCGAAATCACACGTGGTGATAAGGTAATTTCTGCTTCTTTTGTGAAAGTAAAAAAGTTTGAAAATTTTATATGAGATTTGAATTCACACGTGGTGATAAGGGAATTTCTGCTTCTTTTTGTGAAAAATAAAAGTTTGAAAATTTTATATTAGTTTCGAAGTCACACGTGGTGATAAGGGAATTTCTGCTTCTTTTTGTGAAAGTAAAAAAGTTTGAAAATTTTACATGAGATTTGAAGTCACACGTGGTGATAAGGTAATTTCTGCTTCTTTTTGTGAAAAATAAAAGTTTGAAAATTTTATTAGTTTCGAAATCACACGTGGTGATAAGGTTATTTCTGCTTCTTTTGTGAAAAATAAAAGTTTGAAAATTTTATATTAATTTCGAAATCACACGTGGTGATAAGGGAATTTCTGCTTCTTTTTGTGAAAGTAAAAAAGTTTGAAAAAATTTATTAGTTTTCGAAATCACACGTGGTGATAAGGTTATTTCTGTTTCTTTTGTGAAAAATAAAAGTTTGAAAATTTTATATTAGTTTCGAAATCACACGTGGTGATAAGGGAATTTCTGCTTCTTTTTGTGAAAGTAAAAAAGTTTGAAAATTTTATTAGTTTCGAAATCACCCGTGGTGATAAGGTAATTTCTGCTTCTTTTGTGAAAGTAAAAAAGTTTGAAAATTTTATATGAGATTTGAATTCACACGTGGTGATAAGGGAATTTCTGCTTCTTTTTGTGAAAAATAAAAGTTTGAAAATTTTATATTAGTTTCGAAGTCACACGTGGTGATAAGGGAATTTCTGCTTCTTTTTGTGAAAGTAAAAAAGTTTGAAAATTTTACATGAGATTTGAAGTCACACGTGGTGATAAGGTAATTTCTGCTTCTTTTTGTGAAAAATAAAAGTTTGAAAATTTTATTAGTTTCGAAATCACACGTGGTGATAAGGTTATTTCTGCTTCTTTTGTGAAAAATAAAAGTTTGAAAATTTTATATTAATTTCGAAATCACACGTGGTGATAAGGGAATTTCTGCTTCTTTTTGTGAAAGTAAAAAAGTTTGAAAAAATTTATTAGTTTTCGAAATCACACGTGGTGATAAGGTTATTTCTGTTTCTTTTGTGAAAAATAAAAGTTTGAAAATTTTATATTAGTTTCGAAATCACACGTGGTGATAAGGGAATTTCTGCTTCTTTTTGTGAAAGTAAAAAAGTTTGAAAATTTTATTAGTTTCGAAATCACCCGTGGTGATAAGGTAATTTCTGCTTCTTTTGTGAAAGTAAAAAAGTTTGAAAATTTTATATGAGATTTGAATTCACACGTGGTGATAAGGGAATTTCTGCTTCTTTTTGTGAAAAATAAAAGTTTGAAAATTTTATATTAGTTTCGAAGTCACACGTGGTGATAAGGGAATTTCTGCTTCTTTTTGTGAAAGTAAAAAAGTTTGAAAATTTTACATGAGATTTGAAGTCACACGTGGTGATAAGGTAATTTCTGCTTCTTTTTGTGAAAAATAAAAGTTTGAAAATTTTATTAGTTTCGAAATCACACGTGGTGATAAGGTTATTTCTGCTTCTTTTGTGAAAAATAAAAGTTTGAAAATTTTATATTAATTTCGAAATCACACGTGGTGATAAGGGAATTTCTGCTTCTTTTTGTGAAAGTAAAAAAGTTTGAAAAAATTTATTAGTTTTCGAAATCACACGTGGTGATAAGGTTATTTCTGTTTCTTTTGTGAAAAATAAAAGTTTGAAAATTTTATATTAGTTTCGAAATCACACGTGGTGATAAGGGAATTTCTGCTTCTTTTTGTGAAAGTAAAAAAGTTTGAAAATTTTATTAGTTTCGAAATCACCCGTGGTGATAAGGTAATTTCTGCTTCTTTTGTGAAAGTAAAAAAGTTTGAAAATTTTATATGAGATTTGAATTCACACGTGGTGATAAGGGAATTTCTGCTTCTTTTTGTGAAAAATAAAAGTTTGAAAATTTTATTAGTTTCGAAATCACACGTGGTGATAAGGTTATTTCTGCTTCTTTTGTGAAAGTAAAAAAGTTTGAAAATTTTATATGAGATTTGAATTCACACGTGGTGATAAGGGAATTCTGCTTCTTTTTGTGAAAGTAAAAAAGTTTGAAAATTTTTATTAGTTTTGAAATCACACGTGGTGATAAGGGAATTTCTGCTTCTTTTGTGAAAGTAAAAAAGTTTGAAAATTTTATATGAGATTTGAATTCACACGTGGTGATAAGGTAATTTCTGCTTCTTTTTGTGAAAGTAAAAAAGTTTGAAAAAATTTATTAGTTTTCGAAATCACACGTGGTGATAAGGTTATTTCTGTTTCTTTTGTGAAAAATAAAAGTTTGAAAATTTTATATTAGTTTCGAAATCACACGTGGTGATAAGGGAATTTCTGCTTCTTTTTGTGAAAGTAAAAAAGTTTGAAAATTTTATTAGTTTCGAAATCACCCGTGGTGATAAGGTAATTTCTGCTTCTTTTGTGAAAGTAAAAAAGTTTGAAAATTTTATATTAGTTTCGAAATCACACGTGGTGATAAGGGAATTTCTGCTTCTTTTTGTGAAAGTAAAAAAGTTTGAAAATTTTTATTAGTTTTGAAATCACACGTGGTGATAAGGTAATTTCTGCTTCTTTTTGTGAAAAATAAAAGTTGAAAATTTTATTAGTTTCGAAATCACACGTGGTGATAAGGTTATTTCTGCTTCTTTTGTGAAAAATAAAAGTTTGAAAATTTTATATTAGTTTCGAAATCACACGTGGTGATAAGGGAATTTCTGCTTCTTTTTGTGAAAGTAAAAAAGTTTGAAAATTTTTATTAGTTTCGAAATCACACGTGGTGATAAGGTAATTTCTGCTTCTTTTGTGAAAGTAAAAAAGTTTGAAAATTTTATATGAGATTTGAATTCACACGTGGTGATAAGGGAATTTCTGCTTCTTTTTGTGAAAAATAAAAGTTTGAAAATTTTATATTAGTTTCGAAGTCACACGTGGTGATAAGGGAATTTCTGCTTCTTTTTGTGAAAGTAAAAAGTTTGAAAATTTTACATGAGATTTGAAGTCACACGTGGTGATAAGGTAATTTCTGCTTCTTTTTGTGAAAAATAAAAGTTTGAAAATTTTATTAGTTTCGAAATCACACGTGGTGATAAGGTTATTTCTGCTTCTTTTGTGAAAAATAAAAGTTTGAAAATTTTATATTAATTTCGAAATCACACGTGGTGATAAGGGAATTTCTGCTTCTTTTTGTGAAAGTAAAAAAGTTTGAAAATTTTATATGAGATTTGAAGTCACACGTGGTGATAGGGTTATTTCTGCTTCTTTTTGTGAAAGTAAAAAGGTTTGAAAATTTATTAGTTTCGAAATCACACGTGGTGATAAGGTTATTTCTGCTTCTTTTGTGAAAAATAAAATTTTGAAAATTTTATATTAGTTTCGAAATCACACGTGGTGATAAGGGAATTTCTGCTTCTTTTTGTGAAAGTAAAACAGTTTGAAGATTATATATTAGTTTTGAATTCACACGTGGTGATAAGGAAATGGAAGACATTGTAGAAAAAATCAAAGAACAAAATGAATTGTTCCAAGAGTTAGAAAGATTCGCGGTAAACCTCAAGAAATCCCCCAAGGAAAGGCTGCAGAAATTGGGCCATTTGCAAGGTCGCATCCAGACTATTGATGAATTACAGCATCTATTCTTGGAAAATGACAGATTCATTAAACTGTCCTGTAACAAAGAAAAACGGGCGGATCCCTATTTCAATAACACGTTGCAGGATGAGTTCAATGAACTGTTTTACGAACAGAAGGGAATACTTAATGATATGTTAAATCAATTCCCGTCCAACACCCCGCCCCCCGCCAATGTAACTGTCCGACCTGCCCAAAATTTCGACAATGAAATCCCGGAAACCTCAATTCGAGAAAGCGAAGAACCCCACATTAAACTACCGCAAGTGATGATTCCAAAGTTTGGAGGCGATTATACCTCATGGCTAGCCTTTCATGATATGTTTACGTCCATTGTACACTCGAATACACGAGTACCTCTCGTCCAAAAGATGCACTATCTTAAATCATGCCTTGTGGGCGAGGCTGAAAGATTGGTGCGGCATCTTAATATTACCCACGACAATTACATCATCGCTTGGGACCTTCTGTGTACAAGGTACAAAAACACGAGAGTTCTAGTCAACAACGCACTAAAAGCCCTTCTCTCTCAACCCCATGTCCAATCCGAAAATCCTCGTGCCATTCGTCATCTGCTTGACCATACTAAAGAGTGTCTTGCAACCCTGAGGACACTAGAAGTTAAGACAGATGAGTGGGACCCCATCATTAACTATCTGACGGTCGAAAGACTACCTCGCGAAACTCGGCAATTATGGGAACAAATGCAAGGAACTTCTGTATCGCTCCCCAAATATTCGAAACTCCAGGATTTCTTAGAAACAAGGTTCAGAACGCTAGAAGCCATCCCACCCCCCAACCCCCAAAGAAAAGAGACTCGAATAGTGCCAAAGGGTACCATGTTTCAACCTCATGCATTTCATGTTGCCCGATCCAGATGCCCGCTGTGTAGAGGCAACACTCACACTTTGAAAAATTGTGTCACATTCAAAAGGATGAACACGGATGCCAGGCACAGATTTGTTTCTTCCAGAGCATTATGTCAAAATTGCTTAGCCCATAGCCATTCCACAACGAGTTGCCCGAGCTTGCATTCGTGCCTCATGTGTAAACAGCGGCATAATACCCTTCTTCATCAGCAAGAGTCCCGTCACACGGCCACCCCCACTCTGAAAACGGAGAATCCGTCGGTAATCCCGAGCGAATCTCGACACGATCCTGAACCTTTAGCTCCTTCAACCCCGTCCAAGTTTATCTCATGTATTGCGAGAAACAATAAGGAAGTTTTACTGGCCACAATGTTGGTGAAGGCAACTTCAAACACGGGCGAAACCCGCGTATTACGCGCTCTGGTGGACCCTGGCTCACAGACCACGTTCATTACAAGAAGAGCATCTCAAGCTTTGCGTTTAACTCATCACTATTCGCCAGTCGAGATAACAGGAATCTGCAACACTATAGCCGCAAGATCCCAATCGATGGTCAGTTTAAGGCTCCAGCCGCATTCTCTAAACACGCCAAGATTGCATATAACAGCAATCACCCTAAATACTTTAACCGACCTTCTACCCCATCAGAAATTACAAAGTTCACAATGGAATCATCTCCAACGGTTACCATTGGCAGACCCTACGTACGATCGCCCTGGTGTCATAGACCTAATCCTTGGTGCGGAGATTTATACAACTATATTGCAAGAAGGTTTAATTAAAGGTGTGGCTGGGTCCCCCACCGCACAAAAAACATCTTTTGGCTGGATATTATTGGGGGAATGCAAATCCGAAGGAACCAATTCCGTTCCAAACATTAACTCCATGTCCGCCATCGTAAGAAGTCTGTGCTGCCAAGTTAAGAATGATTGTGATGTGTTGCGGCGCTTTTGGGAGATAGAGGAAGTTGATATACCTAAAGAAGCGTCAGCCGAAGACAGGTTGTGTGAACAATTTTTTGTGAGCACCCACTCTCGCACCGCAGAAGGTCGATATGTTGTACGGCTACCTTTTAGGCCCCTGCCTGAAACCGAAGGTAGATTCGGAATCTCACGAGAAACCGCGGTCAAACGATTCTATTCCCTTAAACACCGCTTTGACAAAGACCCAGCCCTACATAAAGAATACCAAGATTGCCTTGAAGAGTACTTAAAGGATGGTCATATGGAAAGGATTGCCGATTCTCAAATCGATAAACCCGACAATAGCATGTTTTATTTACCTCACCATGCTATACAAAAGGCAGACAGCTTAACGACACAGACGAGGGTAGTGTTCGATGCTAGTTCTAGATCCTCAAATGGACAGTCACTAAATGACCGTTTGCTCACAGGGCCCGCGCTGCAGCGTGATATATCTCTCCTGCTCTTCGAATGGCGGCAACGAAAGTTTGTTTTCACAGCCGATATTGCTCGGATGTACCGGCAGATCCTCGTCGAATACCCGGATAACGATTATCAAAGAATAATTTGGCAAGGAAATTTGACTAATTCTCCTGAGGATTATCGCCTTCGGACAGTTACTTTTGGCGTATCCAGCGCGCCATTTCTCGCCATTCGTTCTCTCCACCAACTCGCAAAGGATGAAGGACATGACTTTCCTTTGGGGGCAGAAATTCTATTGCATGACTTCTATGTTGATGACCTCTTTTCAGGAGGAGATACCATGTCAGAAGCAGTGGAAGCCCGGCGACAAATTGATTCTTTGTTAAAACGAGGAAAATTTGAATTACGAAAGTGGGCCTCCAACCACAATGGGATATTGACTGATATCCTCGAAGAGCAACGGACTTCATCCCCATCGATTCTCCTCAATAAAGAAACGATAGTAAAAACATTAGGCTTGCATTGGCTACCAGAAGATGATTGTTTCCAATATATCGTAAAACCCATTTCGACCCCATCGCCAATCACGAAGCGAAAAATACTATCTACCGTGGCTCGGATTTACGATCCCTTAGGATTGGTCTCGCCCGTAATCATCTCGTCAAAAACACTTTTACAAGGCCTATGGCAAAGGGGCTTGGGATGGGATGAACCAGTTCCCGCAGAGATATTGGAAAAATGGTTAGAGTTTGTATCCCAATTATCTTATGTCGAAAAAATCGTCATCCCGCGTTTTTTAGAGGTAGAACCACATAGCTCAATCCAAATCCATGGGTTCTGCGACGCCTCAGAGAAGGCGTATAGCGCCGCATTGTATATGCGTTCGGAAACGAACGGTGCTATCATAGTCCATCTCATAAGTGCAAAAACAAAGGTAGCGCCCGTGAAATCAATAACACTCCCTAGACTGGAGCTATGTGGTGCCGTTTTGCTTTCACGCCTTATAAAAAAATTTCTGCCCTCCTTGAAAAACAGAGAAAGCCGTACTTATGCATGGACAGACTCAACCATCGTCTTATCGTGGCTTCAGCGCCATCCAAATACCCTCAAAACATTTGTAAGCAATCGAGTCTCCGAAATCATGACCAATGTAGGTCCAGTCCCCTGGAACCATGTTTCCTCCTCCGATAATCCTGCTGATTACGCGACCAGAGGGATCTCATCGATTAAGCTTCTGGACGACAAGTTATGGTGGCATGGTCCGCACTGGCTTTCCAAGGTCGACACTTGCTGGCCGAGCAACGTCAAGTTCCAAGATCCTGAGCCGGCCTTACTAGAGCTTAAACCCATTAAATCTTTTTTGCTACAGGACTCAACCATGGAGTCTATAAAAATCCTCCAAAGATATTCTTCAATAGCTCGCCTGCTTAGAATAACCGCCCGATGCAAAGAATTCATAAATCGTTGCCGCAACAAGAACTCAAATTTCAAACATCCAATCAACCTCACTCCTCAAATTACCGAAGCCCGAGCCTTTTGGCTAAAGCATGAGCAGAGACGGTTCTTTTCCCAAGATATAGATCGTTTAACCAAAGGTAAATCTTTGGACCAGTCGAGTAAAATAATGAATCTTAACCCCTTTGTGGATGCGTCAGGTATTCTGCGAGTAGGAGGTCGATTAACCAATTCCAGCTTACCTTACAATGAGAAACATCCCGCGATCGTACATCCTGATAGTCATCTTACTTATTTGTTTATAAAAAACGCCCATGCCGTATGCATGCATGGAGGTCTCACGCTCACCCTGTCGTTGCTACGCAAAACAATTTGGATTGTCAATGCTCGCAAGATTGTTAAGAAGATAATCCATCAATGCATTCCATGTTTCCGAAATGCATGCAAGGTACAAGATCAGTTGATGGGCTCTTTGCCCTCAGTACGCAGCAACATCAGTCGCCCGTTTATGAATGTTGGAGTAGACTATGCGGGTCCCTTCAACCTTCGCCTATCGCACACGAGGGGTTGCCGGACTCATAAGGGATACGTCGCCGTCTTTGTATGCCTCAGTATAAAGGCGATCCACATAGAGGTTGTGAGTGATCTCACAACACAAGCTTTCCTCGCTGCATTTAAAAGATTCGTAGCTCGTCGCGGTTTGTGTCGAAATATTTATTCCGATTGCGGAACTACCTTCATCGGCGCGCATAGTCAATTTGATAAGGATATCAAGGCTGCCATCAAAATGGGCAGTCAGCACGCTGCTACCACCTTTAGCGTACAGGGTATCGAATGGCATTTCATACCCCCATCTGCTCCCCATATCGGTGGCTTATGGGAAGCCGGGGTCAAATCCATTAAATATCACCTAAAAAGAATTGCCGGGAACGTTCCCCTTACTTACGAAGAGATGTCGACTCTTCTCACTCAGATCGAGGCGTGCCTTAATTCTCGCCCACTATGTCCACTTACCGATAACATCGATGACACAAGAGTTCTAACCCCCGGACATTTTTTAATAGGTGACGCTCTTTTAGCCCCCCCAGAAGAAGATTTCACTCAATGTAAGCTTAACATTCTTAATAGGTGGAATCTAGTGCAGCGGCTAAAGCAGGATTTCTGGCGAGCCTGGACGTCCGAGTACTTGTCCCGGCTTCAACAACGACCAAAGTGGCTCAAGGTCTCGACAAACATTAAGGTCGGCGATCTGGTTTTAATTAAGTCCGAAAATCTTCCCTCAAATCAATGGCCATTGGGACGAATCATGCAAGTACACCCGGGAGATGATCAATTAATCCGTGTTGTCACTGTAAAAACCCAAAGGGGCGAATACAAGCGCCCAATAACCAAAATTTGCTTACTACCTTCAAAATCATCCAATGAAACGCAACAATCCGAAGAGAATAATCATGAGAATAATGCACTTGTAAGCACTTGCAACGCATGAACCTCTAAAACCTGAAATATTTTCATGTTCATCTAATAATTGTATATTTGATTTTATTACATTCAATATATCATGCAACTCTTTACTGCTGATCAAATTTTCTTCCTTTCATGTCCATCACCTATATGCGTCTGTGGAAACTGCCGAGGGACCTGTCCAGAGAGGGTAAAATCATCAAGAGGACACAACGGGCAAAAGGAGTAGAACAGGAGGAGAACATTACAAAATTGTGGAGACCTACCGATCCGTGACTCGAAGGAGGCGAATACAACACCCTCGCACTTCCTCGTTATGTTGAAACCTTAGAGATTTCAAGGCGGGGGAGAATGTTGGAAATCGAAAGGAGGACAAGTTACATCAAACCTAAAAAAACCCAACAAGTTACATCAAACCTCAGAACAAACCAAGTTGTATCGAACATCAACTACAAAAAGCTCGGTATCAGACATGTCATTCGGGGATCATGCCCCCCGTAGATGCATGATCGGCTGAGAGCAGTTATCCCGATCGCCCCACCAATTTTATCCTCGACTCACAACGGTTACCCAGCGTAGGAGATCCACAAAGGAAGTCAGTAGAAAACCAGAAATTGTAGCAAGCAGAAGTCAGAAGCAGAGAATTCGTTATAAATTACTTATTATTTTAAAATAAATACAACGGAGATTAAACTTAAAGTACTAGTTTGAGTTATTAGTGTAAACCTCGTTCCCTTTTGGTGTTAAGTTTAGTGGATGCACCCCGGAAGTCACCTTTTGAAGAAGATTCAGCCCCCCCGGCAGATCAGCAACCCTTAAACCCCCCCGAGTTTTCCACACACGGTTATATTCCACCGGTAGAACGCAGACTTCGGTGATCGAACAGAAGTGTGGAACGAAATGTTATATTATGCGTTCAGGCGATGCCAAATGAAAGGGAGAGACATTTAGTAAGCAAGTTAAAGCGAAACACCTGGTTGACCAAATTCCTTATGGTCGATCTTATAGAGTCCGCTGGAGGGCAACTGTTTCCGCCCTATGTTCCATGAGGGATTAAAGGAGCTAAAAGAAGAAGAAGAAGATCTTACGTGCAGTTGGATAAGCTTCCAGAGACCAACAAGTGATGAATTTTCAGGTAGTCTAGCCAGGCCGTTCGCAATTTCATTACTAATGTGACCTTCAAGGTCTGGAATCCACATCAGCGTAACATTCTGTGATGAAATCCTGTAGGATTTAAGGGCCATCAGGGTAGCAGCTGGACTGTATGAGGAAATGATAATGGGGGCCTCGGTAGCCTAGGGAGTAAGGCGTGTAGCTACTATCCGAGAGGTCCCGGGTTCGATTCCCGGCCAAGCCCCACGGTCCTTCGCCTTTTCCAATTTCCCACCTACATAACTTTCCTTCTTTCTTCTTCCCTCTTTACATTCCTGATTCCTCTTGTCATAGCCTTGCTTAGCCCTTCCCCGCTCCGCCAAAGCGCATGTCATCGGTTGGTTGATGAGATTCAACTCGTTTTAGGAGGCATAACACTCCAGCGAGCTGTTTCTCGATGCCCCGATGCCAAAGTCGCAATAGTAATGGTTGGAAGTAGGTGGACTGAAAAATATCGCGGGTAGGTTGTGGCAGTTCCTTCCTTCCCCGACTAGAGCTGCTGTTCGACATTGCACTCTATATGAAGAAAATAGATTGTCGACAGTATAAAGGGTCTTCCCTGAGACTCTAGTCTTTCACATAAAAAAAAAAAAAAATGATAATGTTAGAGTAATGGCGAACTCTGTTAATACTAGTCGGGACACACCTGGATGGCGAATAACTCAGCTTGATTAACAGTGATGAGTATTTGTGCCTTGGGCCATATACGACCAGTCCTACCCTAGCTTTATAGCTTTTGGGACCGTCCGTACACCAAACAGCCGCGCTTCTCTTCTAACGACTTCCAGTAATCTTCATAAACGGTCTGTCGCAGTCAAGAGTGACCCGAATGGTATTATACGATGAGAGAACTGGCTCCAGGTTTAGTTCCTTGAGAATTGATAGGTGGTCGTGATCCGCTATACAATGCTCCATGAGCTCCCCAAGTCCAATCGCGGCATCCTCCTTTTTTTGCTAGTTAATACCCAAGTTCATAAAGGTCCAATCCACGAGCGCTTCCATCTGACCACGCCAAAATCACAACAAATAATTTGCCCACAAAATTTCAGGTACATAAAAATTGTTGTTGTTTTGGCCTGGCGTGGTCGATGGCCACTGATCATTATGATTAAATCATCTGCATAAGCCTGTGCTTTAAATCTCCGGTTCAGGTCAGCAAGAAGTTCGTCGTTTTCGTAACTAGCTATACATCTCAGAAGTAATCAATTTCGGGTTCCTTAATTAGTCCAATGGAAATGGTATTTACTTTGCTTAATGGAATAGGACCAGTTTTTTTTTTTTGTTGTGTAGGAGGGTTGTCGGTACGAGTTTAAATTTGAGTTTCCGCGTTCGGCACCGAAATCGGTCGGTTGACCGCCATCTTGGAAAAGGTTTGCAAATGGGTTTTCCACTATATTTCCGTAACAGTACATCTTACAGAAAATTTGTAAAAAAGATTTTTTTGTTTAGAATTAAATTATCTACCATTTATCATATGAGCTGTTTTGTCGAAAATTTAGTAATAATTAAGACGTTATAACCCTTAGAACACAAAAATTGGTCTCAATATTTTCTTCCAAAGGCTATAACAATTTTTCCTTCAATTTTAACACAAAAAATATCAAGTTTTATTTAGAGGGTTTCATAACGAATAATTTTCAATTATCCTTTTTTTAATTTCATTCACAGTGAAGGGTTTCAAAGCGCTCCCAAGGGATCAAAGTGACAGATTTTCAGATTAATTTTTTTTACAATAACAGGTAGCAAGTAATAACAGGTAGCAAGTAATAATAATGAAAGAATGACTTTACGTTCCAAGAAATGCCGATGTTTGAGTAGTGTAATAAAAAATTATTATTGCTGTGGTATGTTTTACAAGGTAGGTGCGATGTGATCTTTCCCAGCAGCCTAGAAGGGCTTGAAGGTGACACTGGCCCATTTGATCCAACCGGCAGAGATCAATTTCTTTTTTTGAATTCCTTTTTTCCTATTGTAGGATCTCATCGGTGGCAAGAACTATCTTCGATCAAGTGTTAGATTCTATGACGAATACAGGGTCAGTTACTAGAAAACCCGAGAAATGATTGCTCACTGGTATCCTTGGTATTCTTCCTAAAGCGTCCATCAGTCATGAGCCTTGAGGAAGACAATGCCATTGGAGTGATTCTCAAACAAAACTTTGTGTAACCTCATGGAGGCTGGAAACTTGTCCATTTCTTCGCAGAATCTTCAAGATCGCTTACTGTAAATTGGCAGAAAAAAGGTCAAGATAACCCATAACCTTCTAGAGCCTGGGTATAAAAGACGATACGGGGCCCCTTAAGGACATTGAAATTCCAAAAAATCTTTCTAGAGAAAAATTTAATGCATTTTAAAATCTGTGCTAAGAATAAAGCTGGACTAAAGCTGGCCTAGTCCGCATCATACAAGTTACTGTCATCTGCATGTCGATCAGTACCTTGAATCCGATTTACTGAAACATTTTATATTTTTACTCACCTCGCCTTCCCAAAACACGCCAGAAGCATCAGTTCGCATGCAACTCGCACATCATTCTTCACGGTATTGCGAAATGACAGTGGCTCGTAAACCACGGACTACCCCATTCTGCATTGCATTCTTAGTGAGTATATTTGTTTTTGCGTTTCGAGCAGCGGTTAGATGGACTTCCGAACAAAATATAGAGTTTGTAAAGTTATACAAAAAATTTTATAGCTACTGAAATCTTTGAAAGCTACTGACATGCGAGTACACAAGTGCAGTAGTTTTCCACTGTCAGGCCAACAACTCGCACCTATGTGACCGGGCGAGGCGAGTCGGTCTGTTGTCATGGAGTACACAGGTGCAATAGCTGTCCACTGTCAGGTCAGCATCTCGTATTGTGAATCCACCCCTTAAAGTAACATAATGTGCAAAGCAGGTCTTATGTAGGTGGACCACTGTACTTAACTCAAGTGGTCAGTATTCATCTTTCGTTTGGCCCAATCAATTCAAAAGCTATCTAACAACTGTTGTGGAATATGGGGGTTTGAGCCTTTTGGTCTCAATCTTGTTTCGGGGCTCCTCTGACCTGGGGTCCGGGGCAATTCATCCCAGTTGTCCCCATTGCTTCTGGTCTGTGTATGTAGCTGACTTCTAATCTGAGGGCTGAAAGCCTCTCAGTTTGTCTGCCGAGAAAGAATAGATATTGCAGAAGCTCTCAAGTAAAAATCTATGCATACAACTGTGGCCAGACATTGATGGCTCACTTGAAACATGCCTGTTTATTATTCTGGAACTGACGAATGTCCTGACAAAAGAAAAATCAATCACCTATTGCCTAGTCACATTTATTAAGGTAGGCTAATAACCTATGAATTGTCAATAGTTATGCAGAAGATAGACCCCCTAGAATTAGTTTTGGTACTTCCCCGGGTGAGGTGGCGTCATCGCAGCCATCAATGAGGCATAGTGAGTCCAAGCCATGGACCTCTGGGATGGTGGTTAGGCGCTCTTACCTAAGGGTACCGAGATCTAATAGCAGCAGTTGATGAATGCATTTATTGCTTTAGTGAAGACTTTCTCTGATAAGTCGTTTGTTCATTTAGCGTAACTTGGCTTTATTATATTCTTTTGTAATAGCGGACTATCACACGGCAGAGTCGTACGTCTGGCACTGGTATAATCATTGCTGTGGACATCCAAAGCACCATGTGCGGCTCGCCAACCCTTAATTTTGCTGAAGGCCCGCTTCTTTCTTTTCTTTTTTTGTACTAGTGAGGTTGCGGGCAAGGCTACACTAGTGACTGCACTTGTCGTGCTGTTTAACCCGCCGTATGCTACATGGTTTTTTGTGTACATAGTCTGCTACATGGGGTATTTCGTTTCCTTGTATACTTTAGGGTACTAAAAATGCTTTAAAAAATCTAACAAAATTTGGGTTTGCTCTTTTAAGTGTTAACTTTAATTTTTATTTGTTTTAATAGCCAAAGAATAACTTTCAATATTTTTAATTTTTAATAATTCATGCAAGAATAAGAGGAAATATGCAGATTTTATAAAAGTCTGGGGTATTGAAATACCCTAGTAGCAGACGGCGGGTTAAAAATGATTTTAGAATCTTATCCACAATTTATAGCAGCAGCAAAAACCCTTGGGGTGTGTCACGGCACGTCCAGTAAGAGCATATAAAAACATCGCGAATTAGCATAAAGGAACCAAAAGAAATGGACTGAAAGAAATGGATAAAAATCCTCAGACGAATAGACCAACCAAATTAAGGCTGAATTATTTGTAAATGTTGAATCCTCCTTTTATATATTATCGTGATATATTTTAAGTTATCTCAAGATTACTAAAAAGGAAAGATAATCAAAAATTACGATATTCTCCTTCTCTGCCTTTTATTCAACAAGCTCTATAACGTTGAAAATACATCTCACACCAAGCAGCTACTTAGCCTTTGAGCTCTGTTTAAAATCATAACAATGAATATATCTCATCCCCATTATGTACTCGCATAAAGCAAATCCACTTGTTAAAGCCGAAAAAATGTCTGGCGGATAATTACCCTCACCCCAGAAATTCAATTCAATTTTAATATCGTTAGAGAAGAACCCCCAAAAAATATCTTTTTCATATCCTTAAAATTAATTTTCACTCAAGGACTTTGCTATCGTAGCCGAAATTTTTTAATAAATTTAGAAGTTTCCACCAAAAATAAACAATCTCATTTTCGCTGCCAAACATTGCCCCAGGAAAATGGGTTTAATACCACCCCATGCCCGTCCAACACACTCAACTTCTCCAATTTCGAAAATTTGATTCAAAAATGTAGGCGTTATTAAACCGTATCAGGATGTAGCATCGGTGTATGCATGTATGTGTAAGAAACACCGTCGTCTTGTCGGCGTGTTTTTATTCCCTCATGAAATGTGATTATTAACTTTGAGCTGAAAACAAACGTCAAACTCTAATTTGAGCTTCATCTCGCCGCGAATGGGGCAGATTAAGGAGCGTTACTGTACACAATCCCCTCCACTTGTAACGTTGTTGAATGGGATTAAAACACGCGTCCTGGTTAGGTATTTTCTAAGAAATAAGGAAACCTCCAAGAAATTGCCACACAAAGGCAGCGCCATTCTCCGTCAGAAAATCCTTTTACGAGTCATCCCCCTTCCTGGAGGAACTCCCAAAACACGGAAGCGAATTCTGCAGAAAGGAACCAGTCGCAGTAACGTGTATATTGACACATCCTTCCAAACCGAAAAAAAAAATCCTTTTTCCTTCCTGCCAATATTATCCTGCACTTAGCTTTAAGCCCTGGGAAAAAATTCCGAGCCGAACTTCCGCATTGGATTGATCGACGTGCTGTGCTGCTTTCCAATTACGAAATACGCTCGTGCCGCAGGATCTTGTTACTGGCATGTTAATAATTTAGAAACTTTCGAAAGTGCACATCCTGTTTACCCTGCCCCGTTCCAGGATTCCCACATATTCCCAGTAAAGGCAGTAAAGGGGTAGTAGTAGGTGCGCATCGGTTGCAAACTTAATTAAAACTTTTCATGGTTTCGAAGTGTACAAATCACTTAAGTCCGAAAGATGCTCGACGGGGGCGGGGGCGGGGGCGGTGTAACCCCCTTTAAACGCTGAAACGGGAAAAGTTCCAGCTTTATTAAAATTTTAAATGGAAACTTTTGGAACAGCATCAGTATCCTAGATCCTGGTACTTCTTGCGAGGATAATGGGATAACGTTAACGTAGAAATAAACAGTTCCTAAAAGGAGCATAAAATTTTATTTGACTTCGTATTTCATAATTAGGAAAGTTTATAAATAGTTTATTATTTTTTGTTTTTGTTTTTTTAAAAATCAGCATTATTTTCACAAGCAGGATTAATTGAAAAAAATAAGTGCTGAAAAGTGCAGGAGAAACTTTTGCAACATTTGGACAGGGTAGAAAGGAGTGGCTGAAAGCAGTTCGACTAGGGCAATCGTGAGTGGTGTAATCATCATCTTAAAAGGACCCAAAAGGACCCAGCCACGAAGGAATGCATTATCGTTAGTGAGTCTAAGTATAAAGTACTTAGCTGAAGTTGGATGTAATAGACAGATCAAGGTAGATGTAACGATTAACTGCTTGAGGTAAAAGTACTGAATATACAAAATTTCAGGCATTTTCGAATGCTACCAACTATGTACATGTAACCCAGCTGGGCAGCAGACTGCGGTCCGGCAGTCAATCTGAGAAAAACTGAATTGATGCTTTTTACAGGGAAAACGAAAATTCCCACCGTCAAGCTCCCTAGGTTGGAGGGGCATACTCTCACCTTACTCTCCAGAGTAAAATTTCTGGATCTAATACTCGATCATAAACTCAACTGGAAGACGAACACCGACAAAAGAGTAAAGAAAGCCTGTATAGCATTCAGGGGCGGCGATTTCATAGGTGCAAATAGTACATTGCACCGGGCGCAATTGGACGAGGGCGCAATATCAAAACTTAAGTTTTAAAAGAAAATTAAAATCATTGGAAAAATGGTACCTTTTCGCCAATATTAAATGATATAGTTATTTAAGAAATTGTTAAACAGGATCCCAAACAAATTTCAAATATAGAATTACCCATTTCAAATAAAAGAAAATTTAATCTAAGTTTTTACAGGGTGGTTCAATGAAAAATAGTGAATTGGTTAATAGATCGGTTGGTTTATTAAAGTTCAAGAAATTCCATTTTTTACTTTTGTTTCTGTCTTTTTCCATTTTTCCTTCACTGCGATTAAAAAATTAACAGCTGATGGGGCGCAATATGGCATACCGCACCGAGTGAAAAAAAACAAGGGCCGGCTATGACAGCATTCTACCCCTGTAAAAAGACTTTTGGAAAAAGATCGCTAGTATGATGGCCAGCGCTGAGCAGGGCTTTAACATCATAAAGTCCAGACACCATAGGGTCCGAATTTGTTGTATTGTAACGAACCATGTTCGTTACTGAGAACCCTCTCTTAGAAAAATACTAAAGTAACCCGTTTCAACTCTAGAAGGCATTTCCTAACAAAGCTTTAGGAAAAATAAATATTGACCCAGCAGGCTGGGTGATTCTCCTTTGAAAGCTCACTTCAAAGCGTTAAAGCTTCCTACGCCGACGAGCTTTCCGGCTATAAAATAAACGGCTTCACCAGGCTAAAATTCAGTCTTTAACCAGGCTCGTTCCGGAGAGGTCACCTTCTCCGGTCCTAGACCGTGTCGTGGTGTACGATCCGGCACGGTTAGACTACAGACATAACACCTACCGACCGCATACCGACCGACTATCGAATACCTGAGGAATGTTTCCTGGACCGATGTCGTGGTATATGTCCGACATTGTTCCCGGCAGCATTTCCTGTACCAGTGTCGCGGTATGACCAGATACAAAACCGGCCACATACCGAACACACCCACACACATCCTGCTAAACCACTGACCCTAGCTTATGCACCTGCAGAATAAGTAATGAGTAGATAGTTGCTTAGCAATAAATTAGTAAGAAACATGTATTGTAGAGGCAAACCGTAGCTAATTACTTAGATATAACTATAAGAAACCTGTAAACATGTATCCCGTATTTACTTAGATTTAAGAGAGCTAAATTGTTAGTGCATATGAAATATTTTGAATAAATAAAGAAATGTTATTTTGTAAAAAGGTGTTTGTTCTCACACGACCTTGGACAACTCGAGAGCTCCCGGCAACCCTCCCTTAAAAAAGTTGGTGGCGCCGTTTTCTTCACTCTTTGTAATCGCATCTGTAATTTCGATGGAACAAGATAATGGTCCGATCTGTATTTGGGCCCTTGCATTGCACGTACGTCTTTGAGCGTCGATCGGAATCTTGCGTTGATCAAAACGTAGTCTAATATCGCAGAATCGTTGCCGGATGGATTTCGCCAGATGTTTGAGTGGATGTCGGAAGATGCTGTTGTCAACGATCAAAATGAATGAAAGGAGGCGTAAGCCCTTGTCGTTAATTACTTCGTATCCGAATTTGTCCATTGTTCGTTCCCAGCCGATTCGATCTGCTCCTGAATGTACATTGAAGTCCCCCGTGAATATGATTAATTTGGTTCGAGGCATCGTATCCAGCGTCTTTTGAAGGTGATCATAAAATTAGTCTTTGTTCTCGCTCGGGCTGGTCTCGGTGTTGGCGCATAAACGGATACGATAAGGGTTCTACCGACGGTTATAACCGCCAAACGATCAGATATCGGTTGGAATGCGATAACGTTGCTGGCAGCCCTTGTTGGCGGGATGATCGTCAATGTCCCGGATCAGATTAGTCGTCATTCCGATAGCGCAGCAACTGATATTTTTCATTTTGATCTCGTCTTGACCGACGTGATATCCTGTTGACAATCTATTTTTTTCGTATAGAGTGCAATGTCAAACAGCAGCTAGGAAGATCAGTCGGAAGATAGTGAAGAGAGGGAGAAACATAAGGAAGGGAATGGCACAGCCAAGCCGTGATATTTTATATTCCACCTACTCCCAACCATTACTATCGCGACTCTGACATCGGGGCACGTGAAGCGTTACCGTTCTACTACATATGTAGTAGATTTACTACCTTTTTAGAAAAAAAAATGATAATCTACTACACTACTACATCAAGCTATCATTCTACTACCTTTTTTCGATAATTTTAATTTTATTTTATTTAGGTCTAAATCGATCGCAGCCTTAGTATAAAGTACTACAGGAAAGGTCCTCGCCTATAAAATCCGTGTACGTGAGCGTGGTGAAATCTGGGGACCGTCCCAAATAACAGAGTAACTACGGCTCCTGATCATCCCGATATGCATTCTAAAGATGCTCTTGGTCACATTTACAGTGTTCATACGAAGAATGACGAATGCTTCTACTTGCGGTTGTTGGTGGTAATTGTTCGTGGGCCGATAAACATTTGATAACCCCTTAAAAGTGAGATGTTCCATTTCGCGCTGCAACAGTTCAATTTGGTTGAAAATGATACTCATTGGGACATGATAATCGTTGAAGAAATTGATTCCCAATTTCAGATACGTACATTATTTGCTATCAATATTTTGACATACTTCCAATCGAATCCACGTGAATTGTGGAACAAATACAAGGATGACATATCTGAAAACATTTTACACCGAATTCGGTTCAGTTCAGTAAATCCCGATCTCAAGGTGAATGGCGAGAAACATAACCAGGCTTTGCTTTTGATCGAAGACATGTGTTACCACATGTGCGGTTCTTGGTTAGTCAAGTTAGGAATACTAACACCATATCGTCGAATGAACGACGCTTTCCATTGAGAATTGGAACGTGAACATGATCGAAATGCTTTCAACCAATAGGCTCGAGCGAATGTACCACTGTTGAGTACCCAACAGAAGGAAGTCTGCGATACGTTAATGGAAATGGTGGCCTTTTTTCCCCGATGCGCCGTGTGGAGTTTGCAAGGTATTCGTCATATCATTAATTTGGCCATTGTTCGTACGAGATCCGAAATTGCTGTAGCAGTTGCTCCTTCTGGGATAGTTACCACGTTGCCAGAAAGATGCCGATGTTGAAATTGCCGTTAAACTTTCAAACGATTCAAAACCCGACATGTAACTTTGCGAAAAACTCAGCAATGGCCAAGTTTTGGTAGCAAGTAAAATCATCGTCTGGGATGAATTCACAATGACGTACAAACGCGCATTGGAAGCACTCAGTCGAACGAACTATGAATGATCTGCGCATTGACTCAAGATGACACTATCAATCATTCCATGAACCACCGCTGCCCATGAAATAAACGATTACCTCAAAGCATCGAATCAGTGACGCTTTATAAAGAAACGACAATTGATGACAAACATGCGACTTGCCTTCATCATGACGATTAACAAATCGTATGCTTCCATCATGACGATCAACAAATCACAAGGCCAATCCTTCAGTGTTTTTGGGGTGAATCTAAAAAATGAATGTTTCTCTGAAGGTAAGTTATACGCAGGTGACAAAAAAACGAAAAATTGATTTGAAATCAAAAAAGTTTGCTACCTTTTTTTTCAAAAAGGTAGTAGATTTTACTACTCTCAAAATTCATCTTACGGTAACCGCACGAGAAACAACTCGCTGGAGTGTTATGCCTCCTGAAACACTTTGAATCTCATCAACCAACTGATGACATGTGCTTTGGCGAAGCGAGGAAGGGCTATGGAAGGCTATGACAGGAGGAATCAGGAATGTAAAGAGGGAAGAGGAAAGGAAAGTAGGTGGGAAAGCGGAATAGGCGAAAGACCGTGGGGCTGGCCTGGATTCTCACCCGAAACCTCTGAGATGGTAGTCATACACCTTACTCCCTAGGCTACTGAGGCCCCAAGTTGCAGGTAGAAGGGGAAAAAAACTTGCTGGTTACTAGAAGCTTCGTGTCAAAATTTCTACTTGGCATTGTCTTGATACGGCTCATATTCGAAAACTTGGAAGAATGGGAATAAAAAAAAGAACGCTCGTGAAAGGAGAACCCTAGCAAATAAGACTGTACACCGAATACTATTTCAAATAACATCATCTTCAGCATTTGAGCAAAATTTAATTTCCCCGCACAAGAATTGTTTCTGGATCCGCCCCTGGCTTATCAGTGTTTGAGTGGGTGCAAACATGTACTAACAAAAATGATACTTGATTAAAGCATCATCAGAAGATAGAAAATGAATTGATAACGAAATCATCTTGCGAGAAAACACTTCAAAGGAGAAAGGAGCTCTTTTATGTGAAACACTAGAGCTTCAATATAGGTCACCTTGTACTATGTTAATGGTTTTATCATGTCTTAGCGTAAGGAATGAGCCAATTCCAACCCAAAGAGGGATTTTATTTAACTAGCTCTCTTCCAAAGCGGGTGAATTAGGTGATCGAAAGGCGGTAGCGAATATTTCAAAAGTTCATTCTGTTTAGTCTTGCACAATCTGTTATAAATAAAATAATTTTCTTGGTATTTAGGCTTAAATTTTGATAAAAGGTGTTAGAGTTAATTCTTTCATTCGTTAATTCCTTAATTTTCCATCTCAGGGATAATGCACAAGCAACATCCAGTGGAGACAGACTGTGTAAAATTAGATCTCTATTGGATTACATACCCGTAAACAACATCAAAAGCGTACTCATCTACGATGGATAGTGGAGCTTAGCCTGAGCAAGGAGCAAGGAGTGCGTATGCTATTTCTGTTCCTAATTTACGAAGTTGTCGAAAGAACAATGAAAAATTTTAAAAATATAGATATTTAGAATCTGACCTAATTCTAAACGACAAGCATTACGGCTTCAGACGAAACAGATTTTGTCTAAGCTAAAAATTTTGAAAAAAGTAGGCAGGGAGGAAAAAACGAAAGTTGAAGGTAAAAGTGGACCCGTGGATCAAGCGCGGTGACACCTATAGCTGACAATAAATTTGGCCCAATCATAAGAGCAAAATCAGCCACAACGCTTAGTGTATGGTAAACTGGACCTCCCCGCGAAGATTGAGGTAGGACCGGAATACCCCCTCTGGAAGTACTGTACTTTGGAACCTGAATGTTTTATGTTAGTTCATAGTGAATTGTTTTATAACTTTATTCCTACAGTCACTAGGTTGTGGAAATTTTGAAGCGGAAATGTAAAAAAATAAACGTCATGGTACCAGAGATGGCCCGTGCACGGGTGAATTTTCTATTATAGTTACCCTCTTCGTCGAAACCGCCCGGCAGATTGGAGATCGGCACCGAAAAGAATTTGGCTAAATAATATCAAGGGCGACCTAAAGAATCAGCGATTTATCCAGGCGAGACGAATCGTGAATGGAGTTCGACACCCAGGGACGTCCCGCATGGACGCTAACGGATCAAAGAAGAAGAAGAATGGTGCACGCGTTTAAGGTGGTGGCTCCGGAATTTCATCCATCCACGACTCCTTCAGTGGACCAGCGGGGTTCCCGCTTTTGTAACGTACTGACAGTTTGATCAGACGCACAGTGGGACCAAACCAAAAAAGCTGGCCAAAAGTCCAAAAGTGCATTAAATGATCTCAAATTTTACACTCGGGGGTTTTCGGGGTCGCTGATGACGAATCCGGTGTCGAAATTTCGATTTTCAAAATGGCGAACTCAATATGGTTAACATAACCCCTCCAAATAGTCAAAAACTTTAGTAAATGATACCAAAACATCTCACTTAGGGGTTTTCGGGGTCGCTGATGACGAATCCGGTGTCGAAATTTCGATTTTCAAAATGGCGGACTCAATATGGTTAACATAAAACCTCTTAAAAAAATCAAAAAATTTGTTTTAATATAATGTTTAATACTTTTGATTAATTTTTTTATAAGCAAGTTATTTTATTAGGAAGTTATTGTTTATTAGAAAAACAAAATAAGAATTTTTAAGAATGTAATTACAGAAGAAAATCCTTGTGAATACAAGTAAAAGTTGTATCTTTATCTTCTGATGTCGAACATTCAGAGCTCAAATCTTCATTTTGTAAAACATTATCACTACTTCCTATATGTGGTGGTAATAGCAAATTAACAACATCTTCTGACATACACTTGAATGATTTCGTGGGCAAATCTCGACAACTAGATACATAAGTGCGGGTCAGAGTTCACCAAGAATCTTAAAAATACATCTTGCAATGTTTTAGTTCGAGAACATTTTCGTGAAAAATGTTCACGAAATTGTTTAAAAAATTTATTACAAGATTCTTGGGCATCTTCTGACATTTGACCTATTGGTAAAACTGAATGCGATATTATTGCAGGACCATGAATTAACAATTTGTGAACGGTTGTGGGCATGGGATACCAGCTGTAAAGCTCCACGTACTTCCTTGCCGTTTCCAATACATACTGATTAAATTTAAGTAAGATGTACTGTTACGGAGATATATAATGGAAAAACCATTTGCGCACCTTTTCCAAGATGGCGGCCAAATTGGGGGGGAGTGGGTTAGAATCCCGAAAACTCCGATTTAAGCTCACACTGACCCCCTCTACACATCCCAAAAATTAAAACCTTGTCCCGCATTTTTGCAATATTGAAGTACCATTTCCATGGGCTAGTGCTGGACGTATGTGACCCCTTAAAACACGGAGGGGCAATTTTGGGCAGCGGATTTTTTTGGAGGTGAAGGAATACACCTTTACCAACAACGCCCAGCAAGTTTTCCAGTGGAGCAGAGTGGAGCAATATTACTTTTTGTCCAATATATATCGCATTCTTACAATCCTAATTCATAAAAAGCACGTGTAATAGATGCTTACTGTGTATTATATACTTTCTTAATGGGTATAGTGAAATTGTTTTTATACTCTACATACCTTCCAAAGAAAATTCCACTTTACACGACCACGATTGCTTGGTTACTTAATTTTTTATAGCGTTTTGAAAACGTTAACCTTTTTTCACAATATTAACGTTTAAAAATAAGCAAAAAGAGTAAAGTAGCAACTACAATTTCTCAGTCCGTAGAAAAAAATCTAACCTTCCGTGACTGATTGCTCACTATTGGAAGTGTCCTCGAATCATCCCCCCCCCCCCCCCCAAAAAAAACCGCAATCTATAAACTTTTTTTTAGACTTTTGGCCAGCTTTTTTGGATTTGGTCCCACTGTGACCACTGTACATTATAGTCCCACTGTACATTATAGTCCCGATAAGGCAGTTTTCGAAGCCCCGCCCTAAATAAGAGAGTTCTCTTACAAAAAGAAGTTTCCTGTAGCTTTCATTCTCTTTTAATTACTTCTGTTGGGGCCTAAGTAAGGATAGAATTTTTCTATTTTATCTTTATGAAAATGTCAGTCATTAAATCCCTGAAGTTCTGGAGAACCGTTTTCCATTTTTTTTATTTCATTTTATTAAGTGATTCTCACCTCTGGCCAAGGTCTTAGCAATCCTACAAAGCGAGAAATTTAATTATGGCTAAAAAGCTAACACACCGCAACAATTTGTGCTTTGCTAAAGCTGCATGAACCTTGGGGCTTCTGCAACCCCCAAGTGGACTTTCTTTTCTTGCACAACGTTTTTCCAAATGGATAAATTCTCCATTTTTGCATTATTTTCCCAGTAGAGGGAGAAAATCCCCCTCCTTGCGGCGCTATAATAATGCGGAGAGCTATTAAAGGGTCCATTAAACCGGACACTGTCCCCTTGGGTTGCGGCCATGGCGGCGCAGTTAAATTCGAAATTGTTGATTTTAGTGAAAAAGATCAAGATAAAAAATGGCCCATCATCGCCAGACATTTACGTATAATGCGGCGCACAATTACGGACATATAGCGTCATAAATTGCGGTCCCGTCCGATGGAATTCGTGCAGAATTTATGCTCAAGTGTTTCGGGTTTATATCCTGACTGGGGGCTGAAGATAGTTATGTTATCCGGGGATATAGAGCATCCGGAGCCCAATAATAAATGATGGTCACCTTCAGCGCGCTCACAACAGCAATTCATAAACGAAAATTTAATAGCGACATCCTTTTCTGTGGCAAGGATATAAGTTAGCCGGGTTTACAGCATGCCAAGAAATTCCACACGATATGCACAGGGCCGCAAGGATGTTAACTAAATTTCGGGCGAACTAATAGCAGACCTGGTATACTTCGCCCAGAGAAATCTCTTTATTGGGTCGGCCGGGCTGGGGGAGTGTGGGAGTTAGTTTGCCGAAGGATGTTTGCTGAAAAGCAATTTAATGGCGTTTGCAGGGGAAATCCAGCGGCACAAGTTGTTAAATAAGAGCGTAGGGGCTTGTTGAAATATAAAGGCGATTCCATCATTTTGTTCATTTGGTAAAACAACCCTCGGGCCGAAAGGGTTTCAAAGGAACTTTTCTAATATCTCAATGGCCCCGGGCGGAATCGATAGCAAACAAAATGCCGAAGAGTCTCGAACGATCCCTAAAAGTCTCCCCGGCCTCGGCTCCGGGTTCGATTTCTGTCTTGGAAACTGTTTAGGCAATCTGCGTTATACGTTCGGTGCGAGTGCTACGCACAGGAGTCATATTGTCAACAATCGCAGTTTAAATACCAGTAAATGGCGCTTTGCAAGTTTATGGGGCACAGAAACGGAAAAGCCTTTCGGGACGGGCTTTATCGCAAGTCACGTAAATCAAACAAAAACACTCCGAGTGTACGTTTCCCTTGCGAGTGAGTGGGCTCAGGGGTTGTTTTAGTAGTATGGCAGGTTCGACCTTGCGTTCGGCAATCTCGCAAGGGCTCGGGGTTTCGTTGACATGTGTTCAACTTAAGGTCCCGCCGTTCTCTCTAGGGTCCATACTCCCCAGGGTGGAGGAGCATTGCGAGGCGCGTAAACATTTGAAAGTTTACTTCTTAGCTGATTCCTGCGTATTTTTGCTTCAATTTCTAGAACCGAGGGTGAGGGGGTGTCCTTATCCGGTTATACACACAGCACTCAGGTTCAGGCATTCTTACACAGATTTTAGCATGGTGAAGGCTCCTAAGGGATTCTTCGACTTATTGATGGGGATTAGAGGTTTCTTAGAATTGATTTATGCCTCTTTTGCGTAGCAGAATCCTCCGGCAACGGCAAGGTTGTATCCATACCTATAGATAATAGAGTGTTCAACATAGCACAAAACATTGGATTTTTTTCGCCAAGGATAGAATCAAATTTTCGTATAATTTTTGATTTATTTCGCTTTTATGGGAAGCTAGAAGCTGAAAGGTATTTATCTCACATACTTAAAGCGAAAACGTTATGATGTATGAAGCCTATAGTCGTTGTTATCGAATTATTTATACATGAAATTATTTGAGAGAAGTTCAAGGCAGATAATATTAATGGGATTCCTTAGGAGGTCGCACGAAAATCAATAGGCTTTTATTCTTACACCACATAAGTGTGTGTGAACATTATGTATTATGATATACTCGATTATTGATTGTCTGTACCCAATGAAGAGTGTACTAAATGAGACTTTCTTGCGCCACAAACTCATGTTATTTTAATACCCTTTTAAATGTACATAATTGAATCTTGTGCTGCTTAAGCAGGGACATTTAACATGGATTTGGTTTAGCCATGCGCTCTACGTGATGGAGAGTATAATTTTAGAAACTTAAAATAGTGAAAAATCATTTTTGTGACACGACCCTTATTTTTCAGTACTGATATATACAACGATACAAGCTTACTGGGTCGTGTCTGGGAATATTTTCAAATTTTTGTGCCTTGTGTTTTGGCAGTCCTGCTCACCCTTAATACTCTTTTATTAACTTCTCTTGGACTATATGTAAACAAAGCTTGGACATTGATTATCGCCCACATCTGTTAAGGTGCCTGTAAACGAGCAACATTTTTCAGCAATGTGTGGCCGGCAATACTGGCTGAACGACATTGCTCAAAATTCAGCATTATTTCCATCAATATGATCAAACTTGCCGGCAATATACAATATATATTGGGACCCACAGGATAGCATGCGATCGCAGCGGATTTTTTTGGAACTAAAAACATGGCGGCCAGTAATACACATCAGCTGTCATAACTATTGTAAAAAACGTGTTGACATTTTTGTTTGTTTCACTTTTTATTAGATTAAAACATTTTTCAATAAGTGAATATTTTAAATCGACCTGGGACAATGTCCGGAGAAGAAAAATCAGTGAAAAAAAGTAATCGCAAGGTCTGTTTTGTGACTGATTGCACGAGTTCATTGTCAAAAAACTCTGAGCTATCGTTTCACAATTTCCCAAAGAAAAAGAGCAGTTACGTTGAGATTGAAAATCTTTTCGGTGAAAAAGAAAAGGTCGATCGTTACGTTGTGTGGTGCAAAAAACTTGGTGTAAATAGTGGCAGCAACCTGGATGGGTACGTTGTTTGTTCCAGGCACTTCAAAAAAGAGAGTTTTACACACCCGTCAGGTTTGTTTTTCAAACGAGTCATTTCTAAACAAAAATTATTTCACTAGCATTTATCAAACTTTTTTTATTAAATGGAAAATGTTTTTTGTTGTTTATATAGTCAATTATGAAGGAATGAAAAAAATCCTGCGAAAAGATGCAATTCCTACTGAAAATCTTGGAAACCTTCAAACTAACGTTGCAGAAAAATCGGAGCAATGCAAAAGCAAAAGACAATTCAGATTGGTTTGTATTTTTTATTCCAAAAACTTTTAATTATGAATGATACGTCAAATATTAAGATTTTCATATTTTTATTTATAGAAAAACCGACGAGCTAAGAAAGATGACAAAATGGTAAAAGTTTCAAATGATGAGGTACGGCTTTAAGATTATATTATGACTCTTCGACAGTTAATTAACTGGTACAGATGAAAACTAATAAGAAAAAAATGTTTTTCTGTAAAATATTAGAGGTGTCACATTTACTTTGTCGTGTCACAATCACCCCAATTGCCCCTAATAAATATCAATGTGTTTCAATGTGTCACATTACATGTTGACATGATGCTTTGAACAAATGTTGTATGTTTTCAGATAAATGTTATACAAAGTAAAGTTGAAACTTTACAGACAACTGTCAACGATAATCTTGAGAATGAAAGTGCAGGTATATTAATTTGCTCTTTGTTTGTTAATTTTAATCGAGTGTTTTATTATTAATAAATGATAATAAATGATAAAATGTTATTAATAATAATCAATTGAAAATATGTTGCAGAGTTTAACAACAATGAGATTGATTGGGATCCGAGTAAAAGATGCAACGACACATGTCAGCAGCAATTTGACCAATTGTTACTCGAGGAAGAACATCCAGTTTCTGTCGAGCAGGGCATAGATGAAGTGAACCAAAAAATTGCCGAATGTACATCTCGACGAAATTTTGGAATGCAAGTGTGTACCGATGATCTTCAATACTCCTTCATCTCGATTATCAAAACAAATGAAACTTTGATGACCTTGTGTGGGATACGAAACTTCGACATCTTGACTGAACTCATTCGGCTTGTCGAAAAATTTTATCCAGTTAAAAAGAAGCGACAATTATCAACAAAAGAACAAATCATCTTGGTGATGATGAAACTCAAACTTGGTGTATCTTTGGCGGTGATGCACGTGTTTTTCAACTCAATTTCAATAGCAACGTGTCGAGAAGTTTTTTATGAAATGTTAAAGAAACTGTCAACGATTCTACGAGCAACAATCCAACCAGTTGACCCAGAAGAGATTGCAAACAACATGCCACATTGTTTTCAAGATTTTGAAAACACAATTATCGTTATGGATTGTACAGAAGTACCTGCTCAAAAACCAAAGTGTCTGAAGTGTCGCATAATGATGTATTCATCGTACAAATCGAGACATACTATCAAGTTTATGACTGGAGTCACACCAGCAGGATTACTGTCATTTGTGAGCAAGGCTTATGGTGGACGAGCATCCGACAAAGCCATTTTTGAACAGAGCAATGTAATTAATCAGTTGCGCAGCAACAAAGATGCTGTAATGGTTGATAAGGGGTTTCACATCTCAGACATTTGTACAGAACATCGCGTGGAACTTATAAGACCGCCTTTTTTACATGATAAGTTTTCCGAAGAAGAAGCGTTCCGAAATAGAAAAATCGCAGCAGCGAGAGTACATGTAGAAAGAATGAATCAACGCATTCGACTATTTTCCGTTTTAAACAATACATTAGACTGGAATTTGATACCCCATATCAACGATATTTTTATTATTTGTTGCGGTTTTGCCAATCTTGGGACACCAATCCTGGAAGATGACAAGTTCATGTAAACAAACCATTTAAATATTAAAAACTGAACTTTGAAATACATTTGCAATAAAAGTTAAAGACTTTTTTATTTTTTGCTAATACACCTTTTTTATTTAACGTACATTTTATAAACTAATTATAATTGCACCGCTGACTTAGTTTTTATGAGGTTCTACTTCTCGATCTACTTTTTATATTTACATACAATATGAATCATTCGTTCGAAGTAATTAGTTTTTACTTTTGCCAACAACTTGCGAGTATATTCCTTGTCAAATATCACAATTATAACATGAAAAGTGTTTGATTTACTTGAGTACAAAACGAAACGACTTTCTCTCAAATTTAAAACCGCCATCCCAACTTGAACTTGCGCGTAATACGCATTTTTCTTTTTGACAGTCAGTTGACCATTTACCGATTCCAAAAATTTGCACTTGTTTCGCAAAGTGCGCTCTCTTGTATCATCTACATCCGGGCACTTAATTTCCAATAACGCGATAGGTTCATTATCCTTGATAAGTACTCCATCTGGACTACAGGCCAGCCATGCGTTATCCTTTGCAACAACTAAACCACACTGTTGAATTCTTGTGTCATCGCCTAAAGAAGCCTCGTACAAATCACGTGCCACTGGTTCGTACGTTATCCCTCGTTTCATGTGTTCTGTAGTTGTAGTTTTGGACCAGAAGTACCTTATACTTTTTACTTCCCAGTCTTTTTTTTCACTGTAAGTAAACAGAGGATAGCACCTACAAAGATTAACATAATTAATATTAAATACATTTGCACATTAGAGGACTTAACAACTTTGTTTTATGAATTATAATACCTGCTCCCTGTTACTCTAAACTGTCGCTCTTTTTTCCATTCGTGCATACTATCTCTAGTTCTACGTTCAACTTCCTTGACAGAAGCACAAGCAAGATTTTTTGAGTAAAAATCATTACAACATGCTTGGATTTTTACTGGGACATTCTCCAAAATCTTCATCTCCAAAGAATTACATGCATTATTTAAAACAATGCACACACTCTCTTCAGTCGAAGTTGTGTTTAATTCTTCAGAAACCGAAGCATTCAGTGCAGGAAGTAAGCGGATTCTTACCCTAGAGGAAAAGCAGGATCGGAAAATAATGCCCAATTCACAAACAGCATTAAGCAGTGCTAAGATAGGTCCTTTTAAACTTACATATGCTTACGCAATGCACTTGTCTCGTCGCAATTGGCCAAACTTCGCCGAACTTCGGCAGTATCTTTTTCGGATAAAAATGGCAATGGATTTTGTTTATAACAACAAAATGTTTCCATTGGTAAAGCTTGGAAGGATTCTAATGCGGCACCCTTCTGCTGATTCCAAATGCATTTGACATCTGTGCAAGATAACATTTCTATCTCGCGAATATCGTTTCTAAAAATAACAATTTTGAATTGTTAGTAGATGAAAAAAATGTCGTCATTCACATTAATTTGCGTTATGTGTTATCTACAAACGTTTACTTACCTGTTGTAAAACAACAATATCGCAACGATGTGTTTGCACGCATGACCGCTCCCGGCTTTGCAGGAACAATCCATGCTTTTTATTCTCGCCTCATTTTGAACAAATAACAACTTTCCGTTAATCGCGTGTGCATGTTTACTCAAAGCACTTGTACTTTGACACAGACCGAAAATATTGGCACTGTTTTCAGTCAACTCTGTATTTCCTACAACTATTAATTTTGAATTGATAACTTGTTCTCCTTCTATGATGTTTCGCGATGCTGCGGTTGATTTAACAAACGTTAAAATCTCATTTAACGGAACTGTCAACATTTTTTTGCATTGAAAAACAAAAAAACCGACTTGTTTACGATCTGTCACATCAAAGATGTGTATTACTGGCCGCCATGACAGTCGCGCCGACAACGCCACCAACGGATCCTGTGGGTCCCAATAGCCCGACGAAACTGGCCATATTGCAACTAATGGCCCACATGTTGCTTTCGATATCGGTCGTAGAGCGAAAATATTTAAACATTGACGGCTATTTGAAAATGATTTCAAATTTATCTTTGGACTAGAAGTATGTATGTAGCATTGATTATATACTAAGTAGATATGGACAAACGCGAGTCAAATTAACTTCAGGTTACGGCACCACGAACTGGGGGCGCTAATAACGCAGGGTTTTATGCTCCGCTATATATGGTTAGTTTCTGAAATAAACTTTTCTTGTTTATGTGAAAGCCCTTTGCGCATTTGAAAACAACATCAGACGCGGCTTTGATCTTAGTGGCTGCGGATCTAAAAATAGATTCCTATGCGCTTACTCCTGCTGCTTTGTTCAGGAAGGGCAAGGAGGATGAAAAAATTATGATGATTTCGTGGGCGATGGGTGAAATTTGACAATGGGGGAAAAATGAATGGGCGAGACAACTTTAATGGGAAATTTGGCTACAACGATGTTTTTGTTATCTTGTTCTTGAGAAATGAAATGGGTTTGAAAGGGACGATTTCACTTTTTTAGCGAAAAGGTGATAAATTTTTAGATTTTTTTCTCAGGTATTTTAATTCGTAGAAATTTGAAATTTTTACGGATAATTGTATTATTATTGATATACTTACATACCTACATATATAAAATAATTTTTATTTTTGATTTTATTTATCGTTATTTATGTGGCACGGCCAAGTCTAACCCTTTGTACCGTTAGTTCGTTATGTCCTTCAAGTCAGGATGCAATGTCTACTAGTAAGTTTAGGTTAGTCTGGATAGTGAAGAACCTTGGGTTTTATCTGTGAGGTGTTATATGGTCCCAGTAACACTGACTGTGTGTTCTATTTATTAACGAAGGGGAGGTATGTAGTGGGCCTGGGATGGGCCGAGTTGGCTAGTCTTGGGAAAAAGAGGTGCATGTAGATAAAAGCGGTAAAAGTTAGCGAGGGCTGCTACATTTCTACAGCGGCTTGAAGAGTCTATAGAGGAGCAAAAGGGTGCTATCGCCAATGCACCTTCTTCGTTTTGCTGGCTGAAGGAGGAACTTGCATCTCTTAAGGAATCTCAGGCATTGATAAGCTTGTTTGGCGAGTTGGAATATGTGATTACTCCGTCGCAGATCTGGGACCTTATTCTCTATTACAATGTTGTCATATTGTTTTTATGGAAATGCCGAAACCGTATTTTATTTTACATTCATTGGCATTCATTTTACATGAAAATTTAACAATATTGGCATATTTTTACTTGAAAGCTGTTTCGTTTTCGGATCGGATTTAAGAATATTGTAATACGGAATAGGGCATTTGAAGATAAAATTACGTCTAAAGGTACGAGTCCACCAAAGCATTTGTTCGCAGGCTTTTGACGTGATAATGACGTAAAAAGACGATGTTTCAGATGTGCATAGCAGCGATATGTACTTTCTTCGTGACGTCATTTTACTGGCGAGCAAATGTTTGTTTGCCTTGGTGGATTTGGTTTAACAATTTGATTTAACCTGCATATCCTAAACACTAGAAAATCAAATGCGCCTTGCTGCATCCATAAGTTAATATTTTGGCGTGCGCCAAAACAATTGGGAATCTCAAAATCGCGATTTCCATGGGCAGTGAGAGTCTCAAATCCAACCACGAAACTACATTCGAAAAGAAAAGTGGCAAAAAAGTGTTTAAAAACCTCACCCGCGCATTTATATTCCAAATCACAATTCAACGGTCTCACTGCCACTCTTGTCGTGGTCAGATGCTATGGGGGAGTGTTGTTCCCCGTAAACGAATTTCAAAGGGGAAATTATAATACACGTTCGAAATCTTAATGTTTCCAATATAGCTTCCATTTATTGAAAATAAGGTTTTAAAATAAGGAGCATATGAAATTTTTTTCTGGGAAAAGCTTGAGCCTGAACCCGAACCTCAACCCATTAAATTTCAAAGTATTGAACTCGAGCCTGTACCCGCGCCAAAAATTTGCAGGGCTCGAAACCTTGCTTTAAAGAGATCTCCAAACTCCAGAACAGGATTGCCATCTTCACAATGGCAGCAGACCTACACTGCCCCCATAAGTAAAAGTGCCGTATCTACAAAAAATTGAAAATTGGGTTTTTGATTTATTTGGAATAAGTATTTTATTTCCTATCATTTACTAAAAAAAATATTCGTTATGTACCGTTATCACGCAAATATTATAATAAAAAACGCCGTATTTACACTAATTTGTTCCTGCAGAAAGAGGAAAAAAGCGGTATCTGCAAAAATCAAAACAAAAGTGCGGCATCTACATGCAGTTGCCGCGTTTTCGCTAGGTTAATGTAGATGCCGCTTTCTTGCATTTTGTTACATTGACTCTTTTCATAGAAAGCTTAATTGTGAAATTCGCTTCAGATACGGCAGATACGGCATTTTTCCTTATGAGTGCAAAGCTTTGTTTGACTTAGTAGTCATAAGCAAAAGTGCAGTATCTATATTTTTCCTCCATAATTCCGTAATTTTATAAATAAAATGCAAAACGTATTTTTTTCTATATTCAAGATGATTAAATCTATAATTTAAAATAAAAACATCATATTTGTCGTATTTTGTAACACCGAAATACTAATTATATATGTTTTGCCATTTATCTCAAAATTGATCAATCTGTAGATACGGCACTTTTGCTTATGAGGGCAGTACAGGTCGTGGGTCTCTAAGAGTCAACTAGAAATGGCATGTGCTCCATTTTTTTTTTTTTTTTGATAATACAAAACCATACAAATACATGATTCCATATTATGTCTAGCTTGTTGGCATTTGAAACGCAACACAATTGAGGAGTGGGCGAACAAAACGGCACATGTCCATGGTTGGCCGTTTTAAGTTTTTTGACGGAATCGTGTTCATTACACTAAACTGCAACTAATTTCAATCTCAGACACTTCAAAAATCACTTTCATGTAATAATGTTTTGTTAGCAAAGTAACGGTTTCCCTGCAGAAAGGCACATGTCCTACGAATATTCATATTTTTTAACCATTCGTTAATGTGGATTTTCAAAAGGGCACGTATTTCATACAAAAAAGTTTTTAATCAACAATGGAAGTTCATTGCACCTCACCTGGGGCTCTAATTACATCGATTTGTATGTGCATCATAAACTGCACTAAAAATGCACTAAAATTTACCTCACTTTTGCCTCCCACGGCCCCAAAACAAGCCGTGGGGCACTATGACCCCTTAAAATTTGCGTAACAGACCCTACTATTAGGAAAAAATACCAGAAAAATCTCCCCTTGCCTCTAAGGGGGCCAGGGAGCTCCCTAAAAGGCTAAAAACAAAAAAAAATGTCCAGTTGGGTTCCTGCAAAAGGGCACATGTCCATTCAAGGGTTTGACAAAACGGTACATGTCCAGTTCTGTCCCTGCAAAAGGGCACATGTCCATTTTTGTTTTAATTTTTTCTCTTAAAGTATTAAACATATTTAAAAAAATTTTTTCCGTCTGAATGAGTTCAAATAGTAGCACAACCTACCATACTCATAAATAGTTAATGTGATCAGTTCAGAGGCAGAAACAGTTTTTTGCGATTTCTGAACAATTTGCAAAACTGGACATGTGCCGTTTTGTTCGCCCACTCCTCAATTAATAATCACAAATAAATAGAGATTTCGCTAAATACTGCTAAAATCCAAATACGCTTTTCAGCCCTCCAACTGGGGGTGCCATTTGCAAGAGTATCCCAATTATGTACATCTCCATTCCAATTTAAATATACTTAACAAATTATGCTGTGGCAGGTGTTTCTACAGCGTAATCTCTCCCAACTCCACACATTACGGGTTAACATTTCACCAATGTCCACCAACGGTGGGTGGACGATATTTTCGAACAAAAGTGTGTTCAGTAATAAATCACTCATTGCCACTTGTCGGAGCAGCGACCGGGCATTGTGGCTAGGGCGGGGGATGTTTATTTAATTATGTTAATTTATTGTTGGGCCAGCAAACAAATAAATACACCACCACCTGATTGCATTCCCAGATGCTGCAGTATTTACGCAGTGGAAAACACAAATTCGAACATTTATTTTCCACTCTTTTTTTCGTGTTTGTTTGTCTTGTTTTTGTGTTCATTTCCGCTTGATAAGCCGCGAGCCCCATATTCGCCGTAAGTGGTTAGCCATGTTCAATCCTTTTCATCCTGGCTCGCTCCAATTTTATTATTATTTTTTTTAATTTCTGGATACCAGCAATTTAGGCCACGCAGTTAATTACTCCCGCAGATATCTGGAAGGATTAAAAAAAATCCAGCCAGGATAATGGCACCGCGGCGCTTGTAGCAATTCCAGAGTTTCGCCCAGTATGAATGTTCCTAATTGATCCCATTAAGTGCGCGTCTTTCGCTAACTGGGGTGGCCCAAGGGTGGCCCCAGGCTGGCACAGCTAGAGCCTACAACGCTCACCGTTTCAAGGAGGAAAAGCAAATTACTTTCAGGAAAGAGATTGTGTTCCATTTAGGATATAATTACAAAGAAAAATAGTAACTTTTTCTATGTTTCAAGCTGGTTATGCTCTCGACGCAGAAGATATGCCCGTCCTTGCCCTTCAATAATTTCCGCCCACCCTTAGCACTTTGTTATCATACTCGGCCTAGCATTTTCCGGCCCCCTCCGTCACGAACGAGAGGCTCTTGTGCTGTATTCGCAGCCGACTCCCAGGCCTCATTAACATTCCAGACAGGATTTCCATTATATGCGACTTCTATTAGACGCACCAGGCACTGGAGAGCACTTCCAGTCTGTTAAGGGTGTTAAGCCGCTGATGCTCCGCAACCCTCACAAGACCGAAAAAACCCACTTAGCAGGGTGAAAATTTTAAAATGTTTCCCAACGCAAAATGGCCAGGCCTGGTGGTCAGCGGGGTGGGCTAACAGCTGGACACGTCCGCACAACAGGCAAAGGGTTATAATTCCGAAAAGGCAAAATAAATCACAAAAAATGAAGGCAAAAAGCTGCCCGCCAGAAGCCAGCCAGGCATCCGACATTGAAACAGGGTTCGTTCCTGGAGCGTGAAATTTATTTTTTCATTTCCGCATCGAGCTGTGGATGCTGGGACGTCAGACCCACCGGAGCATAATTCTACCACTCAGAACGGAGGGGGTTGTTCTTTGTGGGGATTTAACAACTCCTGACGATCTTACGACGATGAAGATGAAAGCGGAAAGGGAGTGACGGAATGCAAAGGGATGTAGCAGAAATAATCTGCATCAGGATTCTCAGCTCAAAGCAGCCCTGATGAGGCTTCTTATGGTTCAGAGCCCACAGGATCTGGCAAAACAACAGCGGCACAGCCCTTTTCGCTGGCAGCTGACCTGATTAATTTCGCGCTGTATGCTCAGGTGTTCTTGAGCGGAGCTCCGAATCAATTTGCTCCAAACAGAAATTCAATTTGTTAACAAAATTTGACGAACTTTAAATTATGTGTTTGCGTTCGCCATTTCCATTCTGCTGGCAATTTGTTGCTTCACAATCAATCTTCCGTGCACGGCAGCATTCAGTGTTTGCTGCCACAAAGCTAACATCGCCATGTTATTTGCCAGAGATTTGAATATCGCGAATTTTGTGTTTGCTGCTGAATTATTAATAACGTTGTCAGTAAAACGTGTACCTGTCGTCGCACCAATTGAAGCGAAGTTCCACATTAATTAAAGAGACAATTACCTAAATTGAAACAAAACACAATAACTGGAAACTAATTTCGTCCGAGGGTTCAGGTAGAAAGCTCTTACTTACAAGACCAATCACAAGTTACTTATTCTCACACCCTGCTTGAGGAGCTGTTGCATAGTTGTGATTCACAGGTGCCATTATGGGAAATCTCGTTTGAGTACAGAGATATAAGGTTTAACGTAGAAGCTGCCATAAACAAGGAGTAAAATTACAAAATATACAGCCTAACCGTCTTACGAGCTCTCCTAGAATTAGATCTTGAGTGCTCAAACAAACACTGCAGAAAACCATGCACGACGCCTACTGTCTGTCAAATGTCCCTGGGTAGAACCAGGATTAAGAGGGTCCCAGAAAAATGTGAATAAACTTCCAACCTCTAGTGCTAAATGCTCCAGTAATTCGATAGATTGCAGAACTTTCGTAAATACTAAGAATAACCTGGACCTGAAGAATTGACAATAGCATTTTTTGGTGATTTACGAGTTCTTCACGAAACTGTAATCCTTGCTTTATGTACAGAGACACCCCGATGATCTCGTCGTGCTAATACGGACGACTTGACTGTATTTAGTCACTTGAAAAGATACCAATGCGAGGATCAAAGAGGCCGAGAAAGGCAAATAAATGACAGGAGATATAGCAGCTAGATAGTTAATTCAATGCAGGTCTCGCGAAGGGAACATTAGACAAAAAAGGTGAGTTTTTAGCCATGCTAGAGCCCCGAATAAAAATGAAACTCGTACGCAGCTAGCATGCAACAAGCACGCACGAAAAATGTCAATTGACACGGGCGAGTCTTATTTTTAATTAAACGTGCATCCTAGCTGTAGGTGCCGTGAGGACTAGTGCATACCTGATGCATGCTTGCTGCGGGGGAGTATCATTTTTACTCGGAAATAAAACTCGCACACTCCTAACATCTGAACTCCCCTCACAGGCATGTACTCTCCCGCCACAGGCATGCACTCTTGTAGACTAAGGGCCTCTGTGAATTCTTTAACCAAAATTTAGTGTCGATAATACAGTATTTAGTCTTTTGGCGAGGAGACTAAGTTTTCTGACAGTTAACTAAATTGTTGGTGAATTTGTAAAAAATAATTTTGAATGTAAAGTTTTTATTGCTGCAGACACTTACTTAAATTTCCTTTGATACCCATGCCGTGGCTCTGTATAACACAATTACAAACAAAAATCGGCCGCCGTCTTAGAACCGCCTTCTTGATTTTTTTACAAAATGGTCAGATTTAGTTGAACTCCGGTTGAACCCGAGTCGAACTAAATATAGACGCTAGTTGATGTGAGTTAGGGTCGACTGAACTCGGCTCAGCTCTGCTACCTGGGTTGAGTTGAAATTTTGCATACAGACATAAGTTCAGTAGTTGAGTAGTTAAATTTAGTTGACAACAACATCTCGGTGTTTTGTTTGTGACTTTTTGTAACGTGTAGTGCTTTTTTATTTTCAAATCAACTCAACTATTCAACTGATCATGTATAAATACTAATTATTATCACGCGAACTACGAATGTGTGCAAAATTTGAAGTTGATCGGTTATATTTTTTTTACTTTTTAGTTTATTATAAGTCTTTCGCAATTTGGTGTTGGCCGCCATTTTGAATTTGGAATGACCCCACATAGCTAATTGTATTCTACCTATCATATCCTTTCATTTGGTACCCATCTCAGGGGCAAAAATCAGCCACCATTTTGGAACCGTCACCTTGATTTTTTTTACAAAATGGTCAGCTTGCATCCAAACTAAACGTGTATGCAAAATTTCAGCACAATCTTGACTCGGGAAGTGAGTCAAATTTAACTTCCAAGATTTTCTTACATAGTTACATATGAAGCTACTAAAAGCGTATTAATAGTTCAATACAACGGAAAAAAATGGTGAACGAAAAACGGAAATATTCTGGGAGATGTGCATCGCAGCTATTATTTTTACGAAATTTTCAATTTTCAGCTCCAAAGTTTTTTCGTGTTTTTGTCAAGTCAGTTGAATTTAGTCATCAAAAGAATTCACACAATTCCTTACATTAACCATCAATACTGCAAAATACAACACAACCTCTAAATGGAACAAAATTGGGGCTTTAAAAATTGTGTATGACAATAATCTCGGGGACCATAAGGGGTGCCAACAGCATACCTAGGAAAATGGTCCTTGGATTGAGTAGGTATAGCAGCATTAGACTTGGTAAGTAGTTCTCCGGGGGACAAACAACACTCACGTTTGGAATGATCTATGCCGATGCGGATGCATTTATAAATGCTCATGCCTGTAGCGGAAATTTTTAAATTTTCGTGCCTGTGGCGGGAGCGTGCATACTTTTGTGGCATGCCTATTTCTTTGCTTTGCGTGCTAGCTACGGGCGCGTGCATGATAGTAAGAAAATCAACCACTAAATTATTTTTAATCGGGAACTGGACTGCCTCCATTGGGATGAACCTATGGGCACTTATATATCTAGTGAATTTTATAGCGAGCTTCGTCGAAGCCAACTTTTTCACTAAGAAAGCAGAGATGGAAAGTCGCCCGTATGCCCCACTGCTCCGGCTTTGGTAAACTTCAAAGGATAATTGTGTATGTTGATGACACCAAACCGAAGTAATGCCCTTACCGCCTTATGGCAGTCTAGTATCAATGTATTTTCAATCGCTACTTAGGAGCTCAGTCCTATGACACCAGCCCCTGTACCATGTTCTATTTTTGCACCAAGAATTTGGCCACATACGCGGCAACTTGAAATATATGGGAAACCGTTGATGTCCATATGTCCTTAGACTATATAGACTAAGATAGACTGATCGACTAATGCTAGCCAATTCTCAGTTACTTCTTCTTGCTCCAATCTCTGAGTAGGAAAGATCTGTTATAAGCAAAAACAAGTTAAGCCGAGAGATGCTTTAATTTAAACTTAAACTTGAAGTGTTACATATTTTTATAGCAGCCTTAGAATGGTATAGACCAGTGGTTCCCAAACTTTATTTCATACGGAACCTTTCTACAATGTATAAAATTTGGCGGAACCCAATCATATATTTTAAAACGTTTTTATTAGCTCGCTTTCTTGTCTGTCTGTTTGTCCGGTACATATCTTGCAATCGATTTCTTGAATACTTCCGGTTACCCGATCACCCTGAAATTTTGCACACAGCTTCAGCTCCGATGACAATGCAATATGGTATACTCATTATACCGTTAGATCCATGGCGGCCGTCTCAAGAGGACGGATTACTGTTTCTTCGCGGAACAAATTTTGCAATCGATTTTTCAAATACTTCCGGATATCCTATCATGCTGAAATTTTGCATACAGCTTTAGCTCCGATGGCAATGTAATATGGTATACTCAATATACCTTTAGATCCATGGCGGCAGGCTCAGGAGGGCGGATTGAAATATTCTTCACGACCCCTTCGACATGGGTATCAAATGAAAGGGTATGATAAGTAGAACACCATAAGCAATATAGTATACTCAATATACCGTTTGGCCCATGGCGGCCATCTCAAGAGGGCGGATTACCATTTTCTTCACAACCCCCTCGACATCGGAATATGGAATGGCGGCCAAAATGTTACACGGCGTGACGTAGACCAAATTTCAAGGAAGAAGGGCCACTCGACCTTTCTGATTAGCAAGAACGCGTTAAACGGCTGGCGCAGCGCCAGTGAGTTTTAGAATGTATTTGCGCTACGGCGCTGGTGACACGGAACCCTAAATTTTTTTCGTGGAACCGTAAGGTTCCGCGGAACCCACTTTGGGAATCACTGGTATAGACTTATGCCCGCTAGTTTTAACTGTGCGATTTAACTTTACAGTCGGACTGTGCAAATAAATCGTACGTCCTTACGGACTACACCCGTTCCAGTAAAACTGAGCGATCTTTCAGTTTTCATCAATATAACTTCCATCGACAACGCTTTAGCGATCGTAGAGCGAATACATATGTTGTATTTTTTTTACTCAATAATGGTATTCCTTGCTTTTGATTTTCTACAACGAAGGCTCCGACTGTTTATTGTATTAACTCTTCCAACCATTCGTGTTGAGCCATGTTCGACGAGTCTTCGTAATTTATTAATTATTAATGAGAAATAAGTTACGTGTTTACTTCACGCTCGCTGTGGCCACCTGAAAAAACTTTGCAGTTTTCTGCTACACACTCTCATTTTTAACCGCACAGCTCTATACAGTTTTATCTATTGATATTTTTTGATTGTTTTGATTAGTTTTGTGCAGTTCAACTGTTTGTTCTACACTTCTAACGATTTGACTGTACAGTCCGACAGTACAGTTAAATAGCACAGTTAAAACTGAAAGTGCGTAGTGGGCAATAGTCGAAGATACTACACATTCGAGCATTGGATGGAGTGTCAAAAAAAAATTCTCCTGAAAATAGGAGGCTAGTTGAATAATTGTTCAAAATTAAACAGGCCATGCCCCCACTCAAAATCAATCTACAGAATTTATCTCACGTAACACAACTGAATGTCACCCCATTTGCAAATGATTAAATCGCCACTAATTTAGCTCAGCTGCACAGGACATCCGCACTATCATCGGGGCTGAATTCATAATGGGATTTTGATTGACGCTGGTAGTAATCAGAGGTGAACTTTTTGAGCATCCCTTGTGAATCGCCCGCGTGCACCGAGGGTGCATAAAGGTGTTGAGACCCGCTTAAATTACCCTGGCCGGGCGGAAAATGCTGGCGAATTCCAATTGCCACTCCGCTGGAATATCGGGGATGAGGGGCGCTACGTGACTCTGCTGTTAGGAGGAGCTGAAGTAAAGCAGAAAAGGTTTCAAATTTCCCCAGTGGCCGCAGTGATTATCTTCGACACCCACAGGATTTTAGGAAGGGGCAAGGTTGAGCTGCTTCAGCCCCGGGATGTTGAATTCCGATTGAGCAACAGCAGCTCAGCGGGTCCCGCTTCCAATATGCTACAGTTCGGAAGTTGCGAGAATTAACTTCCCAAACGACGGGGGGTGGCCGGTGCCGAGTGAAAGCTGGCGGAAGTAATCAAAAATCCTCCCTCCATGACAAAGTTATAAAACTTTTGCCAACATCCGGTGTGTACGGCGCCATGCCACCCCGCGTAATTGAAATCTTAGCAAAATCGCGTCAAATTCTTTCGGCACCTGCCCGCCTCTCTAGTCGCTGGCTGTAGCCCTTGTCAACAGAGTCCTGAATCTTGATTTAGTTTTGAATCCTGACGGGAGATGAAGGGATTGTTACCACTGTGGCGAGAATGCTGGAAATAATTAATTCATGGGAAAGGTGCTTCCTGTTAAATTTACTTTGAAAAACGTCACAGGATCCTTTACGTGGCAGGGTGCGGGGTCGGGGGTGGTCCCTAAGCGTTTGCTAAAACGGATGGGGCTAAAAAGCGACGAGAGGGCAAAAGTAACAGAAATGAAGACATGAGGAACAAAGTTTCTCGTCGAGATTCAATTTAAATTCATGACCCATAACAATGGCAACTCTTAGGGATTCCTTTACTTGTAGGAGCTACTTTGAAGCTAATTTCTAAATGGATATGGGGGTGCTCTGTACATCAGTACTTGGTGGGGGATGTGGGTTGGCAAAGCGCAAAAAAGATTACAAAATAAGATAAAAGTTTGCCATCATTTAACAAAGTTTTTTGTTCGATATTTTTAAAGAAAAAGTTTTAAAGGAAAGGAAAATACTTAAAGGTGAGAGGAATTTTTAAGAGGAAATGTATTTAATGCTGCCAGGATGCAGTTTAGTGCTTCGTAGGTAAAAAGTATTCGACTGGCTTAAGGAGTAATGCTTGTGGCTCTTGTCTTGGTGATTAAATATGATTTATGGCAGCTCATAACGCAAAGGCTCTAGTGGAAGATCACTCAAACGGCATCGGTATGCTTACAAAAAAGACCATGAAAGACCAAAAATGACTAAAGTGTAGAGCATCAAGATGACGAACGAGCGCATTCTTCTTCTTAAATGGCGCCGCATTTCTTGTAGGACTCGGGTCTCGTGAAGTCTTTTTTCCAGTCGTCTCTCCGTCTTTCTGTATTGTTCTCTCCAATTTGTTGTTGTACGAGGTATTCGTATATCTTCTAGCATGTCGTACATCTACCTTTTTTTGGTCGTTCTACGTTTTTTACTATGGCTGTGTCTTGACTTAAAGCCCAGAAACCAGCTTCCGATGTACAGGAATACTAATAAATTAATCGAAGCAGGAGATCTCTTTTGTACCGAATGTACAAAATGCTTTATCTCATGGAAAGAATAGCCCAGCCAATTATATCGCTCATGATAGCAAGAACCTCTAAATGTCAATATTAGAAACACTCAGCAAAAATTGCTTTCCTATCATGATTATAAGTCCATCGATAATGCAGTGCTAATACATATAAGAATTTTCTTCACTACCGAGGGTTCAAATATACAACTTCCTTGACATTGAAGGTGAGGCGGCAACCCAGACCAAGGACTGATAATAGAGGCACAGCTTGTCCTGAAAGAAGACGGATTGAGAGAGCATAGAGTCTTATCCAAGCCAGACATGGACAATAATAAAGAGAAAATCTTCAGTTGTCTCTTTAACTTGTATCTTGTTGTACAGTATTCTCATTCTAACACAATTGACCAATGACTTCCCATGAACGACAAGGTTATGCCGGTGTTCATTCGTAGAATTTTCAGCAGGTCACGTGGTCTCTAGAGGTCGTATTATGTCACATCTTCTCTTTCCAGTCACGACGCATGACGGTAAACTTTTCCACGTGAAGCTTACAATTGACTTCTCGACACAAGATTTGATTCTAGTTTATACAATTCGTATACCCTCTGGTTGCCTATATGGTCCTGTGGACAGATACCCACCAAGAAGAAACCCTGTACTTCGTGGTAACAGAAGAGAGTTCCTCTTCAAACAAGTTTTATACCCTGCCACTTAGAACAACAGGATTTTCCTGGCTCTTGGCTTTGGGTTCGTCTGTATTACTAGACAGACTTTGAAAATTACCGACAAGCGGTAATATTTACGAAGATATAGAAGACGAGAGAAGGAGAACTCGCACGAGCACTCGGCAATGATATGAATCTGCCACAGTTATTGTCAGGTTGGAGCTTTTGCCATTCATCTCTGGTGGGAGTCTGGAAATAGAGCAGGTGATAAAATTGACCCCGTAGGGGACACCCCGCACAGATGGGGTGAGATACAGATTTGACGCCATCCAGTACTATTTTGATTGAACGGCCGAAAAAGAAACTTTCAATCCAATTTCGTAGTAGTGAGTCAATACCAATAGCTTCCAGTTTAGCTAACAGGGCTTAGTGTCATACTCTATCAAAAGCCTTGGAGATATCTAGAGTAAAGCTGGCTCTACACGATGCGGTGAACGTTTCATCGAATTTTGGCTTCCAACGATTGAGTCAATACCGACATCAGCCCGAACGTGTCCAAATACGAACGTTGGACGCTTGAGATTCCAGACTCATAGTTTGAGGATCTGCCATACGATGTGTACTACTATCAAGCGTCCAACGTTGGAGGGTGTTCATAGCATCGTGTAGAGCCGGCTTCACTAGACTCACCAAATCTATGAAAACTTTGATTGAGGTGTTCGGCAAGGCAAACTAAAAAATCGCCAGTGGATCTTTTTTGTCGAAAGCCGTATACTATTTGAGGTTGGATTCTAGATATCTCATAAGCATTTTGTTGATTATCGTCTCGATGGTTTTGAAGAGACTAGAAGACCCAGTATGCATGTGAATCAAAATCCAATGTAGGGGTTAAACTAGGCGTCTGTGACCCAAAATCGCGCGCATTCTTAATCACTGGGCCATTCCATTCATCCACAGTTTTTCAAACTTAAGTAGATGCCTATAAAAGAGTGCTCCCAGAAGGCTGTAGTTTTAGCATGGTTATCCTTTCAGCCACTCAGGTCAATCTAACAGATTTTTTTGTTTTTAGACACCTTTATTGGTATGGTTACTACAATCTTAATTAATATTAATTTATTAGTATAGTTAACAATAGTACCTACTTAAATTAAGCATGTCTTAAAGTAAGCATACACTTGTATGGGATTTCTGTACCAGTGTCCAGTTCCCTATGTGTATAGTATGTAGTATTCATCAATTATGCATCAGTTCGTGAGGTTTTACTCTTTTGAGTCGTCTTATTTCGTTGGTGGTATCCAATAATTGTATAGCCTCAACGTTGGTGTGGGCCAGAAGTCTCTTCTCGTGTTTAATGGCATATTCGCGGATGACCTCCTCTATCCATTTTATATCCAAATCATCATGTATTTCTTTATTAGTCACATAGCGGTAAGCGTTGGTGATCATTCAAAGAAATTTGTTTTGGCTGCGTTGAATTCCGTCTCGATTAGATTTATGAGTACAACCCCAGAGCTGCACCCCATACATCCATATCGGCTTGAACATAGACTGGTATATTAGTCTTTTGCAATACAGGTTCATTTTGGAGTGATGTCCAATTAGCCAGTACATTTGACGCTGTTTTAATCGAATCTGTTCAGTTTTTTGTCTCACGTGATGTTTCCAGTTCAGTCTTGAGTCTAAATGTAGACCAAGATATTTTGCAGATTCTGCCTGGGGTACTTGCACCCCATTGAGGTACATACGTGTGTAAGCTGTTGTTTTTGCGACGCAGCGTAAATGTCACATGGACTGATTTAACCTCATTAAGCTTGACTTTCCAATCTGTTGTCCATTTGCTAACATTATTCAAGGCTCGTTGGAGTTTTTCCACCGCTTTTGGTTGGGATACGTCTTGTTGACATACATAATTACAGTATCAACAGCGAATGTTCCGATAAATGTGTTATCTGTTGTTGGAAGGGTCCCAATACGCTTCCCTGCGGAACTCCCGCTAATATCAGACAAAAGTCAGAATATGCTTCTTCATGGATGACCCTGAACTTGCTATTAAAAAGGTATGACTCAAGCAGTTGGCAGTAATTTTGTGGTAGGAGTTTGCTCATCTTGTATATCAATCCTTCTTGCCAAACCCTGTCAAAGGCTTGAGCTACATCCAGAAATACGGCAGGGCAATATTTCTTTTCTTCTAACCCTTGTTCGATGACAGCAGTGATTCGATGGATTTGATCTATTGTGGAATGGTTATTCCTGAATCCAAATTGAAAATCAGACATGTTTACTAACGGTTTCAGACGTTTTAGTAACAATTTTTCAAACAATTTAGAAATGATGGGAAGCAATGAAATTGGTCTATATGATGTTACTTCTTCATCAGGTTTGTCTGGTTTCTTCAGCATGATTATTTGGGCCGTTTTAAAACAGTTGGGCACATATTTTAAGCGTATGCAGGCATTAAATAAGTATGTGATCATGATGATTGCTTTTCGTGGAAGTTCCTTGAATAGACCGGGTGATATTCCATCGATTCCTGCTGCGTTTTTTGGATTAAGATTTCTGTCGATCACTTCGGCAACCTCCTTTGGCGTGAACCTTTTAAAAACTTGATTTGGTTGATAAGTAGGTCTTATGTCAATATTGGATTGTATGTTATGAGGTTGGAACACTGTTGGTCAAAGAGTTCAGCTTTTTCATTGTCTTGTCGAATCCATCTGCCTTGAGCATTTCTTAGCGGTGGTATTCGAGTTACGGGTCGTTTAAATTTTCTTGTTGCTTTCCACAATGAGTAGTCTTTATCCATTTCTGAACTCAGTCCGCTCAGGTAGTTGTCAAAGCATTCCTGTTTGTAATTTTTAATTAGTTTATTGACATAATTACTTACTCTATTGAACGCTGTTTTATCAGCAGAATTTCTGGTAAGATGCCATATTCTCCTTGCTTTTCTTCTTTGCTTGATTTGTTCTCTGATTTCGCCCGGGTATTTGATTTCACACTCTTCTTTGTCTTCTAATTCAGGAGTTGCTATGCTGGCTGCCATTCGAATGTGTTCAATGAAGTTATTTGTTTGTTGTTCCAATTCTTCATTACTTTTAAGCCTCACTTTTAAGCTGACCAGCTTTTCCAAAGTTTCTCTGAAGAGATCCCAATCTGTATACTTATTTGTGAGATTCTGCTTTTTCTTTTTCTTGATGATTGTCGCGCTTATTGACAGCAGAACGGGTGTATGATCAGATGTTAAGTCATGAATCCCTTCTGCTTGAATATAACTGGAAGTAATACCTTTTATGATGAAGAAATCAAGAAGATCTGGAATCTTTGCTGCATCCGTTGGCCAATACGTTGGTCCTCGTGAAGACAGATGATCACACTTGTTTTCGTTAATAGCACTTAGAAGTTCATTTCCTTTTCCGGGTGAAATTAGTCTGGAATCTAACATAGATGCTTCAATACCAAATCAAAAACAATCTAGGATTGTATTCTTATGCTCAAAGCCTTCGCTAGCTTTGTTATACTGAAATAGATACGGGTCATGAGGGGCAGCTGGGTAACGTGAAAACTGACTGCCTAGGTATCAAACGGCAACTCCTACCAGGACAGACTTATAGCATATCAATATACAGCTTGAGAGCGGCTCAGTTAGAGGAGGATAGTCTCCCTGTTTTGTTCAGGGACTTTGCCAGACGAAAGGATTGGAATCGATAACGTTGAGCCTGGTAGTTTGAAGTGATCAGAGTACAGAATCATTCTGGTTAAGTTCTATTTTAACAAGAAACCAACCGAAGGCAGTATTTCTCGGCCCAATCGTCTTTTAATTTAACGTAATCTAATCTTCCGTAGCGTGTAGATTTCTACTGCTTACTTCTACACGAAACCAAAAGGTTTTCTGCATTTATGTAACCCACGCGAAATCTAAAGTTTCAAAATTAACCAAGCAATAAACAAGAGTAAACTTTCTAATAATGATCGTAACCGAAACAAATAAAATATTTTAATATCGAATTGAAACCCAACTCCTTGGTAATTAGTGTATCAAGGTCGGTGAAATTTCCAAGAAGTTTCAAAAGCAATTTCGGGAAACTTTCCTCGGGCCTTGCGGCACCTGGGGGCTAAGAAAATATTGAAGGAAAGCAATTGGAAAGGACCTGCAGAAACAAGGTCCACATTCCAGTCGAAATCAAAACGAAAAAGGAAACTCTTTTAATTTCAAGATAACGTCAAATAATCTAAAGGAAACTTTTCTCATTTCATTCACAATAAATTTTAGTCCTCGTGCCGCAGCTCGTCCTGAGAGGTTCCACCAGACCCGGCTCCCATTCCGAGGCGAGTTGATGTATCACTCAGTATCTCAATTGCGTCCTTGTCTGTAGGCAGGATGACATTCAATTGTCAGTTCATTCAGTATTTTTCCCCCGTTATCGCAGGAGCGATCATTCGTCCTGCGATATATCATGTTGTTGCGCGACTCGCAAGGAGCTGCTGTTCAAGGTCATGCACGCTCCTTCCGTTCAGATTGGGAGGGTTTGAATTTTTAATGCTTCCCCAAGGACACTCGAGGATTTCACAATATTTATCTCGCATAAAATTCACGTGTGCCCGCCTAGCATTTTATGTATCCGCATGCGGTTTTTATGTACTGCCTTGTCATCCTCATCCAGGGGCTCAGCTCCCACCCTGGCTTTGTTTGGATGCTGTGTGCGCTTGTCGTTTGCCGGGGGTTGGGGGTGCAGATTCCACGAAACGGGTTAAGTTTACAAAGGCAGGGAGGGATCAGGAAGTAGGTCGTGGCACAGTGACCCCTCTTTAACGCAGTGTGTAATGAGCCAGCAAATTAGAACGAAGAAAGCCATTCTTAACCCAAATTCGATTTTAATGACTCCAACCTGCGCACAGACGTGGAAAATTATCCCTTTTCGACCTTTTACGACCAGAATCGTGGCGGTAAGGCCCGTAATCGGTTCTGTTGCTTAACTACTTGCGAATAAATGACGACGTGCCGTTTGCTTGCAACAGATGAGCCCCGGGTGCGCCGAATGTTTCGGGAAGTCACATCTCTTTCGGCCAAGCTCCATTATTACTTCGAATGTGGTGGCGTCTGAAGGAGTCTTGTCTGCATGAAAAGGGGTGACAATTCCCCCAGGTATCCTTTATCCTGTGGCCTACTGACAATGCCAGAATGTCATGCAATCGTTAGCGGCGTCGAAGAGCAGCCTTCAAGTGTTGAGAGCTCGTTAAACCCCAACGGCGAGTGTACTTCAGCAGAAATGGAACACCTTCGCCCAGCCCCATTGGTGTGCTGGAAAGATGCAAGCTTTGCTTAGGGTTAGTTCTGGATCTAATGGTGTCTCGGTAAATTATATTTTCTACGTTTTCGTTTTAATTTTCACAATTACAATCCCCACCTTGTGCTATCCCCAGAAGAGATAATAATTGTTTCATTCGTTGCCACCCTTTGGGAGACATACTGTCATTAAGGGAAGGTATTAATGGATGCCGTTGAGCGGTTGGGGCTGTAGGTGGTTGGCAGAGAGACCATTCGAGGTAGTCTTGATTGAAACTTGGTCGTCGATTTCTTTTTTCTTTAACAATTATAGTAATTGCAACGCCCTAAAAGCCGTGGAGGGTGGAGACCACTTGTAAATAAGTATTGCATTACGTTTCAGGATGCATTAGTAAACTGGGGAGCGGCTTTAGTTCTCGTAGTAGAACTTTCAATTGAAGTTTGTTTTTTATTGGTTTCACATTCAACAGGACCAGCTGTTATCTACAAAGGAGCACTACACCAAATTTTAATTTCGAATAAACTAAAGTAAAAAACTAAAGTTCTTAATACTGTAGTGCGGACTCTCTCGAAATTATAAAATACATTGCGACGGGAATGGTTGAAGGTTGCAGAAAAATAATCAGCTGTTTGCCACTGCGTTTGAAATTTTGGATTTTATAACAATTCGCCATCGGTTGTGATGCAAATGTTAACCACTTTTTTTAGGAGAGCATCGATGTAAATGGCAGAGGTGAGTGTTGCCTAGAATTTCTTTTAACGTATATATATCTGGCAAATAGGGGATGAAAACGCACCTTTGTGAATTCTATTACGGATGAGGTGGTGGAACTCTCGCCACGGCTACTCTCCGACAGGATCAAGAACTGGGACTGCTTCAACGTACTCGGCCTTCTTCAAAAGGAAGATGCCTCATGTGTCTCTAACTACTATCTTGAGTTGTCTGCTAAGGAAGTACTTTCCAGGGTTCACTCTCTAAACTGCTTATCCCCTGGATGAACAGTCATACAGTATCATTCCCGTCCGTTAGGGGCGGCTATGACAGGAGGAATCAGGGAAGGCTATAATAGGAGGAATCAAAAATGTAAAAAGGGAAAAGGAAAGAAGAAAAGTTATGTACGTGGAAAAAGTGCAAATGGCGGAGGAACGTGGTGCTGCCGGGATTCGAACCCCGGGATCTCTGTGATGGTACCCAGACTCTTTACCCCTAGATCATCGAGGTATTGCGGAAAGCCTTGGAAACTAATGCAGTTCAATGTAAAACTGGCGATATAAAAAAAGACATCTACATGCGACGGCCCAAAGGTTTCGAATCTGGTAGAGTATGTCGACGAAGCTCATATGGTTTGAAGCAAACGTCTCCGAACTGTGATGAAAAGTTTAGAAATTTCCTGCGAGCATTTCGTGTTAATGGAACGGAATCACATCCCTGTGTTTTCTTGGGCGAAAACATTTTTCTGTCTATTCATATCGGTAACGGCTAAATTTCAGGAAGTAAAGATCCAATACTTTTCGCCTTAATAAATCATTTACAGGGTTACCTGGACATCAAAATGTTAGAAGGAAATGTTACTCAGGCTTACTTAGATATATAAATACTAGCTGGGACCCGGTATGCATCGCTGCACCCATAAGCCAATAGTATCCAATAAAACCAACCCAATGGTTACATTGGTTTTGCGCCATGGATCTAGCGGTATATTGAGTACACTACATTACTTATTGTATTCTTCTTATCATACTCTTTCATTCGATACCCATGTCGAGGGGGTTGTGATGAAAGTGGTAACCCGCCCCCTATAGACGGTCGCCATGGATCTAACGGTATATTGAGTATACTATGTTGCTTATTGTATTTGAGCTTAGTTTCAATAGTCGCATGCCCTACCTACTGTTTGACACCTGCGTAAATTTGAAATTGTCATTAAATGGAATGATTCAATTTAAATGACAATTTGACATATACGAAGCTGTCAAACAATAGGTAGACCATGAGGCTATTGAAACTAAACTGAAGTGCAAATTCCCAAAATTACCAATTTTTTTAAATTTTTCAGGTATTCTTTTTGGTTGAGAGGCCTACGACCTATTCTCAGACCTACTAAATATACACAAAAAATTTCATAAAAATCGGTTAACCAGTTTCGGAGGAGTTCGATAATAAACACTGTGATATGAGATTTTTATTGTATATAGATGATGATGGATCCATTTATTCATCTCAAGGACAGTATGTTCGAAAGATTTTGACAAAGTTCTGTAAGGCAGATGCTCATCCCGTGTCAACACCAATGGAGACTTGGAATTTTTAACCTTCTCACCAGTAACAAAGATGAAAGGAGCGCGTTAGGTATCATTTCACTTGGAAGTTGGGAGCCTCAGGTATTAGGCAATTCAAAGTAGACCGGATATTATACCTTAACAGTGGGAGTTGTAAACAGACTTGGAGAATCCAGGAATAGTGCCGTTCAGAGCAGTGAAGCGAATATTCCAACGCCTGTGCGGTACACCTGGTTCTGGTATTCATCTGCGATCCTACTCCACTGCATTACTGAACTGTTATAATGATGCCGATTATACTAGAGATCATTAAACTAGGAGATCGGCAAGTGTACATCTAAGCAGTCTGGGCCTTTCACCAATTTCAGGGTTTTCGCAACGTCGGAAATATGTCGTACTCTCCACTACTGAATCAGAATATCGCAGCGAATCAAGCAGTAACGGAATTTATATGGCTGGCTAATAACTAAATGAACTTCTGTTAACAACCCAAAAATCGAAATTGTTTCTGGATAATCAATTAGGCTAGTGAAAAATCCACAGTTCCACGAAAGAAAAAAGGGCATTGAGATAAAATTTCATGGAAAAGTATGCTGAAAGGACATTCGATATTCACAGTATAACGAGTGAAAATCAGTTAGCGAACGTGCTCGCCAACCGTTTTCAAACGATTTGCAAGAAAAAAGGAATATTAAAGCAGTAATTAAAATGTAAAATAATTGAAAATTTCAATCTCAAAATATTATTGAATGTTGGAGTGTTTAAAAGAAATTTTATTTTATATTCAATAATATTAAACCAGATGCACATGGTTTCGAGTAAAGTAATTAATAGAGTTTAAGTGGCAGCACCAGTTTTTTTTATTACCTATAATGTTTTGGATTTGACATTTGTGGAATAAATTTTTATCTCTCTCCTATTTTTGGCTTTAAAGAAGAAAGGCGTGTTTTTTCAACATTATGCGCAACTTTACGGCTCCCATCTTTTACTGCTAACCTCTTACTAAGACCAGCGTGATGACGCTGTGAACTCTGAATGGAGGCTGGGCCACTCTTAGCAGAGCAGGAGTACGCTCTTCAAACCCTACCAAGCCAAGATCTAAAGTTATCGCGATAATGGATATGTGATCCGGTGTCGAAATGCTTTTATTTTGTTCATCTTTTACAAATGCCTTTTTTTCCAAGCCCGCGAGTGGCTTTACCTAAGCAGTCCCCCAACTAAATTCTCCACTTCTTTCAAAGCTGCTTGTCCTCCGTATCGAATGAGAGCCGGGCTATTGAGTATGCTAATGTCGCATTTTATGTCGACGAATATAATTGCCCGTTTTCTTTTTCCTATAAAATTGATGAAAACTCCAGGAAAGCTCCCTTGAGTCATCGGGCAGATTCTCGCTTGTTTGGGTATAATTCTGCACTATACCTTACCATCTGCCTTCTCTTGTAATGGGGTTTGTAAGGGCTCATCTAGCACCAAGAAAATAAAGGGTACCCCTTACCAGATGAGTACTTATTTCAGTGATCCATCGGTAAGGCCTTCCTAGAATTCCTACTGGGCGTATCGAGGCCTGCTTTGGGCAGTTTTTGCACTATTGTTTAACAATCTCCCATGGTTCCCGGCCCATCGAGTTGTAAAATGCCTTATCTTAACATGAAGTCTCTGCCAGAATGGGCCTTTTCTTTCCTACCATACTCATGGCATATTTATTGGCCAATTATATTGTATTCATCGGTCCGGAACTGGCTACTGGGGTCACTCACCAGGTTGGTGTAGAGGGCCCCTTAACGAACGGACTTGGATGAAATGCACCAGGTCAGAGTGGTTCCTTCCTGTACCTCTCCTTAACGAATGAAAAACCTCACCTACAGACTTTGCCTCGAGGAAGATGAGCTCTTCATGTTATCTGTGAAGGGTCACGAAAAGCTTTAACAGTCAAGCCTAAGTGACAAGCCACACATTGTACTGCTGTTCTCATTCAAGCGGTCTGACCTACAAATATGAAGTTAAGTGGTGTAGAACAAGACCGTAATGCTTTTGGGCTTAACACCTCACCAAAGATCTCTGAGCCTGTAACGGCGGGTCTATATCCCCTTGATCAAAATTCACTTTGAAAAAATACAAATCCAAAATTGGATTGCAGTGAAAAAGAGATAAGATGGAAGAAAACAACGGGTGAGGGGAGTGAGGATAAGAATTAATTAGAAGAGGACATAAAAGTCGACAAAAAAATAGTTTTGGAAACAAAATACAAGAAAAAAAACAACAAAGCTTTTCAAAAAAAAAAAAAAAAATAGTTTTGAAACTTTTCAAAAATAAATTAGTTCGTATAAAAACTTTAGAGAGTTTTCGAAAATAAAATAATTTTGAAATAAAATAAGTTAAAAGTTGGAAATAAATGTTTGAGAAAATAAAATAGTTTCTGAAGGAATCCATATACTGGATAGCACCGAAGCTCAGGCTTATAATTTTATTTGATTGTTGGAAGACAGAGGAACAATAAAGGGTAAGGAATAAGGGAAGCACTAGAGAGCGAATCAGCTAAGAACTTTGATCTATTGTATTTTTTTTATGGTAGGCTTAGAATCCAACCTGCATAAGAATTATTAACGTGGTCAATTTATGGTTTGGATATTAAGAACTGAGAAGACCAGGGATCGTTGCACTCCCGTCCAGCTGCTGCTAGAAATATTTTAGCTCCTGGCGATGAATTACAAACTCTTCGGCATATCATATCCAACATTACAACAAAAGAAAAAAACTGAATAAAGTCGTGGCTGCTGTTACCTGAATATATTTTATTATTCTTTTATTGAAAGAATTCTTTTACATTTAATTTACTTAAGTTGTGGTTAAGATTGAATTGGGAATTGGGTGGTTTCCTTTAATAATTTTCAGATCTCAGCGCAATTTTTAGGTAAGCGCATTGGTACCAGGGCGGTTTTATGCTTTTTGTTTTTTTTTTTTTTTTTTTTTTTTTTTATTATATACTAAAACTTAAACTCGAGACATTAAAACAATTTAAGGTATATATTGCCACCCACCACCTCAGCTACAATTTAGTTTTTTTGTTAAGTTTTTTTATACGATAATGTTAGTATTTTAAAGAATTTCGGGTACAGTCTGAACGTTTTTTTTTTCTATGGTGCAAGTTTTGATTGTTTTAGGTTGTTACGGTTGTTGTTTTTTGTGATGATGGGCTAAAATCAAGGATGTTTAATCGGCGAAAGATGTAGCTCTCTTCGAAATTTCTTCTAGGTGAGCCCTGCTTCAACACACGTACGCAGCGACTGTCCCGGTGGGGGTGGGCGTTCAGATGCAGGTAAGCGGTGGTTTTGCACATACATACAGTCCCTGAAATAATTATAGGTTCACATAAAAAATTTAACGCTTTGCTTTCGCTTTTGAGGTTTTCATGGGTGAACCTATAATTATTTCGGTGACTGTAGGTGGTACCTCCGGAGTCTCACTACACCCACGACCATTTGATGAGCCTGCTCTTTTCTTCTCGGTGTACCGCCTTGGTGATTTTCAGGTGGATTTTTTGGGAGTTTTCTTGTTTTTGCATGTGGATCCTCGGGCAACCAACCTAAGGTACACATTGCAAGCCTAATGGGAGCGCTTTCATTTATAAAGCGTCGCACTAGCTACTTTATTTCAATAGTAAATCGAAAGGAAAAAGAAGCGAAGGAAGTCCAAGAGAAATAAATGGATCCCGAAGTAGATAGGTGAGGGGCAAAAAGATACTATGTTTAGTAAGCTGAAGAGAACTAGCAAAATGTAGATACGACCGGAAGAAGGCGGCGAATCCTTAAAGTTTTAGAAGGAATTGTACTCAACACATAGTTTATGCCTTGAAATTAATCTTTTGCTAAAAAATAAAAAATAACACTTCATTTTCCTCACAAAATCTTAAGCCCACTTTGAAGAATACAAAATCATAAAAACTAATCGCTTGAAAAATGTCGCCATGAAAATACTTTAAATTCTCTTTATTCAAATAAGAAAAGCACTTTTGCCACTTAACCCATTTACATTCAACGACTTTTTTCGCTCCTTTAAGGTGGCCGCCTTAAGTTTTTCTTTGTTACGCGCATACTTTGTGTACGGTTGAAAAAGGACACTGGCATTGTGTAATTATAATTAGTTTTCCACTATAATAAAGCGAAAATTCTTAACTCAAAGTTGCCAGGAGCACCACCTACTGCTCCTCAATTGCTTCATAAAATCGCGTCATGAATACTTCGTTGGGTATCTGCAGAAGGAGAGAAGTTCAGCATCCAGCCTTTACCTCCAGAAATATAATGTCTTCTAAAGTGTAAAACGTAAAAAAACTCAACCACCGTAAAACTTCATACTTTTCTACTTAAGGGTAGATGGAATACTCCACCACTGCAGCAGCTCCATATAGGCAGGTGAACAACATGGTAACAGGTACACACCATGGCAGCGCAACATCTTGCAACTTTTTGCCGCTCGGAGGGTGGACTTTTTTCCTGCGGAATGAAATTGGATGCGAAGGTCTCGGAGGCGGAGTGTGTGGATCTTGTTTTGTGTTTCCTGTGCTGCTATATTTTCGCAGAACGAAGCAGACGATGCATGTAAATCTCATTAAGTCTTAATTAAAACAAAGTGAACTGTATCCGCCCTTAACAAGTACATGGCAGCACAGAGAACGAGTACAGCCCCGGCAAAATCAGGAGCCCCGGGACGCCCTAGAAGGTTGGGCGAAATCAATGGCGGTAGTTAATTAATAACTCGGCTTATTGGATGCCGAAATTCTGGTCTATAAAGGCGACTTGCCACTTCATTGAGCTTAAATAATGGCTCCTGCTGGCCCTGCCTAGCTCCCACTGCTTTTACCTGCTGCCCCTTCCAAACCTTTTTAGAAAGAACGCTCGACCCGTCGCGTGGGGGCGGAACCTTTCTTTCGGAAATTTCTGTTGTTTAAGTGCACCGAGGCGAATTAATCAAAAGCTATTAGCTGGAGCCTTTGTCGCAAAGTCCCTTTTTTTAAAAGGGCGGTTTCGTCCACAGGTTTCAGATAATTATGCTAATTTCATAACCTTCCCAGAAGTGGGGTGAGGGATAAATTACGATATAGCTTTGTGAAAGACAGTCGCCGATTTTTCATTCTTCGACCCTCAACACCCTGGACCACCCCCGCAATGCGAAAAGGACGGGGGGCAGGGGACCAATATTTGAATTTAACGAAGCTTGTTCGATTTTTTTAGTGCTTTATGTCCTGATCAGATCGAATCCCTTTGAATAAAACAAAAGGACATACAATTGCCGTCAGAGAGGACTTTGCATATTTCAACACAGTGCGCGTCACAATCTCTCGATATCTACACCCCCGCCTTTGTATACCGCTTTGTATAAAGCTGTTGCGAAGTGATGAATGTTTACTGCTAATGTGTAACGACACCCAGTTGGATGTTGTTGTTGCTGCTGCTATATTTTTTTTATTGTAAGGAGTCAATGTGCTTTTAAGGAAAGCATAGACGCGAGCTCCTTCTTAAAGGAATCGTAAAGCAAAAAATAACATATTTATAAAGCCCGATTTTGCACTCGTTATTCGTCCTTGCTGCGATATTTTGCTGAGATTTCAACCGGAAAAGGATGTTTTTATGTTAACGTTTGTGTGTAGCATAAAAGCAGTTTGTGAAGTCTTGCAGAAATTTTTAGATGGAAGAAGCATAAAATATTTGATATTAAACTGTTTTACTCTTAAAATTTCATTGCAGCTAAAATATCATAAATATAAATATGGCAACAGATTTGAGTGGTTCTGATGCATATGAAGTAGAATATTGCTAGATGACGCCACTTGTACAGAAAATACATCGTTGTTGAAGACTCTTAAAGTGTCTTACTTTTGTACAGCTTTTCTCTACAATTTGCTAGTTCTCACTAATTTGTCAGAAGAAATTTTCGTAAATATTCTATAATGTCATCTATATTTGCATTTCTGGGACGTTCTACCTAACTTTTTCCTGTTCGTATGCAATTCTGAGAAAAAGTTCGTGACGTTTTCTCGATAGATGGCGTCAATTGCAAATGGGTCACGAAAAACTCATCGCATCGGCACCACTAAATGCTTGTTTGAAAGGTGACTTATCGACAGTTACTTTGAAGTGGAAAATGTTACTCTACAGACAAATTATCAAAGTATAATTATCATGCGCTACTGTAATATGTTTGTAATCTCCTTACGCCAATCTTTACGTTATAGCGACGCGTATAGTAGTACCAATTGTAAGCTGTACATTCAAAATATTCTTTGACGTCTTAATTTTAATGATGCAAAAGGATTCCGTGTGATTCATAGAATGTGGAATAACAACGTTTATATTTTTGAATCATGTGGTGTCGGGGTAAAGTGGGAAATGTATTTTTGTTTATTATTTTATGTCATCATGCCGAGTTTCAAATGCTGATGATGTATTGGAAATGTTTTAACCAATCAAAATTGGCAAGAAGTCGGTATTTGCTGTTTCAAAGCATAACCACACGCCAAAATTCAATATGTGTCGCATCGTTGCTGCATTTGATGAGAGTATTGGTGAAAGTGAGGTGACTGAAGAAAAATTGGTTGCGTTTGCTAACTCGCAAAACAAATTCGTCGTTATTTTTCGAAAGCAACGTTTTTCATCTTGCATGATATGCATGATTATTTCCAGATTTTCACAAAACAATGGCCAGCAAATTTAACTACGGATTAAGGAGCTACGCACGATGACTTGGAAAGAGGGAGAAAACTTCGATGCCAGATTCTTGAAATAATGCTAGTATGGCTGGCATTGATTGGTACTATGTATTCATGAAGCGTCATCCGACTATCACCCTTCGGACACCCCAACAGGGAGGGTAGCTAGAATCAAAGGCTTCAACAAGGAAAGCGTCGATCGATAATTTTACAGGCAGCTGAGAGATCTGTACGAAATATATAGTTTTCCGCGTGACCACGTTTGGAATATGGATGAAACAGGTTTTCCAACTGTTCCAACTTTGGCGTTGGACAAATGTCTGCCGCCGATCGTGGCACCAATGTTACCTGTGCTGTTGATGTAAATGTAAGAGGCAGGTTCATTCCGCCGTTTTTCATCTTTCCAAGGAGCTAAAATTTTGGCCGATTCATGGATAGCGTTCAAAAAGAATCTGTAGGCCATGCAAACGGGATACATGGACACCGAACATTTTGTCTACTTCATTCAACATTTCAGGAAAAGCTCACATCGCATCAAGGACTCGTCAAACAAAAATCAGCATCAGCGTCAAACAGACAGCATCAAGTTTTGAAAAAATTAGGCTTCCGTACGTGAAATGGGGCATTACCAGGGCCTTCGCCAGTCGTATACGTAAAGCAAGAGGCAATAGATTAGAGGATACCCAAAGTTGGCGAAGGCAGGCATACACCTTACGAAGGACACTTGTAACGGTCGGTTCTAAAATTTTATTTTGGTTGGAAAACTTTTTAGAAATCACTTTGTAGGTAAGAGAAAAATTTATTTTGAAATCACTTTGGAGGTATTGGGAAAATAAAAACGAGGGATGCGAAGATTTTGGAAAAAACGGAAAAAAAATTTTTTTGAGGGAGACGAATTTTGTTTTTGGTCGGAAAAGGCTGGTTGAAGATTTTTTTGGGCAAAAAAAAAGTTGTGTCCGAAGCTTCTTGAGATTTGGGAGAAAAAGTTTTTTTTGAGTTTGGGCGAAGAAAGAATCTGTTTTTTTAAACATTTGTTTAGAAAAAGCCTGGTTTTGGAAGATTGAAAAGAAAAAGTCTGGTGGAAGATTTTGCCAATGAAAGTCGTATCCGGAGCTTCTTAGAGGATGATGCCAAGAAAAATTTTTTGAGGTTTTGCCAAGGAGAAGTCTGGTTAGCGAATTTGGTTAGAATTTTGCCAAGGAATTTTTTTGGGAGAAATAAAACGAAAAATATAAGGAAAAATAAACAGTAATAATTCCAAAACGTTAAACAATAATTTGCGAGTTACGGTACGAGAAAGTATGGAAAAAAATAGAAGTTACTGGGGACCATGGCCGAACAAACTGGAGTAAAACAATAAAAGAAGAATTTTGAATTATATTTGGGGAAAAAGGCAGTACTCAAAGGAGAGGAGTGCATGTACGTTTGGTGGAGAACAGCAAAGGATTAAAAGCGGACAAGAAGGGAAACTGAGCTAAGTGTTAGATCTTAAGTTTTTATATCTCTAGCGGTAGATGCGCGTTAGCGAGGCAACCAATTGGTATGACTATTGTTTGGACTTGGACCATTGCTTGGACATCCAATTTAGAGGAGTATCGAAGTAAACCGGTCAAGGAAAAAAAACAAAACTTTTAAGTTTTAAAAATACCAAATATGCAATTATTTTAAGGTCGTTTTTTTATATTAATTTACACTATTTATTTAAAACCAAGAGGAAAAAGAAAAAAAAAATCAAAAATACAGTAAAGAAATCAAACTATTTAACTTACTAATACACAATACTTCTAAACGTAGTTAATATTAATTTTTAATCCTAGTTATATTTTGTTTATAAATTTTTTTCTGGGGCATTTGTGGTAATAATTTTGTTCTTGTTGTTTCCGTTGGTTTTATCCGTCCTTGAATGGAACGATATTTATGATATCTTTTGTAAAAATACGATGCGGTTTTTGGTACCAAATACGGCGCGTGTTTCGTAAGGTTAGATTTTTGGTTTCGAACGAAGTGTCCATACCCAGGTATTAATATTAGACCCATAGTTTGTTTTTTTAACTTCCCAGTATAGGAAGTTATTGTAATCGGTCCGAAAATCGAAATCGAAAATTTCAACGTATTTTCATCTTTCAAGGTCCCAGGAGCATTTTAAGCAAAAAATTGGGTGGAAGTATGTGTGTGTGTGTGTGTGTGTGTGTGTGTGTGTGTGTGTGTGTGTGTGTATGTGCGTACGGATGTGGTCATTTTTTCCTGCATGATATCGCGCGAACCAAAACTGATATCGACTTCGTTGAGGTGTTGTTCGAAGCGTATTAACCGAAATATGATCTGAAAAGAATTTCATGAAATTCGGTCCAGCCGTTTTTTTGTTTGAGCGACGTAAGTGATTTTTGTACCTGCACGATATCGCCCGAACCACGAAAGATATTGACTTACTTGAGGTGCCGTTCGAAGCGTATTAGTGACTATATTATCTGAAATGATTTTTATAATATTCGGTCCAGCGGTTTTTTGGTTTAAATGACTTTAGTGATTTTTGTACCGGCACGATATCGCGCGAACTATAAAAGATATCGACTTAGTTGACATGCCGTTCGAAGAGTATTAACCAAAATATGATCTGAAAAGATTTTCATAAAATTCGGTCGAGCCGTTTTTTTGTTTAAGCGGCGTAAGTGATTTTTGTACCTGCACGATATGGCCCGAACCACAAAAGATATTGACTTACTTGAGGTGCCGTTCGAAGCGTATTAGCGACAATATAGTCTGAAAATATTTTTATAATATTCGGTCCAGCGGGTTTTTGGTTTAAATGACTTAAGTGATTTTTGTGCCTGCACGATACCGCGCGAACTAAAAACTATATCGACTTCATTGAGGTGCCGAAAAACATTAATACATCAATTTTATATACATTTTCGTCATCCTAATCTTGTAAGTGCGCAAATTTAGTTTGACATTTTAGCGAAAATATTGATAAACAATTGTGACAAATTCTCGGTATTATGCATATATTCTATATTGCCTATTGTTCATTTATTATTAAAATATCCAATCATAATATTCAACATCCATCATACTGAGAAGTTGATCGTGTGGACCGAAAGGGTCGAACCCACATCCCAACTAGTTTTCATAAGGCATTTAATGAATTTTGTCATCACTTCTGCTAGAATTATTGTGTTGTATTTTCTCGTTCCTAAAGAAAACTAAAAGAAATTAAAGTAAACTAAACTTATAATGATTAACATAACTTGGTAATTTTTTTTGTGTGGAATGGTTGGGACGGAGGTCATTCCTTTTCAGGTTTCTTACGTAGTGCAGTTCTTTGCCAGCTGGTGGTTATCCAGACTATGATCTGGCAAGGGACCGAGCTACAGGGACGCGGCTCAGGCGATGCCTGAGGAAGTATGGAGGCGGAATTCAAAGTTGCACCGGCACAGGTAAGTGGTGAACCAACCGCGGTAAGCCCCGGCCACACACCCCACGACCCCTCCGGCGAGCGAGATAACTCCGTGTGGCCGGCGTAGGAGTTCCGGAGTGTTGTTTCCTTTCTTATGTATGGTATTGGCTCCTTGGTCATGGTTTTTCCGGGCTTATGGCTAAGGGGGTAATACCTCGCATAAGTGGCGCCCATTATTTTATCGTGCCATTATGCTATTACACACTTCTGGTTTGGTTACAGCAACTGAATTTACAGTCGAGCTCGACTCCCAGATTTCTTACAGAGTCAACATAGGGTAAAACATTACCATTAATTTTAATTGGGAACAGATTTTCAATGTCAATAGGAGTTTTGCTGACGACAAGGCAGGACGACTTGGTAGGGTTCAGCAGTAATTTATACTGAACTGACCATTCAGTCACGCGTTTCAGATCACTGTTTAGTTGAACAGTACAATCCTCGATAAGTTCAAGAGGATTGCTTAAATAGATCTGCACATCATCAGCATATAGATGTATGGAACAATGTTTGACTACATTTGGAAGGTCGTTTATATAAAGGCTGAAAAGCAAGGGGCCCAGGATAGAGCCTTGAGGTACTCCACAATGAAGAAGCGCTGGTTCGGAGAAAGATTCTTGTACCTTAACAAATTGAGAGCGCTCCTGGAGATAGCTTTCAAAAAGTTTGACTGCAGTACGGCCGAGTCCAAAATTTCTGCCTAGTTTTTCAAGTAACATCATATGGTCAACTGAGTCAAATGCTTTTGAGAAATCGAGTAGAATTAAGATTGCAATTTTATTGTTATCAAGTGACTCAAGAATATCAGTTGAAACTTTTAATAGTGCCGTTTCGCAGCTGTGCCCAGACCTGAAACCAGATTGCCATATAGAGAGAAGACTACTTTGATTTAGATAGTACATGAGCTGCTTAGCAATAATTTTTTCAAAAACTTTAGAAAGGAAACAAAGAAGACTGATTGAACGGAAGTCAGATGGTTGCGAAGGAGAGACCTTTTTCGGAATAGGTACAACAAGAGCCTGTTTCCACTGGCTAGGAAACTGAGAAACTGTAAGGCAGGTGTCAAAAATATGAGTGAGGACATCAGATGATATAAATGGGGCGATCAATTGATTTGACAGAGAACAACGCAGAAAGAAGTTCATGCTTATCGATACAACGAAAAGAAAAGCCATTCGGTGGGCATAGGTTGGTACAGCTACCTTCAACTGGAGCAGAGTTACTCTCAGAGATGGATGAAAAGTACTCGTTTAATATATTGGGCTCTACAAACACTTGTTGAGAATCATTCCCATACGTACCCAAATCACGAATATTGCGCCATAAGTTTTTTGGGGGTAAATTAATGTCGAGCTGATTTTTAGCGTAGGATCGTTTAGCAGATCGTAGAAGAGCAATCGTTTTACTACGGACTTTTTTGTACATCGTACGAACTGCTTCACTGCGCGTCCTTTTGTATTGATGGTAAAGAAAATCGCGTTCAGCCAATGAAGAATGTATTTCAGGAGTAAACCAGGGACAGCCCTTGGGATGAATTTTAATTGTACGTAATGGGACAAATTTCTCAAAGAGAGCAGCTATAACTTCATAAAAATTTTGAAGTTTTTCGTCCACAGTATTCGAAGTCAGGACGTTGTCCCACGAAGCCGCAATGCATTCATTACCAAGTAGCTCTCGATTGATACTATTAAAGTCTCAAAAAGAAATAGAGCGAAACTGGGGAATGGGAAGGAGCTGCATCTTATAGGAGAGAAAGAGAAGATCATGAACGAAATTACTAGGAGGAGTGAGTTGGTTGTGAAAAACCACTTTCGCAATGTCACCTATCAACAAATAATCAAGTTGTGATGGTATGGTAGCATTAAAAAAGGTGGGCAAGCAATTGACTATTTCTAGGTTGAGGATCTGACAAAGGTAAAACAAGTTGTTTAAAGAGGTACTAGGTTTAAGCGCATGAATATTTAAGTCACCACAAGTAATGATATTGTGATATTTAAAAATAATAGGTGAGAGGGCCATTTTTAACTAGTTGACGTCATATAAACAGAAGGTGCCAGCAGGCGGTCGGTAGATACCAACGATAGCGCATTTTTCAAATCCGGGGTCCACCTCCAACAGCCAAAGATTGTGTATTTTCAATACTTATTGATGAATAAATAATGGAGCATCTCAAGGAGCTGTGAACATAAATTCCACCTCCGCCTCCCCAACGAGATATCCGGTCATTTCTAAAGAGGCTGTAGCTAAATAGGGGTATTACTTTTCGTTTTCTTGCGGAATTAAAATGTTATTTTTAAATTGCAGTGCATTATTTTAAAATTTCATTATTTTTACAAAAAAAAAATTACTTCAGACCTTTACCTTTGAAGTTTGGCGTACCCCACTTTGGAGACTAGTCATTGGCGTTTTAATTTGGGGTTGAGAAAAGGTTAGTCGTATCATCTTCCCTGCGTTGCAACAATCAACCATTTTTTCTGTTATCTTAATGGTAGATAAACTTGCAGATGGAGCAAATTTCAAATTCTTGCCTCTAAAAGAACTTTATTATTATTTCCCTTTCGATTAAATTAACTACAAAAAAAATTAAAAAATAACACAGATCGTAAATGTAGTCAGGAGTGTGTATCATTACACTTTTGAAATGAACTTATTATTTAGTTTACAGAAGAAGAAAAAACAGATGATAACTATTTGAATGTCTTCCATTAACCACTGACGGAAATGACTAAGAAAAAATACCATTAGAACGAATCCTCCACATATACATATGTACACCTGCCCAAATTTAAAAAAACCGTCATAAGTATTTGGTAGTCCCATTGATTATTTAATGTTGTGTTTATCAAAAATAATGTCACACTCGCACTTAAAATTGAAAACGAGTCCAAGTGCTCCAATATATGACAAGTTAATCCACACATAATTGAATGCAGAAATCCCGCAGTAAATCATTATCTTTTAAGTTAAGTTGTAATTTAGGTTTAGGTTAAAAACATTTAGATAAACACCAAACACCATAAAAATGTCACCGACTGCTGTTATCCGTGCTGCTGAAGTAGGCGCAGTTTTCGATAAATTCTTCAAAGTTTAGATAATCGCCACATTCGAGTTTGTGCTGTGACGAAGTAGTGTTCAAAAAATTGTAGTAGCAATTATGAAGTTCATACTTTTGTGTTGTACAGTGTTTGTGCTGCTAAAATGCATAGAAGCGGATTCGGTTTTTGAAAAGGCTTTTAGAGGATTACATCATGAGCCACCGCCACCAATTCCAAAGGAAAAGGCTAACGTACAAACGAAGTGGATCGAGCAACGTTTGGACCATTTCAATGAATCTGACGGGCGAACATGGAAAATGGTAAACCTTTTCGAGTCTTTTAATTGATAGTGTATGATGCAGGTGGAAATGCTTTGCAGAGATATATGGTCAATAGCGATCACTTTAAAAGCGGGGCACCAATCTTCATTTTTGTTGGTGGTGAATGGGCAATTAGTCCAGGATATGTTCAAGGCGGGCACATGTTTGACATGGGAAAGGAGCTAAATGGATATTTGGTTTACACGGAGCATAGATTTTATGGAGAAAGTCATCCATTTGAGTGAGAACCCTTGTGTTTTTTTTTTTTAAATAAAGTGAAGTAATTTTTGTTCGAATTTAGTGACCTAGCTGTGGAGAATTTGAAATATTTGAATGTTGATCAAGCACTTGCAGATTTGGCTTATTTCATAAAAACTACAAAGAATACAATTCCAGGATTGAAAGATTCAAAGGTAAATAAGTTTTTATGGTTTTTAAATGTTGTATTCTGTGCATAGTCTGTTCTACGACTCCTTCGCGTTACGAGTCAATAGAGCCACGGTGTAAAATTTATTTTATGATATGAACTGGTACTTTATTTACATTATTTACATTTATTATTTACACGATATGCTTTTAAAAGGTAAACTAATTTTAATACCGCGATTTATATAAGCTGGGAATATTCATTTGATAAAATTTGATAATTTCTAAATATTCTAAGTAAATAAGAAACAAGTCGAAGGTCTTTTATACCAAAAAGACCACAAAAGTAATAGTATAGGTTAGGTTGAAATAGATTCTCCCCCACTAGGGAGCCCAGTTATGTAAACCATTAGACCCATTGTGATGCCATTCTAAAGTTGAGACAAAATTCAGGATTTCAAGCTATTTGAAGCTTTTAATAAAGCGACAGAGTTCAGGAATAAGGATCGCAACACCGGACCGGATCCAAGCATGTAGGGTAGTTTTCTCTGTAACCAAAAATGTTGTCTGATGAAGATAACAGGAAAAACAATCATGTTTGATCGGGTTCTGTATTTTTCCTTCAAATCGGTCGTAAAATTCAGTTATTATGGTCGATCCACACATATTCTTGACGGCACGCCACCGGCGCTTTCCGTGTCCGTGGCTTCCGTGATGAATTTTTTACTGACATTCACACAGCACTGCCTTTTCAGTATCAATGCTCAATGTTCAATGGCATCTTTTTAGTTTTGAAATTTGGAAAATGTTCACAAGTGCATCATGGAATTTAGCGTTTAATATCTTGCTACAATTGTATTGCTCGAGGAGGAAGACAATAAAAAAGAAAGCGCGCTCATCTCATGTGGACTCTTCGGGAAGTGGAAGTTTATTTATTTATTTTGCCAAACAAGGCACACTTAAATCTAAGTATACTTTTTAACAATAGCTTAAAGAATTATCACATTAGATGCTAAGTCAGGTACAGGTATAATTGGGCTAGGCTATATGTATGCTGTATCTACTATACTAATTGTATGTGCTTAAACAGATATAACGGAAGTTTGGGGTTTAATCATTAGTATTAACTTTCTTTTATAGGACAATTTGTTAGTGGGATGGGTAAAGCATTGATTATGATCATTGAAGGCCATGCAACATCTATTAATGGGCTCGTTCCTTGCGGAGTCGGTGCGATGAGAATATTCCTTAAGTAGTTTCGTGTGCCTAGTACGCCGAACTACTTCATTGAGTATTACCCTATCCGACAAGAACTTCACCTTGAGATCGCCATTTAGAATATCCAAGGTGAGGCAAGAGATGAGCATTTTTCTCCTGCATGACAGCCGTAAAAGATCCAAAACTTTGAGCCTGTCTGTGTAGTGTGGAAGACTATGATAATCAGCGGGGTTAGGTATATAGATTTCTTAGTGCGAACAGGAGAAATTGCTTTTGAATGGATTCAATCCTGTTGCTACTGGCGTGATATAGGGGATCCCAGACAGGGCATACGTATTCCAGGATTGGGCGAACCAGTGAGCAGAAAAGAGTTTTTGTGACCCAGATGTTATCAAATTCCTTAGCCCTTCTTTTTATAAAACCAAGGAGTTTATTAGCTCTGGCAGTAATACTATCGTAGTGTAGGTTAAAGTTTAACTTATTGTCTAAGACAACGCCTAGGTCTACGATTTGATCAACATGGTTTAATAACTTGTTGTCAAGATAGTATTGCTGCAGCTGTGAGCTTTTTTTCCGGGAGAAGGTTATTGTATGGCATTTGCTAGTGTTTAGTTGCAACTTATTGGTGTTACACCAGTCCTGCAATGCATTAAGTTTCGTCTGAAGGAATGATACATCGGCGTCGGACTTTATAGCGCTAAATATTTGCAGGTCATCTGCATAAAAGAGATGTGGTATATTATTTAATTTGTGAGACAGATCGGAAATAAAGATGTTAAACAAGAGCGGACCAAGATGACTTCCCTGGGGGACACCGGAAGTAACTTCGATTTCTTGGGATAAGAATCCTTGAAATCTGACGACCTGAGTTCTACCGCTAAGATATGATTTTATCCGTTCCAGGGCACGGCCGTTAATTCCAAATTTGAATAATTTAGTAATCAAAATATGGTGGTCCACACGATCAAAGGCCTTTCTAAAGTCCGTGTAGATAGCATCAATTTGATGGCCGTTCTCCATACCACATAAGAGTTCAGAGATAAGAATCATTAGATTTGAAGTGGTCGAACGCCCCTTTCTGAAACCGTGTTGCTGCTCGTTAATGTTAGGATCTATAAGTGGTGCAATCTTGTCGTGCACAAGCTTTTCGAAGAGTTTAGGAATTGCGGATAGGATGGCAATGCCCCTATAATTATCCACTAATTTCATGTCGGATGATTTGTGGATTGGTGTTAAGAAGGACTTCTTCCAGAATTTAGGAAAACTTCCCTACGATAGCGATTTGTTAAAAATAAGACGAAGAGGAAATACTAATTCATTTGATCAGCGCTGCAGGAAGCTTGCAGGCAGATTGTCGGGGCCGTGACCTTTATTAATATCAAGATTGTTTAAACCTGCTCTTATTTCGTCACCTGACAGAGAAAGATTGTTAATGATTGTTGACGATTCAGTTCAAGTGGGGTCAGTGTGCGTTGTGTTAGATTTGGGAGCGAAGACTTCACTAAATCTCACAGCAAACATGTTACATATACATATCTTGGGGGCACGAGTAGGAAGCTCTCCCATTCGTCATTGTTCCCGGATACCCTGAGGTCTTTCGCTTTGTGTTAACGAAATCGAAGAATTTCTTAGGGTCCTTTAAGATATTTTCTCCGACTTTGTTTATGTATGTAGTATAGGCCTCACGTGACCTAAAAGTGAATTCAGATGCTAGTCTGGAGTATTCGGATCTTAATTCATCGTCAACATCCGTTTGTCGGTACAATTTGTTTCTTTGATTTCGCAGTGATCTAGTATTTTTGTCCAACCATGGCTCCGATAATTTATCCCTTTTTTTAATTTTGGGTACGTGTTTGTCGATGGAGCTGAGAATAATGTTGTAGAAGCATGATACTAACTGGTCTAGATTATCACCCGATAACCTATTTATCCAGTCAATATGGGATAATTCAAAGCAAATACAATTATAGTCTGCGTTTTTGAAATCAAAAACAATTGCATTGTTGTGAGATGCACGATGCAGGGTGACAGTGGAGTTAAGTTCTAATATCTACGCGGAATGGTGAAGCGTGTTAGAAAAAAGGTTCTCCTCGACGCTGGCGGGGAAGACGTTCACCTCGTCATATAGATTAGTGAAAACCAGGTCTGGCCAATTTCCATTAGTTTACAACTTTATATAGAGGATTGTTGGACCACGAAACTAAATTCCACCGCAGGTGGAGCAGTTGAAGCCATTGCATTGTGCTTAGGGGCAAAATGTCTTTTTTTAAAGGCCTCAGCGTTATGGAAGAGAAACCGTATCTTATGACGCCACCAGCACAGGTCCTAGGGGCTCCTTGCTAGTTCCGAATGTAACCGCTCGGCCGTCATCTTTCGGATCGTCCAGTTTCGTAATCTTCCTCGATGATGCCTGTAGCTGTGGGTTACTCAGCCGAATGATATCCTGAACAGCCTAAGGCTCGGCTGGTTCCGCTGGGATCCAGGAAAGCGCTCTTGGTTTACTCGAGATCTCCTCCCTCATAACGAACTTGAATTTAGCGCCTGGCCATGCTTCCCCGATTCTAGATATAACTATTTTATAGAGATCGACAGATCTCTGATCCGCACATGTGATGAGCTTCACGTTGCCCTGATGCCATCCACCATCGCTACAGTAAGGATCAGTGCCAGAAGAATTGCGTCGCGAGCCTCACTTCAATGGTGCCGTCTGGATCGCTGTCATCGATAACGGCGATCACGATCTGACCTTTTAGCACTTGGGTATATGTTTTAGTAGTAGGAGAAAATAAATTGTTACTAAAAAGGCAATGGTACATACAAAAATTACTGATCCTAAAATTCTTGAAATACTACGCTTTAATTTAACTTCCTTTCTTCAAATTTTTATTTTACTATAAAAAACCTTTTAACCACCAGGTAGTCTTAGTTGGAGGATCATACTCTGCAACAATGGTTACATGGTTTAAGCGAATTTATCCAGACTTAGCAACGGTATCTTGGGGATCTAGTGCTCCTCTATTAGCAAAAGTCGATTTTATTGGTAATGCAAAATTTTGATATACTACATAACCTCTAAAATTAATAACAAATAAAAAAAATAGAATATAAAGAGGTCACAGGACAATCGATTAAATTGATCGGTGGACAGGAATGTTACAATCGCATTGAAAGAGGAATTGCAGAGCTCCAAAATATGGTCTTTTCCAGCAAGACTAAAGAACTACAAAAATCTTTAAACATTTGCGACAATTTTGATGTAACGAACAAACTCGATGTAGGCTCATTGTTTGCAAGTATTTCTGATTTCTTTGCTGGATTAGTGCAAGCACATAGGTAATTTTATTTAATCTTGTCGATAGTAAATTATTTAAAATAAAAATCAGTAAGGGAGACATCGAAAAAGCATGTGTTAAAATCCTAAACGAGGCTGACGATGTGGCTGGTGTTGCTTCATATATTCTATCCAGAACTGGATCATCGAAATGTAACGATTTTTCGTATAAGGATTCAGTAAATCAACTTAAAAAAAGTGATGACAAAAACGGCATTAGTAAGTTAAAAAAAAATATTTTTCTTTTATTTTTTTTATTAAATAAAAACAAATTGCAGTGAGACAATGGATATACCAGACATGCAATGAATATGGATGGTATCAAACCTCTGGCTCCAAGGAACAGCCTTTCGGATCGCAATTCCCTGTCGAGTTATATATCAATCTTTGCAAAGACGTTTATGGCGAACAGTAATTTCCATATTTTTATTAAATTATTCTTTTTATGTAAATTGAATATTTCGTTTAGATTCTCCAATGCTACAATATATGGCAATGCTATTCGCACGAATTCTTTGTATGGTGGAATGAGTCCGAATGTTTCCAATGTTATTCTTACACATGGACAAGTCGATCCATGGCGGGCTATGGGTGTTCAGGAGCATGAAAATGGACAATCTAATGTGACTCCACGTAAGCAATTATTTAATTTTTTTTGGTTTTTGTTACATTATTTTGTTTTTTTTTTTTTTTTGTAGTTTATGCTCACTGCAAGGACTTGGCATCGGTTAGCAAATCTGACACAGAAGAAATGAAACTTACGAAGGAAACTGTTAGGGCATATATTCACAAGGCTCTTGGAATAAGTCAATAAAGGCGATAAAATTAATTTTTTTGTTGCATATCTAAAAATCTTGATTTTTTTTAATATTTAAGTATAATCTCCTGCTTATTTATAAAGTCTAAGAATTTGGTTTATATTATTATTGTTGAAATGTTGTCTTGTAATCACAGCTCTTAGCGAAACCATCCCAAATTATATGGCCCCTGAGAGGAGGTATGGTGAAGTTAAAGAATTTTAATGCAAAAAAGTTGAAAAATATGGGTTTTAAACGAGTTTTTAAGGTATTAAATCAAACTTCACATCCATTTTATTAAAATACTCTTTACGAATAAATTCTTCGTGTTTCTTATTTGATCTGTTAGCTGGCGGTACGAGCGGGACATCCCCGCAACGGATACGCTGCTGTCGATTTCGGTGGGTCTCGAACTCTATTCACGATTCGTTTCCATTCCTGCCCGGTTTTTGGCGACGTCTCGAGCATCGGCAAATGATAATCGCTGATTCTCTAAGTCGCCCTCGATTTCCTTTAGCCAGGTTCTCTTCGGTGCCGATCGTTGGATTCTCCAGTCTGCAGGACGGTCTCGCCAGAGAAGTTTACGTGGCAAGCGATTATCATCCATTCAGCAAACATGTCCAAACCACCGTAGTCGACGTTTTTGTATTTCTTTCTGACTTTCTCTTTCCGAAGGCGATCGCGGAGTGAGACACCGGGGATTTGCCTCAGGCATCGCATTTGAAAGATCTCGAGCTTTTTAAGGGCCGATTTGAGCAGTGTTCACGTTTCAGATCCATAAGGAAGATTCGAAAGGATCAACGTTCGCTAAAGGCGTACTTTTGTTTCGATGGAAATGTTTGTTCACTTGAGCGGAGGCGAATGCTGGTGTTTCCTGGCCGATGCAGCTGTGAACGTCGGACGTCGATGCCACTTTCGTTTCCTCAACTAATGATCTCAACATCGGAACCTGTTCGATTTGGGTTCCATCGAGGTGAACACTGGCCCTCAATCCGTCCGTTGTGAGCATTTTGGTCTTTTCCGCATTGATTTTAACCCAAATGACTGGCCGATGTGGGAAATGTCGTTTAAGATGTCCGTTGCTTCGGCACCCGTGTCGGCGAAGACGGGTCTATCGTCGGCAAACATTAAGTCGGGTGAGTTGTCGTCGTATCGAGCTTCAAGTCGTCCATCGAATGCTTCGCGCATAATCGCGTCGATCACAACATTGAAGATAAGTAGCGATGCGACGTCTCCCTGTCGGACACCCGTTTGAATCGGGAACTCCTCGGATAGGTCGCTTTGAATATGAACGCTGCTGGTTAAGCCGTCGTACGACGACGCTTGGAGAATTTGGATGATTTTCAATGACACGTGTTCGGTTACTAAGGCTTTCCACAAGCTTTTCCAATCGATGCAATCGAAAGCGGATTTTAAATCGAGCAAAACGACGACAGTTCGTTCTCCGCAACGAATTCTTTTTTCCATTAGCTGGTGGAGTGCGGATATTTGATCAATACATCCTCGTTGTGGTCTTAATCCCGCTTGCTATTTCCGGCTCGTTTGTTCTCTATGTTTCTGGAGTGATTTTCGTAAATAGTTTGCCGACGATCAAAAGGAGCATTCCCGACTGTCACGTTTCTCCAAAATTGGGACAACGACCGCTTTTCTCGACCCCGACGGGACACGATCCGAATGCCATATGTGTGTTATGAGACATGAAGTCGTTGTGATAAGACATCACCTCCGGCTTCGATCATTTCGGTGGTTACTTGTTCGATAATCCGCGGTTCGGGTGCTGAATCTTGTGGTGGATCGAATAAATTAGGCTATAACTCTAGGACCATTGGGGTCATATTTTTCGCCTTTTTAAGCGCAGAGTAGATTTTTATTAACTTATGAATACTTTTCCGCTATCCCTCCTGGACTAAAATCCCACTTGGTAACGACGCATCCAGGAAATACCAACAGCAGCATAAAAGCACAGATCACAACAGACCACTTGAACTCAGTCTCACATGCAATTACAATTAAATTTCAAAATCAGTAAAATCAACACCAGGAAAGCTCGTTGATGACGGACTTAACAACCTAATGCTAAAACACCTTCCTAAAAAAGCAGTAGTGCTAATAACATTCATTTTTAATGGCTGCCTCCAATTAGGATACTTCCCGCAAAATTGGAAAGAGTCAATCATTTTACCTCTCCCAAAACCCGGCAACGAAAGTATCTAGCTATAGACCCGTTAAATTTTTCTGAAAAACTTATTCTAGCCAAACCTTCACTAATGAGGACAATATCATACCAAGATTCCAAATGGTGCAAATTACACTATGCATCACACGATACCCACATCAAAACGGTTTGTGTATGATGCGGGTGTCACACTTAGCATTCATTTTTCTGCAGCTCTTTCGTGTAACGATTGTGATGCCTTTGTAGTCTACGGGACTACTCATCCGACTCATCCCCGCAGGAGTACCTCAAGGGTCTTGCCTAAGCACACACCTTTACTATATTTACACAGCAGATATTCCCACGACCACCGACTGCAAACTTGCAATATTCGCCGATGACGATACATCCTCCAATAGCCCTAACGAAATTATCACTACTCTTCAATCACAGCTAGACGTACTCAACAACTATTAACACAAATGGAAAATCAAAATCAATACAACCACAACCCAAGCCACCTTCTTCCCGAAAAACGAACAGCGAAAACTTACAACCACCGGGTATCAATATCCTAGGCACACAAATTCAATGGAAAAAAACCATAAAGTACCTCGGGATCCACCTTGAGGAGAAACTCAACTTCCATGAAAATACCAAACAAACTATACATCAAAAGTGCACAAGATTCTGCTAACTTTATACCCATTGATCGACAAGAAATCGCACTTATCCCAGGAAAAGAAACTCATTCTATACAAGGCTATTGTGAAACCAGTAATTCTCTATGCAGCGCCAATATGGAGTAACTGTGCAATAAACGCATACAGAATCGTTACAAATTGCACAAAACAAATTCTTATAGTGATGAACAAACCGTGGCTTACATCAACAAGAGAAATCCATTCAATAGCAAACTTTAATAACTAAGAAAATTAAAAAACCTAAAACGTAATTTCTTAGCAAAAACCAGCAATCAGCAGTAGAAAATACGTCTACATCACCCTAGAGATCGGATAAGTCCTAACATAACACAAAACTAAAAAGATGGTTATCTAGTACCTTTCCTCTCGACCTAATTATCTATTTTTAAAGAATTTGGTACTAAAATGAATAAATAAATAAAAAATAAATAATTATCGAAAACGGAATATTGGAAAGCTTCGACACCTATCGGGCGTGGCCCCGGGGCATTTCCTAAATGACAAAAAAGAAACTGATGAAAAGGCTATGAATGCGGCTATTGATCACAACTCGCGCTGCAGCTTGGATGCAATAGTTTTTTCTGCGAAAATGGAATTTTTCTACTGACTACTGACATTACCACCTGAGGAGCTGGGGAACAAAACCAGACTTGTCCCAATAATTGAATTTTATACTAGAGCAAAAATACTGAATTCAATAGTTGCACATGAGCTAAAATTTGTGCGTTACAATATAATTATAGCTTATTATGTAAATAACCAATAGCCTATTTTTTGGGCAAAAAAATACATATTTTCTATATTTTTTTTATATTTTTTAAATGGACAAGTCCGGTTTTGTTTCAAAACGATGGACATCTCCGGTTATGATTCAAAATGCTATGGACAAGTCTAGTTTTGAAAAAAAAACAAGGTTTTATCATAGTCAATTTTTAATTAAAAACTCTTCAAATTCTCCCACATCCGGTTCACAACAATCACATTCTTCATCTTCATTATTATCATCATCTACTTCAATTATGTCAGCAACTGCAGCTGTGGAGTTATCGAATATATTATTTTTAAACCAGTCAAGCTCGGGATTTTGCATCCATTCATCTCCAAACTGTTTCTTCAAGATGTTCTCTACATCTTTCTTCTTCTTCGGATTTATTTCATTGGCCATTGAAAGCCTCTGAAGTCTCCTAGGGTGATTTTTTTTTTGGCTTTAAAAGTGACACTGCATTTTCTGAGGGCTCGTTTTCATCTATGTTGTAATCTTTTATGACTTTTACGCCCAAGGTTATGTGTTTTAAAACTGCACTGGGATCTCTTCTTCCTCTAATTGTACTGCCACGGCCATGTCCTCTTCCTCTGTCCTGACTGCGGCCCTGATTTCTTCCTGTTAGCAAAGGAGTTGAAGAAGGAGTTTCTGATTGTACAAGGGTTGAGTTTCGCTCTATTATTATCCTTTTCGCATCTCGTATACTTTCTACTTTTTTATAAAATTCTTCAAGCTTCTTAATATTATAAAGATACCAGTCTGTAGCCAATACATGCACTTTGCCATGCTTTGCGTAAAGTTCGTGATACGTCCTTGGGTCTGAAATGAATGGCTTTTTTCGTAAGTCCTTCTCCACCCTCCCAAATACCCTATCTGCAGGTAAGTAACTATGACCGCGTATCGGAAAAGTCAGTATGATCTTGGTCACATTAACAGGGGCGTAATTTTTCAACCAGAAAATCAATGTGTGGATGACATGCGAATTTTTGTTCTGCCCTCCACATCCGTCCGCAAAAAGGCGCAACACTTGTATTCCAGAAAAATCGGTAGCCACTAAGTAGGTAAAAAGAGCAGATGCAATTTCAGAAGATCCTTTTTTCGCTTGATTTTCGGTCCATGTAAAGAAATGTGGATCTTTTGTAGCCATATCAGTTATACAAAAAGAATAAAATCCAATTTGCCGTAAATAAAAAGATTCCTGAATTGGTGTTTTTGGGAGGGGTTGAATTTGCTGAAGGTCAAAACATATTATGAACGAGTTTTCAGGTTTTTGTTTGGTAAGAGAAAAGAATGCTTTAGCCCTAGTTGTATGGGCACGGAGTTGAAGTTTTAGTAACTCCAGTTCTTCGGGATGCTTTTCGATTTTCTGCTTATTTTTTAATAGTTCGCAGGTGCTGCAAATATCTGAAGATGGTGACGAAAATCCTATATTGAAATCATTTTCAAAAATTTTTCGGAAAAACCATTGTGAAACTTTTAGATCATGAGCTGCTGAGTTATTGTAACACTCCCATAGTTTTTTTATGTTTAGTTCATAAGACAGGTAAACCCTCTTAGATTTGTTTCGGTTATAATGCGACTCCTTTGCAGGCAAAGCCCCAAGGAATTTTCGGACAGATTCCCTTTTATCAATACTTTTGAAACTTTTTCTGTCTCCTCCTCTGCCGTCACGTGGCGTTTTGCCTTCAAATAACTTGCTCGCAATCAAATTTACCCTGTATTTACTGAGCCCAAGAGCAGCAAAAAAAAAAGATTTGCAGACTTTTACCAACCTCTTTGAATCGCGAAAAAAAAAAGTAACTTACAAAGTAATTATTTCTCTGCGGTTTACGCGATTCCTCCCTCGATCGCTCTCTTTCTATGGGACACGGTGATATAAGTCGGGACAAGTAAATATCCTGTGAAGTTTTGCCGTTTTTTCATAAAGTAACTTGCGATTATACACAATTTCCTTAAATGTAATAGTCTGGCACTCAAATTTCCCCTTTTTATGTTCCCAAACACTTTCAAAATTTAAAGCACGTGGGTCTTTATCCGCGTACCTAAAACAACATTAACAGTCATTTTAGATTAAATAATAAAATAATGGGGTACGATATCAGGAAACCCCTAGAGGTAGATGTACTCACTTCGAATCCCGGTTGTTTTTTGCTTGCCGTCCTGTTTTTTTTCGTTTACGGGAACCGTCATTTATATTAGCCACTAAACTGTCGTTTTCATCCATTATTTTACGTGTTTTCAACTGTAATTAATTCTCAAAGTTATAACGAAAACGAAAATAGCACAGCGGATTTTCTTTTTTTAATTAACAGCGTCGCTATATTTGATTTAGGACTGCCATAAGAAAAATAGAATTGTTCTAAGCAACATGTTTGGTTTAGATTGACATTTTTAGTACTAACGAATATTTCTCCTTATATTGGGGCCGCTTTTAGTAATGCACGTTGCGTGCTTTGAATAGAGAAGATAAGGAACCGAAAATAGCGTACATGTACACGGATTTGAGGGAAGCACTTGGGATCAAGAAATTTTCTCTCCAATTCTCTCCCTCCACTTTAACCACAACAACAAAATACATTCACTTTACCCCACAACAACAAAATACATTGTCGATCCCGGACATAGGCGTAGTGAAATTTGTTCAGGTTTTGCGAAGGGTCTGCTTCAAACATTTAGCCAAGTGAAGCGTTTTCACCGAGATGGTTGCTGAGAAACGATATCCCTCCCGGTTTTTGAATGAATATAACACAGCCACTGACCGGGATCGACACAAATACGTAAAGAATGCTATTTATTAGTGTTGCCAAAATGCTTCCCCGTGCTTAATAAATTGCTCTTCCTCGTCTTCTCTATTCAGAGGTTGCGTGCGCAATTGACTTATTCAGCAACACACTTCCATTGCTGAATAAGTCAATTGCGCTCACAATCTGCATTACTGAAAGCACCCAGTAGTTCGGTTATGATTGGAGAAAAAGTTCTTTTGAATTTTTTCATTTATTTACAGGACAAGTCCAGTTATGAACCAAATCGGTATTTTTAAAAATTTTTTTCGGTGGGTTAGGGCCGCTTTTGGGGGGAAATATTTCAGGGGTCTATAGACGTGACCTTAGAGAATACAAAAAAAAAATAAAAAAAAAACGGTAATCGTGGACAAGTCCGGTTTTGTTCCCCAGCTCCTCACCTCATTCCTCACACCAGGTACGAACACTTGATGTTACTGGGTTTGCCCTATTTAAACAGTTTTGCAAACAATCAACAATCATATTCACATGGAGACTCTGATGAGCAGGACATGCAGATCCTCGAAGGCTTGTCGCAGAGCATGTCGCACCATATGATTAGGCCCATGATAGCTTTCGGGGCTTTAGTTTGGTTGCAGTGAATGGCGCTTAAAAGTTTCAAAACTGATTTAAGTAACGGTGCCATCAGTACTTGTCGAACGTCAACGATGCAGTGCAGACTCTCTTCAAGCAGGTACCACTGCACCTTGAGAGAGAGAGAGAGAAATCCACCATAAACGTGGCTGAAAGCGAATGGCTACCAGAGCGCTGGTCTTAGGCGAGGAAGATTTATAATAGTCAACATTATAGAAGAAATTTCAGAAACAAACGGCCACCTGGGCACTGGACTGTCTAATACCTAGGGCTAATTTACAATAGGATAGTGTCAGTTCCTCAAGCCTGCCTTTATCAGGGATTTATAAGTGGGTCATTAGATTCCACAGAAATATTGCACTTGACACCACGTTTCCGAGTACCCAGCAAAACGAGACCCAATTTTCCCTACGTCAAAATACCCTGCAACTATTTTGGAAGAAAACTTCCACGTTGATTGTGCCTTGATGGCAGCTTGACGGTCCAAAAACATTTTAATTTTGGCAACCCTTAAAAATCTTTCACAAGGTTGGACCTAGGGCAGGGCTCAATGTCAGTCTGGAAGAATGAGGTCCACCTGGAGAGTCTGCTGCACTTTAAAATCGCCGCGATCCGTTTTATTTTGAGCCACCAAACTATAGCGTTATAAGTACCAACAGATTTAACAGTCTTGTTTTACATGCAGTACATTTTTAGTGAAAGATCCCGTGTTTCACCCAACAGCCTTTTACAGGCCCATATCCCTGGTGAGGTAATCATGTGCTGCCTGCCAGTATAACAGGGCAGCATTTTTATTTCAGTGGAGCAATCGCTATTATAGCAGCAATAACGTGTTGTCAGACCTGCCATATACCTATGATGGCTGAAATAGACGATGATGGAGCAAATGGCGTGGTCTCAGATGGGTTTGGGACCTAATAGGAAATCGAAAGCACCGGGAGCTTGTTTGGCGATTTGGAAGATGTGGTCGTTCACCACCTATGAGTTTAAGGCATTTGACACGGTTGGGGGATGTTGCACCTCTTAATGGGAAGACGATATTACTTCGTTTGGAAGTGCATATTACATTTGACTCGATTCATAAGGCCCCATTTCAGAATGAGTCCAAAGCCTCAGTGGATAGCTGAACGAAAGCTCGTTATCATCATTATTGAAGGCCTAAGATTCACCCAGCATAAGAGTACTGTCATCAGCGAAGGCTGAGACTTATACCCAGGACACACCACACAATGACGTAGACCCATACAAGAAATATGGAAATAAAATGCAGTCTACGTCATTCTGACGTCATAATCAAGATTAAGAGTGCTGGTGTGTCCTGGGTGTTAGTCGTTTAGGAATTAGGTAAAAACCAGATGACCAGGACCAGCAGATATGGTATGGGGTTAGATTTGACACCCATTCAATACTATGTATCTCGATTGAATAGCTAGAATAAAAGACTATTGAGCTGAGTTGCGAATTAGCTTACAGAGCAAAGTTCCATACTCTATCGAAAACCTTAGAGATATCTAAGGCGAACAAGCTAGACTCACCAAATCACTGCGTACGATACAAAAAAAGAAGCGTAGGATGTCCAAGAGACAGGTGACAGACAGATGGGTGACGTGCTAAAATATATAAGAAAATTTCTAAACAAGCTGGAGAAAACTAGCAAGACCCTACAAGTGTTACAAAGACTGTAACCTCATTTAAAGAAGATGGTAGATTAACATGGCTTTCTTAGTTTGAGTTTTCAGTCAATTCGTGGAACTCGGCTTCTCGGCGCTCTCAACCCGGCTTCTTTAGTTTTGTGCGTTCATGCAATCTCAATTAAGCCATCTATTCGGCCTGCACTTGAGACATGTAGAATTAGGAATGAATAAACGCATTTCTGCCGGTATGATTCGTTTGATGTGGATAGAGGCAGAATTCACGATTTTCTTTTGAAAAACGAGCAAGTCACATCCAATTTCTCTAAAGCCTAAACCTAATACGACGTACTGCTAACTTACTTATTTGAGGATTTTGACACATGCCCTAAATCTATGAAAATGTCAAGTGTAAAATGGATTCCGTAAATGCAGATTTAAGCAATTTGTTTAATTTGTGGAAAAAACATAAACCGCTTAGAAGTGCTCAACAAAATAAAAGGAAAAAATTTAACTGAAAAATTATTTGGGGACGTACGGATGCTTGCGCTTTGTGCCCTTCTAACGGCACCGCACGTAACATGCGAGATTTTAACGAATATATTCAAGTTCATTACGTCAATTTATGCCGGTGCTATATGAACTCGCATGTTCGTACTTTAGGTTACGTAACTCTTTACGTTACCGTGCGTCATAATAGGTTCAAGCTTAAGTACGCCATTCCATAAAAATCTGAGAGTTTTAATATTATTATATTTAATAAAAAGTCAATACGTGATGAAAAGTCTTTCTCTGAATTAATATCGTTTTTTGAGATAACGGCGATCATTTATTTTGCATTCCAAGTTTATTCTAAGAAATACGAAAATTGGCTAAAATTTTTTCACATTTCTCAAAAACGCCTTTCTCCTTCATAAGATGCAATTTCACGCTTATTTCACTCAATTTAACTTCGCTCATTTTGGCTGGTTGTCAACAATCGTTATTTAGATTTGATGGCAGCCGCCCGCCTGATAGACACGTCCAAATGTTCTCTTTTAGTTTGAGCAAAAAATCACGAATAAATTGAATCAAGAAGTCAATGTCGCCAGGGCCGTGCCGTGTCTACCTGTGAAATGAAAATGGAGAAACTACACGACTAGCATAGGTTCGCAGGAGCTTTTTAGTGATTGACAACGACAATTGCGAAAGGATGCCTGTGATGGGCTGTGATTTATTCGAGACGTTCGCCAAATGCCGAGTAGTTTTTTTCACGTATTCCATTTATTTTTATATTTTGGAGACTTCTTATGCCAAAGTCAGTTTTGATAACATTTGGTACTAGGGTACTGCATTACACTTGATAGAGTTATACGTACGTGCCAAATCGATTATTAATGGCCGATATAGGTTCACTTTGTAGTGTTTTGAAATAAAATAGTCCAGCAGAATTAATAAAACAGATTTGATGCATTTATTTTGGAAAAAAGGAGTGGCCGTCTTGTAGGAGATATGACGCTCAAAGATACCTGCAGCCTGCACAATTTTCTAGACTGTCCCAGGATGAGGAGACTGAGTTCCGAATCTGCATGGAAGACGACGAGACTTCCAAACATGTTCTCTGTGCGTATTTTTGTGAAAATTTCTAATTGTCACTTCTTACATCCAAATGTCGAAATGTTTCCGTCTGATTTCCGTCGTCCTTTTTCAGTCTTAGATTTTCATCCGGGCTCAGTCGAATTTACCCAATTTTCAGTACATTTTCAGTTCCGTGGTTCCGTCTCTTGTTCAATACCAAAGTTAAGTTTCTGCTCGTTTTCCGACTAGTCTTAAACATTGAAAAATTCCATAAATTTTCAGTCTATTTTCAGTGTTACATTTTCATCCAGGACTGCTCCTTACTGTCGCATCAGGACCACGTGAAGCTTTAAGCCGATCAGAAATCTGTCGATCTATATAAAATAGCCATATCCAGGGAAGTATGGCCAGGCGCTAAATCCCGAGAGCGCGTTCCTGGATCGCAGCGGAACTAGCCGAACCCCAGGCTATCTACTTATATAAATATAATTGGAGTGTCTGTCTGTAATTTCAAAATAATTATGTTTTTTTAAGTTTTTTTGGTTATTTACATGTAATTAAAACAAAATCCACTATTTTTAAAATTTTTGTCTGTCTGTATGTCTGTATGTCTGTATGTCTGTATGTCTGTATGTCTGTCTGTTTGGCCGCGGTAATCTCGGAAACGGCTGGGCCGATCGGGATGGGACTTTCACTGGAAGATTCAGTATTTTTGCGAGCATGTTTTAGGCTATTTATATACACCGTATATTAGCTCTATCTGTATGTATGTATGGATGTATGTATGTAGACAAAACTTAAAACTTGATTTTGACCCACTTCCATATAACCGTTCAACTTCAAATTTTGCACATATATTTAGTTCGGGTGACAATGTAATCTGACCACTTTGTAAAAAAATCAAGATGGCGGTTCCAAGATGGCGGGTGAATTTCGCAATTGGGCTCGCCGATCCCCGACATGGGTATCAAATGAAAGGGGATGATAATTAGAGTACAATTACCTATTTTTTGTCATTATAAATTCAAAATGGCGACCAACTATGCCGGACTCACCTTTTCTTTACAACCCACTCGATATGGGTACCAAACAAAAGGATATGACAAGTAGAATACTATTACCTGAGCGGCGTCATTCAAATCTATCTATCTATATAAATGTAAATGGCGTGTCTGTCTGTGATTTAAAAATATAGTTCTGTTTCATATGGTTATCGATCTTCTATCTATCTATCTATATAATTATAATTGGAGTGTCTGTCTGTGATTTCAAAACCCATTTTTAAAATTGTTGGCTGTATGTATTGCAATGGGAATTTCACAAAAAGATTTAATACTTTTGCGGCCATATTTTAGGCGAATACGACTATCAGATACGATTATCGGTACCGACTATCGTGTCCGACTACCGGGTTACTTTTTAGTCTAACCTATAGGAGAAGGAAAGCAAATGATCATTCGAATTGTATACTTGACAGACCTGTATCTAAATATCTAGATATTCCAAAAAATATCCTGATCGTTTTATAGGAAACATTCACGGAACAATCGATATTTAAATAGGCTCTTTCAGGTCTACAATTGCAATGATAAAAAGTTTGTACTCTATCAGGGATATATTTTTCCCGATTATCGCCTTCGGTTTTTCAGTCTGATCCGACAGTAGAATAAGGTTTCGAAAGGCAGCCATCGATATTTATTATCGGCCTTGAAAATACTACTCCTTCTGAAACTTCGACTCTTTTAAAAATGACTTCCACTTTTTGACTTTCCTCGCTAGGAAGGATTTTTATTGATTGTAATAATAGGTACGCATTCTTTCTGATTCTGGCTTCTTTTTCACTCGAAAAAAAAAATTATTTTGTTGATATACATATACTAGCGAGCCGTAATTGGGATTCCATTTTATAGAAATAAAGAAGTATGCATAGCAAAGGGAACTTCCAAAACCTCAATTTCAGTAGACAATTTACAATATTAAAAAAGGAAACCGCAAACAATGTAAATACAAAAGTCGCATGCCATATTATCCTACAAGAGAAATTAGGTAAACAGGTGAATGTTCAGGTATTTTTTTGGGTCGAAAATTCGGCCTTCCAGGAATGGCAATAAAAAAACGACTACCTGTTTTTTATGATGGGTTAAAAAGAAGTCTATGAATAGGATATTTAAAACAAGGTTCTGCCAATTATTGTAACGGTACACTTTAAAGGAAGCTAGAGTATTTCATTCAACACTTTAGTCTTGAAGAAGGCTTTGAATGATCGAGTTTTGTTTCGTAACGAAGTGATTTTGTGACGAAGCAGTTTAACCTTGGTTATAGAAAAAAAATTGTTTTAATTGATTTGGTGATTTAGCGTGAATTTATTGAGATAATTTTGAATTTTATTTTTTTTCCCAGTCTGTGATTTTTTAAATTAAAGTGGAAATTAATAAGTGTAAATAAGAGATATCTGTGAAAATTCGAGTAGGCGTTGCAAGGCACGCGGGTTTTTGCTAGTTACATATATATTCGGCAAAAATGTCCAAACCACCGTAGCCGCCGGTTTTGTACTTCTTCGATCAGTTAGTGCGTTTCCATGACAGCTTGAAGCTTACTTGAAGCGTACTTCAAGTACAAATGTAAACGCAAGCAGCTCGACTGGAGTCGATCAAAAAGATTTTTGTGATCGGCTCGAGTGCTTGTCATGTAAACCGAGGTTGAAAGCTTGAGTGCTCGAAATTGCGAAAGTTAGGGCTGTAAATGTGTCTAAAGGTAATGTGTGGGAATATGAGGAGACAAAAATAATAATGAAGAAATAAAAGCACGATAAAAGGAAGAAATAAAAGAAATATAATAGTAACTTCAAATGACAGCTAAAGAACTCAAGCTCAGTTTAAGCTAATATGCCGCTTCAAGTAGGCAGAGCATATACGCGCTCGAGTACTTGAGATTTTCAAGCCTTCGAGTACTCAAGCTGTCATGGAAACGTAGTAAGTGTCTGTTGATCGCATCTTTGTCTAACTGTCGCTTCGAAGGCGATGGCGGAGTGAGACACCAAGAATCTGCCTCGAGCACCGCATTTGGAAGACCACGAGCTTGAACAGCGACCACGTTTCCGATCCACAAAGAGGAATCAAAAGGATCAACGTTCGGTAAAGGCGTGCTTTCGCTTTGGTGCTAATATACATTATGTTCGTTATGCGCCATTTGAGCTATAGGCGAATGTTGATGTTGTCTGGCCGTTGCGGCTGTGAACGTTGGCGGTCGATGCCACTTTATTTTCTACAACCAATGATCCCAAATATTTGAACATCGACTTGTGTTCCATCGAGATGAACACTGGCTTTCGATCCCTCCGTTGGGAGCACTTTGGTATTTTCCGTATTGATTTTTAACCAACATGAACATTTGAGTTTGAGTCTATGATTTTCACAGCACTGTATATGAAAACAGTCCTCAAAATCCCTTAGCAAGATAGAATTTCAAATGAAGAGCTATGACGCCGTGCCGGCCAAGAATGGATAGACGACCAAATCAGGCAACGGCAATGGAATTGGATTGGCACGATGCGAAAAGGAGAATCTAGCCCAATAGGCCAGGCCCTTGACTGGAATCCGCAAAGATCCCGTCGAGTCGGAAGACCTAGAACAACGTGGAGGAGAACCCGCAACAACTGGAAGATCTTGGTCGGAACTGAGAGCTATCGCACAAAACAGAGTCCGCTGGAGGCCAACTAATTCCGCCCTATGTCCCATGAGGGATTAAAGGGGAATAAAGTAAAGTAATGTTTACCCATACGAGCTGAAGATTTTCTGATTGCATAAGTTTCAATGCCCGTACAAATATTCTTAAAACATATTATGAATATTTCGAAAATAATCATTTCGGTATTATATTTGAATTATGATTAATATACGAAAATCGTACATCTCCGAAACTCAAGCAATGAATATGACTGTAAGCTTAAGATTCACTTGAAGCTGGTGAATTTTTTATCTGCAGCTCCATCGTTGCTGCTGTACTGAATTACCAAAATGTTCGTGCTCGTTTTCCAAACATCTTAGAATGTCCCAAATTGCCTGTTACGTCTCTATGTTAATATTTCAGGTTTATTCAAGCGAAACAAAAGAACTCCCCTGAGTGATTTCAAATCCAATCTAGGTTCGTACAAAACACATGCTAAACATCTTCAAGGATTGCCAATTCGCATTTACAGAATCTCCGTCTGCCTTGCAGCGATAGTTCTAACGGAGCCAGGATGTCTCTATTCAAAAAGTCGAATCCAATTTTCATGCTCCCCACTCGAGCGGCTGCAATTTGACTCGTTTCCGAATCCCCCCTGCAATGCACATCTGATTGCACGACAAGGACGCAGGACACAAAAGAACAAAAGTGGATTCGTAGTTTCCACCCTGATTGCATTGCCTGTTCTACATCCGCCCCCCGAAAAGGCGGAGCGGCAGGTTGGGGCCCCTTAGTTAGTAGGCATTGTGGGAGCTTAAGACTAATTTCTGCAAGAAATCTGGGCCACCCCTTGAGGATCCGGGCAGGTCCTGTGGAATGGAGTCATGTTGTGTTAGCAACAAAATCTGGTGTTTTGTGCCGAGTTTTTGTTGCTCCGCTTATGCAAATTGTTTGAATTTCTTAGTTCGTGCATTTGGATGTTTGCAGGCTGTTTTTAGGTGCGCCCAGGATTGCCGTGCAGGAGAGGTCGATGCCAGGTGAAGAGGCTCTTTTCTAGGTGAGCTCTGCTCCTACCACAATGCACACTTAAAAATCCTTTGACAGCATTCCGGCACCAGAATAATAGCCTTATGCATTTGTTTACGCTCCAAGTGTTGCATCGGGTATGTGGGCCTCTAAGAGGGTAGTTTTTGCCGTAAACCGCAGCTTTTACCTCTGGAGAGAATGTGTGCGGCTTTCTTTTATTCCTTGACATGTGAAATGGTTCCTTTGGGGGGGATTATTTCTCCTCGTAACACATGAGGATTCTCGGTTTACTGATGTGGAAAACAGGAATTGTTTCTGGTGAAGGATTTCGATTTGTTGCTTTATATCTGCACAACATATACACATATATACCTTTCTCCCTCTGTCTCTATCTGTCTAAATTTATCGACTTTGGATTAGGGTTTGTTGGGGGCCATAACTTTTCAACTCAATGAATATTTGATAAAAGGCTCAGGTATAATAAATTCTTTTATTTGCTTATAAATTTGCAATAAATCACATCGGAATGCAGGTATTCAACGCCTTTTCATTTCCTCTCCGTCTTCGGCCGAGTCTGTTTCTTGTCATATTAAATAAATTTAACGCCACCCACCGGTGCCGGTTTCTTCTGCTTCATTACCTGAATAACGTATCCGGATTTGGAGGAGACGACACATATTTGAATGTGTGGGCTTTATACTGTTTCGCGGATTTTGTAGGGAAAGCCTGCATTAGCATTAATACCCGGCATCTTCATGTATATTGAAGCTTAATAAAATTTTGTTTGCTCTAGCTTTGCATTAAGTAGTTATGAATACGGGGATCAGAACCATGGGAGTATAGCCGCATAAACGGGAGACTTGCTGGAGCTCCTTTGATTACAGTCGAGGCTCTTTACAGGTTCTTGAAGGGTTTTGCCATTCATTTTTGTGTTTTTATTATAAACAATTTACATCGAAAATATTTAATAGAATAAGTGTAAAGCATTAAAACATTTCCATTTGTGGCTAAACAGAAAGTATTTTTGTTACTAGCGTGTTTAAAGATTAAAATAAAAATTTGAAACTTGATTAAAATATGTTATCTGCTGTTTGAACAGTTGTTGGAATTATCAACCCAGAGTAAATCCTCCCGTCACATCCTCTATGAATCCCTCGTGGGAATAATGGTTGCCCCATCCTACTCCATAGGGTAAAATTCACTGTTGGTAGAGGCTGGCCATAATGCCAAATACCTGATCTCGTAAAGTTGATAAGATTAGCGTAAGAGGACGATAGGATTGAGAAGTTCCGCGAACATGGTAAGGTTGATTGTGTAACCCTATCTAGTGTTACTCTCAGGTCAAATTAAGGGTCTGATCTTATCTCCTTATCTCTTTTGGGGTTACGGAAGGGTAACCAAGATGTTAAACTCTAGAGTTCGCAACTGCACCGTAATTGGTCTCATTTTTCTATGGGAAGATCTAAGCTTGGTCTAGTTGTAAGCTTATCTCGAAGGGAGTTGAATGATGGAAAAGATTAAGGGAATCGTCATGTGGATGGAAATATGGTTTATACAACGGAACCTCAATTACTGCCAGCTGCTCGCACAGATTGTGAACGTTAAGAAAATCGACGTCGGATTTGTAAGTAAGCAGTACAAAAGCTAACACCGTGGATTCTGACAGGCGGAGATAAGCGGAAAAGCTGCAATAGGGGTGTGGAAACCGAGTCATGAAGGAAACTGGAAGAAGGTTTTGGGCAGGCAAGGATAGTAGGTGTATATGTCGCAGTAGCTAAGCGGCACCTAGTTTCACGATGAAGCAGTACATGGCAATAGTGGAATAGTTGACTGCCGAGGCCAGCCGCCATAACCCCAAAATAATAGCACGAACAAAATAAAAAGGGCTGTATATTGTGGCACGGCATAAAAATGCAAGGGGCGCTTCTTGGACGATTATTGGAATCGTTTTCGCGACTCAATGTGGGGTTAGAAAACAACGGCGGAGTAAACACCTACCAAAAAGGCGAAAAGGGTCTAGTCACTTTCAACAGCGTTACGGTTACTAAAGATATCAAATTGTCGGGAAGAACAGAAAAGCGAAGCAAAATCCCGACATAGGCCCTTGTAGGAGAACACTGAGCAGAGAGGATGCCCTAATAAAGGGTCACACGCATCACCAAAGTCTAGAAATTAACAAGTCTTTCATCTTCATATGGTTAATGAGTGAAAGGCGAACAGCTATATACACAAGTTCTTCAAATGACGATGTAAGGCTATCAGAGAGAGAATGAAACATTTTCATACGCTTTTGCACACAAATAAACAGCGGAAACTTTTATGAGTTTATATGGGTGTATTGGTACATATTTGCTCGTTTGTTTTGATTTATGAAAGAAAACAGCTGATTCAATTTTCTTTCCTTTTCTGTTCTGTATACTTTGCCATAAAGAGAGAATCTGGCTTTGTCTCGACGAGTTCACAAAGTATGCGTTGAGTTTTGCTCAGCAATGATGTTCATATATGCACGCACACAACTAATGGGGGGGGAAATTTTGTATGAAGATGAAAGACTTGTTATTACTAGACTTTGCGCATCACCACGGGATGGCGCGGTCATGTGACGTCTCCATGCGATAGCGCTCAAAAATTCGAGAAGCTTCTAATGGAATTCAGGGAGGTGAGAAGAGGTCTACTTATAAGAGGGAAAAAGAGCCTTATAAGAGCTTGTGCAATGAAACAGATAGAAATCCAGAGAGGTGTGCATATAAGGTAGTAATGTCATCAACGCAGGGTAAGCGGTCCCAAAGATTACCTGGCCTGTTATGTCAAAAGGCATGGTACAGACTAGTGATGAGCAAAAATGGTCTTGTTCTTGCACATTTCGCAAGACCAGGAACAAGAACACGACTTAGTTATGCCTGCAAGAACAAGGACAAGACAGATTGAACAAGAACAAGACAAGAACAAGACAAGAACAATACAAGAACAATACAAGAGCAAGACTAGATTAGTATTGTCTTGTTCTTTTGCGTTTGCTCATCACTACTCAGCAGTGATGTTCATATATGTATGCACGCACACAACTAACTGGGTGAAAATTTTATATGACGATGAAAGACTTATTATTACTAGAGTTTGGGCTGGAGGGTATACGGAACAGAGCAATGAAGCTGGCTGGAAGTACCTGACGGATGCATGGAGATGGACAAGAAGTCATGAACCCTGCTTTTTGAACTATTTGTGTAGGGGACAAATGTAAGACGTAGATTTTGGCTGAAGAAGGAAATTGGTATCTTCTAAGAAATTTACTGACACTATGGGGCTTGATTAAAAAATTAGATATTAGTCCAATCAATCTAAAATAGCCCAGCGAGTTGTTCTCGATACCCCGATGTCAGAGTCGCAAATGGTAGGGAGTAGGTGAAAATAAATGCCGCAGCTAGGTTGTGACAGTTCTTTCCTTCACTTCTCTCTCTATCTTCCGACTAGAGCTGCTGTTCGACATTTCAAAATAAATACATGGTCGACAGTACAAAGGGGCCTTCCCTAAGTCTCTAGTGTGTCACATAAAAAAAAACAATCTAAAATAGCGCCATTTAATTTTTGCGTTAATTGCCAACAGGCAACAAAAATATGGTCATATAGGAAAAAAATTCTAAAAAAGAGCGTTTTTTTTTTTTGCTTTTGGAATGGCGAACCTAACCTAAAAAATCCCGGAAAGTGTAAAATACACTTTTTAGCGAATAAAAGAAAAACGTGACCTCGGATCGAAAAAAATCAAATTATAAAGTTGTAGCTGTTCAAATTATCTTTCGATTGATGTATATTGTGTTATAGGTTAGGGTGAAAAACATAGAGAAAAATGGGAAAAACTGTGGAAAATCACGTTTTTTTGATTTGTTAATAACTTTTGTTTAACCCCACTTACCTATTTGTTATTTGGTGCAAATATTGCTTCTTAATGGCTGAAACAATGGTGTTATTTTTGATGCGAAATATTGAACAGTTTCCTTGAAATTGCACTTTTTGGAAAAAAGGCGTTCTTGTAAAAACGTTCCTCTTGGTCCATGGATTTAGCTGGATCAATGTTCAAGAGCTTAAAATTTTCTTCAAAGATTGTACTATTATGTACATAAGTTATTAACAAATCAAAAACACGTGATTTTCGACAGTTTTTTCCATTTTTCTCTATGTTGTGCACCCTAACCTATAGCACAATATACATCAATTGAAAGATAATTTGAACAGCCACAACTTTATAATTTGATTTTTTTCGATAGGAGGTCACGTTTTTCTTTTATTCGCTAAAAAGCGTTTTTTACACTTTCCGGGATTTTTTAGGTTAGGTTCGCCATTCCAAAATCAAAAAAAAAGAAAACGCTCTTTTTTAGAATTTTTTTCCTATATGACCATATTTTTTGTTTCCTGGTGGCAATTATTAGATGGATTTGCGTAGATTGATTGGACTATATTTGATAATTCTGGCGCAGTTCATCGGTTAATGCTGTACCTATGATATTAAAAGATCTAATATCTTTAGTTTTTCCAGTCTAGACAAAAAATTTATAATTTCTTAATCTGTCCTGAAGGTATGCGTATATTCCGCAGAAGTATGATAGGGTGAAGATTTTGATTCGAGATGTAGCCAAAAGGGAAGCACTTTTCCTCTAATAATTTTTGTGAATGAATACAGCCTGCCCTTGAAAAATGTGTGAGTAAACGGCATCTAAATTTAGCTTTTGCAATTAGCGCCACTGGAAGATGCCCCTTAAGGCCAACATACACGGTCAAATTGGATGTACATCGAAGTGCGGGTGTACAACCAAAACTATCGATTGTGGGCCGGTCGGCCGATCAAAATACATTGGACTTATGGGTTTGATGAAAATCTGGATGTACATCCAATTTGACCGTGTATGGGGGCTTTAGACTTATACACAGAAGCTGCCCTTGAATATGTCTATGGTCTATTTGGAAACAGTATTTTTCACGAAGATGTTACCATGTGTATTTATGAGTTCCCTTTATTATATTGGAAAATAATTTACAATCGTATTTCTGCATATGCGAAAGTCGATAGCATAACGTGGCCTATTGTTAGTTGATCTTGATTTTTGATAGAGACTACCATCGTCCAATCTGTCACGTTGGTATGGTGGTATCTACATAAAAGAACATGTGCCACGAACATTCAGTAATCAAAAAATATTTTTACGCACCGTAAATAAAAGTATTACACTAATTTAAGATTTAAAAATAGGCTATTGACGGTGCCAGTATACACTTGGACAGTATACGCATGGAGTTTCTTACTGGGGAAGTGTGTCTTTAGACGGATATTGCCCATTATCACACATGCAATATAATGTTGAAAAATTACAATTTCCGGGCCCTGGGTGCTCATTTGAAATGTCATAGTAGACTTATACTTGAAATTTCGAATCGTAGACTTATACATACTTGAAATTTCAGGTCTGATCATCAATTCGTTATTTATTACCTTAGAAACCCCAGATGTCGATTTTAATTGGAGTCGGAATACAATTGGAAAATTCATATTTGGGCGGCCATTCATTTTGGTCATATTTCGGCGACTATTTTGAATTTCGAAAATCGGACTTCGAGGTCCAGTCGCTTTATCGTGTAGAAAAATCTCTACGTACAAAGTTTCAACATCGTAGAATTTATATTTTTACGCTTTGTAGGAAATTTTCAACGAAGCTCTCCATGATAGCGACATCTAGGATTGGCGTTAGATAGTAATAGAACGGCCTATGTTTCTTTCTTTCGCACAGGGTTAAAATTTCATTAAGATGATGGTTACACGGTGTAGGAGCCTTTAACTATTTTCGCAGCACACGCCACCGAAGTTCTTAGAAGACACAATCAATTCACAAATATCATCACACTGGTAATTTATTTTCGCAAAATGTTCATAAATTATAGCCTATAGCCCCCCTAGATAATCCCCCTTTCTATTGGTGAAAACCGTATGAAAATGAATACAGTAGCTTCAAAGATTAGCCCGAATATACACAAACTCAGCGTGACGAGGGCTTTAAATTTATAATCCAATACTTTGTAAAGATAGCGTCTCGACTTTCGACCTTAGAAACATGGACACCTTATTTCTATACTCCACAGGATGGCTTGAAACATCTAAAAGCCACCAAAGCTGTGGCACACGGACTTTGCCATTAAAACGGCTTTCTAAATTCTATCCCTGTTGCCAGTGGATGCAGCCCTATACTTACCTACGTACCAATAAATCAATCTCACTATGTATTTAAAAAATAATTTTAAGCAAATATTCGATGCCACACCCTTTTCTCTATTTTTCAAGATAATAAATAGAAATTCAACCCCTTAACGGTGCCTATCAAGTAGATTTTTACGATGATTTGTTTTATTACCCCTTTATTACCCTTTTATTACCATATATTGTATGAAATTTTATTTAATTTACCAAAATAAATGTATAAAACGTACAAAATCCCAAAATAATTCTAATAAAAACACTTTAAATAATTTAACATACAAGTTTTAGATTCATTATTCAGCTGAGAGCGTGTACCATGAAAAGGCGTAATTAGTGGCGAGTCATTAGACACAAAAACCCACGTGTTTTTTGATACAAAACTTCAGCATGCTAGAAATTACGTGTTTTTGCATAATTAATTCCAAATGAAAACATTTAAAAAACTGCTTGTTATGTTTACTTCTAAAACTGTAAGTTTAAAATTAATTTGCAAAAACTTTTATTTAAACAATTTGCGAAACCAGTACATGCACGCTTTAAATTGCTCGGAACTAGTTCTAAATTAGATCATTTAAAAAAACAGAACAAAACAGAAAATCATAAACTAAATGAAAGTTTACTTTTGCTTAAATTTTATCGTCATTAGTGTTTGCAAAAAATAAAATAACATTAAAATAAAATTTTACAACTCTTCTGGAAATTTCCCAGAGTTAAAGTTTATGGAAACTTATTAAATAAATCTCGACAATTTCTGACTCCGTGCAGCTTTCAGGTGACATCACTGCAGGCATTACTTTTAGTCTCGTTTTCTTAATTAATGAAAAACAATTTCCCCGGCATACATTTTAAGGATGTGTACGGTGAATGCATAATTAAAACTAACCCACATCCCAGGTAAATTGCTTTAACTGTAGTTTAAAATTTACCTTTAAATTGTGTGTATGTATGGGTGTGTGCCACGCCGTGTTGCCTACCATCCTGACATTCATCCTCTCCTGTCTGCTATCCGGACAGGATGAGCTTTTGTAATTGCGTAATGCAACTTAATTGCTAAGAAGGAAAACACGTCCTTATACGTGTGACCTTGGATGCTGGGGAACGGGGGGGTGTTGTAGAACGGCAGCGGGACAGCGCAAGGATATAGATCCTTGTTTTTACGGGTAAGTTTGTAATTTGGGAAGCGCGTGTAATAAAGTCAGCGAAATCTCTACTGCTGAGTTAATCCATGTTATTAGTTAGAAGATAGCGGCCGTATTTTATGCCAGCCCCGACATGCAGGTGGTGGCCGGGGTGGATCTTGTTTCGAACACTGTGCCGGGTGCGGCATCCTAGCAGCAAGATGATGGCAACAAAAAGGCTCATTAAAATTAACTCAATTCATTCCACGTACCTCATCCCATATACTGGAATCCATTTATTACATTCCCGGAGGTAACTGATCACATCAATAATTACCTTTTCGGGGGAGCCATTCAATTTCCCGAGCATTAACTAAACGGATCTAATAAAGGTATCTAAGGTTGGCTGCTCGAAAAAGTAGCCTCCGAGCCGCCGCCGGGAAGTTCGGATGGGATGAAATATATGCACAGATTCTACCCTTTCAAGGCTGTATCATCAATTTGTAGAAAGCTTCAACTGGAAAAAAAATAATAGTCCTGGCAATGAGCTCTTGCCTGTAGCCAGGTTGTTTAGCACGGATCCTGGCCGTGCCATTCGTGGAATATTAATCACTGCCGGGCATGCCGGAACGCTTCGCATGACTTTAGTTATTGGTAATTACCACAACCATTGGGCTCACTAACACAGCCGCAGTAGATTTATTTTATACTCCACAGTAAACGCTAATTATCTGGTTCCCAGCAGTTTCGACCTTCGTTAAGCAACGCTTTAGGGAAATCATTTAAATAACTACCAACAGCAAATTAATTACTAGTAAAGAGTTAGTGACTAATGAGGTGCGGTAGTGAAAAGTATGGCTCTGTATTTTATAACGCATTAGCACACTTTTCACGTATTACGGCATAAATAATAAATTAACATTTTTTTGTTTGGAATTAATGTAATCCCATCAGGCGAATCTATAGCTATACATAGGTGTAGAAAGCAGATAGGTTGGTGCAATCGACAACCCCGACCTAGGACTGATGCTTATCACACGATTGTGTAATCTCCCTCATTGAAAAAAACTTTGCACGAGTATATTGCATTGTAAATGGACTAGGTTGAGCTAGTCGAGCTTATGATATTCAAGAATCACAGGGGCCGTATTCTCTATTTCAATATTGTTAAATCCGATCCGAGAACGATACAGCTTTCGAGTAAAAATTTACCAATATTGTTTCTATTTCTATTTCTTGCATGGGGGCACCTTGGCAGGCACTGCGACCTATTTTGTTTGGTCTATTGTGCCATCCCCGTCTTTAAAAACCATAAAGGTTGAGGCTTCTTACATAGCCTAAAACTCATTTAGGGTTACTGTCCCAAATCTCCCTGGGAGTAGGGAAATCACGCTGGAGGAGGCTCAGTCTCTTCCTCGCTGTAGCCTCACAGTCGCACAGCAAGTGCTCCGCGGTTTCGGGATCTGTCCCGCAGAACCGACAGCCAGAGTCGGCCACCAGGCCTATTTTGTTTAGATGATAGTAAAGCGAACAGTGGCCAGTCAGGAGCTCTGTTATTATTTTAAGCTCCCACCTCTTGAGATTTATAAGTTTGCCCGCCTTAGCTTTATCGATTTGGATGAATCTTTTAGCTTGACGAGCACCCTGGGTCCTTGACCAGCTATGAAGGAACATCTGGTCAACCCAATTTTTAATGGCCATTTTTACGTGGCAGCTTGCTAAGCTACAGAAAGGTTCTGGACCAATAGGTGATGAGTGTGCGCCCACTCTAGCCAGGCCATCGGCAATTTCATTACTAAGGTGACCTTCGTGGCCCGGAATCCACATCAGCGTGACACTATTGTTCCTGCTGAGGAATTTCAGTGATTGGAGACAATCCAGGACAGTCTTTGATGACACTCTCTGCGATTTAATGGCCAGCAGTGCAGCTTGACTGTCCGAGAAAAAAACAATGTTAGAGCTATTTGGAGCTCTATTAATACAGGTCTGAGGACACACCTGGATGGCGAGTACCTCACCCTGAAAAACAGTGGAGGTAATGCCCAGAGCCATGGATATTCTGCTTCTTGGGCCATAAACACCCAGCCCTACCCCTTTATCGGTTTTGGAACCGTCCGTGTACCAAAAGGTCGTGCTTCCTCTAAAGAGAGAACGGTTTGTCAAAGTCAAGAGTAGCAGGAATGGTATCGGACAGAGATATCATTGGCTCCAGATTCAGCTCATTGAGGATCGATAAATGATCCAGCAGATCTCCTGGCTTAAAGGAGAATAGCTCCCGTAGACGCAGTGCCTCTGCCAGAGCCTCTTTTTTCACCATCAAGTGTAGCGGAGGGAGGTTCAGTAGGGCCTCCATAGCCGCAGTCGGACAGGTGCTTTTGGCCCCTGTGATACCAAGACAGGCCAGCCTTTGCACCCTGGCCAGCTTAATCATAGCACCCTTTTGTTTGGTCTTAGCCAACAGCTGGCAGTTACTCTATCAATATGAGATTTCCATGAGAGCTTTGGATCCAGGATTATGCCTAGATATTTAGCCTCCTTTGAGAAAACTATTTCTTTGCCGTCCAAAGAGAGAGCTTTTAAATTTAGCTTCCTTCTATAAGTAAATGGTACGATGACAGTTTTTTGTGGGTTAATACCCAGGTCCTTGCTACGGCACCAACTATGCACAAATATTGTTACATTTTCATGTAAAATTGAAGCCAATATTGTAATAGACAAAACGGTTTCTTTAGTTTCGTTAAAAAATGTTCTTATATACCAGTGGTCGGCAAACTGCGGCTCGCGTGCCTCATGTGGCTCCTCCACAAAATACCATGTGGGGATGGCTCATGCCTGGCTCCCGTCCTTGGATTTGACTGCATTGCTAGGGAGGCATGAAAAATTGCCAGAAGCTCTGCCTCGAAAACGATAGCGAAATTGATAAAGTTAATTGATGGGGAAAACACTCCAGCATACCCGACATTGATTTGGATCTGTCTGTATACAAGACAACGTCATGGTCCCTTGGTAGGTAGAGAGCGCGGTATACTGTGCGGTATTACTGTGCCCATAGGTCTTCTCGACCCAGCAACTCGCTTCACGCAGCCGCAGAGTGATATAGGCCGCCTGCTACCATACATTGTCAAGCACTGCATCTTAGCTTGTAGATGCTAATTCCTAGGAGTTAGCCTCTTCGTTAGATGAAGACGATTTAAAACCTTTATCCATGCCTACCTTAGTCCAAAATGGAGTATGAATGGTACTGCGTGAATGTACTACTAACGATGGACTGCGGATACCAGGCGAACTTCGGTTTGAATTAGCCTTCCAATGGTTATACGGAGCTCTGCCATGGGCGACCGTCCTTTCTCTTCTTAACACTTCAAACATTTCTGGGGTTTAAACAGCTCCCAAAAGGACGACCTACAAAGCCAGTTAGATATTTTTGGAGCCATGATTCAAGGTGTCCCAGTGAAGGAGAGTTTTCGGAATTCTTCTTCAGGGAGGGCAGTCTGAGCCTATACACCCAGGGATTGAGTACGTTGAGATCACTCCTTCATTGGGAGATCTTAGATCTCCTGCGGAAGTAAGGGCAATTAATCGGAGAGGCGAATCGAAAAAACGACCGCTTTCAGAAGATGAGGCAGCCCGAAAACGTTTTACATGATTTCTGGAAGTTGGCTACTTCCGTCTAGAGGCTGGTAGGGTCTGCGTGGCTCCCGAGGAAGAAAGGGATACCGATTTTCTTAATAAGAAGAGGCTTAGAGACTCGAAACTAGCGAAGGCTTTGGCAATACGGTTTGAAAACCTTCCGAAAAATCGGACGCACCCATAATGAAGTCTAGAACGACTCCGAAGCCGACCTTCTGTCAAATAGCAGAAAGTGTCAAAATTAGCGTGCTGGCGACTAACAATCCGGAGGCTCTTCTGATCACGAAACGACTAGTTACCGTGCAAAGAAGTCTTCTGGAGGCGATAGCCGAATTGGCTTATGGTTCAGAACAGGCCAAGTCCCTAGGGGTCGGTGCGCCCTCTCTGATGGGCCACCTTGAGCCCTGGAAGGAGCAAATCTTGTTGCTGCGGACGGGAACAAGCTGCCGCGCCGCCTTTTTGTCATCGGGTACTTTGCGGCAGCAACAGAAAACCCCATTGGCATTATGTTGAAAGGATAGGGGTCCAAAAGAAGACCCTAAGGGTGTAGGAGTGGAGAATACTCCACAAAGTGCACCGCACAAAATTCACAGAGATAACGTTGTCAGGATGGTGAACACTGCGATTTTGGGCTGATGGTAGGAGAAGCCTCTTTTAACGAGAAGGTGGCACTCTCCACTATCTCAACCTTACTGGCTGCGGCAAGCCCTAATGCCTAACCACGCAATACAAACAACCAAATAGCCTCCAAAGTGTTAGATGGTGCTGTTGGCGAAACGTCGGGGAAGCAACTCTGAGAAGACATGTTTCGGGGCTGTGGACAGGCGGGGCTGTGACCCCAAAACCACCATCGAAATCCTTAAAGACTAAAGGGGCATAAAAACTTGCAAAAGGGGAGATATACTCTTGTAAAAAAATCACAGGCAGGAAATATAATTTATGTGAAGTGGAAGCTTCTACCAAAGGGCGCTGAAAGACAATCTCGCTCCACCCTCAACAAGGGCAAGGGCCGGCGCTGTCTGAAGTAGAAATTTCCCCGACTATGGTTGGTCTTGACAGCTTTTTCCTTTTGGACATTTTGTTGGCAGCCGGAGAGGCGTGTGATGAGGCCACGGCCTGCCATGGACGTGTGTGTGAAAGGGGTCTTTAAAGTAGCCAAGTAACACTAACCCGCGAAAAGGCTATTAGAATATAGAACTACAGCAAGGGCCCTTGACGAATTTTAGCGCAATGAAATTCTTGTTGAGTATGAGTGATCTTGTTTTAGTGATTGTGTGTCCACTACAAAAAGAAAAAGCGAATTGAATAGAAGAGGGGAAAGTAGGAGTTCGAATTATCAGTTATCTATAATTAAAGCTTGCGGTTGCGCCCGTAAATACGTATTTTTATTGATTTTTTAAATATGAATCACCCATCTGTGATCACGGGGGAGGGGGAGCGGGTTAACCCAAATCTCAAGACATTTCACCAAGGAAGGAGGGGGGGGTCGAAAAATCGCCCGACGACCCGGAATGACCAAATAAACGAACACATTACTGGATTTCGGTGATAGTGACGACGCCCTCTTGGATCTGGCATACTCAGGCGGTTGCCCGTGTTCGATCCCCCTAAAGCCGGCACTGTAGCCACAAGCAAGCTGTGAGAAAAATCAGCTTAGCTCTAGCCGGTCCGAGATGGACCAAAGCAACTTTGTGCCGCTCTCTTCACTCAATATGGTCGACATTGGACGCAAATCGTTCAATATCTCTTGATCAGCTGAACAAAACAGATAAAATCTTGCACGCCGAAAGATTGGGACTTCACCACAACGACATATGTTGAAGTTGTGGCAATGAGGATGAGGAATAAACTGTCTCCTATGTAGATGCAAGGAGAGGGGAGACCTTCCTTGATTCGCCTTTCCTTTATGGATTGAATGAACTGCAAAACACTGGTGTTCCTGACCTTTATCGCTTTATTAAAAGCTCCAAATGGCTTGAAATGGCCTGAATTTTGTCCCAACACTAGAACGGCATCGTAATGGTGTGCCTAAGTAGGGGAGCAGACATTTCAACCTAACCTAACCTAGGTTGCTGACTATAATTTGTCGGCAACTTTTTTATTGTAATAACTTTCTAAATGACCCCACCTCTCCATTCGGCACCTTTTAATTTATAAATAAAACCAAATTGCCAAACTCGGACGAAAGTATCACACTATAAAAAAACTTAGTCTAATTTGCATATTTGAAACTTTTCTGATCTCATACTCAGCTTCAACTTATCTATCATCATTCATATTCCCGAAGGGTAAAAGTTTCATCTGTTCCACCTTCTTCTATCTGAGATCTAGCGAAGCACTTTTTCCCCAAAAAAGTGATTGAACAGAGAATCACAACAAAATTCAACGGGCAAAAAGGAAGACGGTCGTGAGCAACATCTGATGCCCGAGATCCTACAGCAGAGGAGTCGGAAAAAAACACTTAAATTTTCGTTGTTTGTAAAACAAAGCAAAGCACTTAATAATTTCCAATCACACAATCGACGATATCTAGATATATGTATCTACAAATATTGGCTTATGTCATCGTACGTGAGTAGAAATTCAATTTACTGACATCCGAACGAAAGTATCCTTTTTCCCATAAGTCACGCCGAAATACAGTATCCGTGTACGGGGGGGCGGCTTCATCATAATGTGTGTATGACGGTTGGTAACGTAGAAAATAAACTGAAGGAACAAAGTCTGCCAACCATAACGTTATAGAATCCTGCCGCCAGGGATATAATGATGTTGCACATCCTTTCTAAAAAGTTTCCCTTTTGCAAGACAGTAACTCTGGCCCATGTAGCACTGGGAACAACTACACTATGCCAGACTCATGGCTCCTGATCCTGAAACTTTGCCGAATCATGCTGAATAGGAGGACTAACTGCCGGGTCTACTGGGAGCTTCGTGGTGGCTTACAACTATGCCACAAAAAAAGGATAAACTCAGCCAGGGAATGATATATTGACATTTGACTTCGTCCCGGGGTGATTAAGTTGAGCGCTTATAGGTACGCTGCTGCTGCGAGACTCGTTAATTGAAACCTTGGAAAAATTGCTTCATAATTTCATTAGTGGAAAATTGAAAGTCTGCGTTATTACGGATTTGTAGTCACTTAATTCGGCAGAGCTGGCTAGCTACCTAAGGCTGTATCAAGATCAAAGGCAGACAGGATTTATTAACTGCAAGGTAAATGTGTATCAGTAAATCAAAAAAAGGAAGAGCCACGAGCAGTGCGGCAGAGGAACTTTCAAGCCGTTTATGTATTCACTCGTGTATGCCCTCAAGTGAATGAGGTTAGATGTTGTGGGAGAAAGTTTCCCTTAGAATTACACAGCATACGAGCACCCTACCAGGTTCTGACTTGAGGACTTTGAAAAATTAATTCAAGCTTCTTAAGTTCGAACCTGTCGAAATACATTAATGTAGTAGGTGCTCTTTAATGTAATAAGAGTTTTACCTTGAGCTCCCTCTTCGAGGGAATTTACTCAACTAAATTCGTGCCATTGGCACTGAAAATAGACGGCTGTGGATGACAGAGTTTGCTTAGAGGTCCCAAAATAATATTATTACGCAGACATGTTTGACAGTGTTGCTTTGAGTATAAACATGCAGTAGAGGTGCAGCTGTTACAAAGTTGTTTGAGTTTGAAAATAGATAAAATAGTTGCGGTATATTTTGTCCATGAAGGGCAGTCAGCAGTGTTATCATTGGTATAAAGCTAGGCAGTTGACCACAATACAGAACCATTGATACAAATTTGGATACGAAATGAAGCTAAATGTATGGACTAGTCATGGGTTGAACGGCGGAAAAAGATTGTATTTACATCAACAATGCGCTGCTGAAACGCAATGAAATCGACCCAATTCTAAAACGGCTCATAATCCCTCAGCAAATGAAACAGCTCTTCCGCCCGTAAATTATTCTAATAGTCTAGGGGGATCAAGTACATCAACGCTTACTTGTAATTGGTCCTATTAAGCCAGCAATCGTAACAAAAACGTTCGAAAGTTAGTGCTACAACCATAAGAATTTTGTAAAGCATAAAGGTTTCGACCGTCTATTGTTCGCTTCCTGTGTAAATGCCCGGCTTTAGCCAAAACCACGCTGATCAGGCTAGGCAGTTACGAACTAGAAGAATTTAAAGAAATCTTCAGACTAGAAGCTAGAGAACTGATAAGCTTACTAAACTCCACGGGATCGCTTTAGACAATCGTCACAGTCATGGAAACAAGAGCTACCTTTATATGTACACGAGTTTGTGGCATCTAAACGTCGCACCAAAGCTCTAATTGGACCTCCGGTCATACTGGAGGCAGACAGCTAACCTAACTTATGATAACTTTAATAGCAATAAAATACCATGCATACGTGTTCTATACAAATGCCTTAACTTAATTGATGCTTGTAAGGCTCACATCTCTTGTAGCCGCGTCTTCTAGCCTTCTTTGCGTTTTGATAACACTCTCCAGTTTGTTAAACGTAATTCTCCTTCTAGAACGTCTTACAACCCCTTATTTCATGGTTGTCCTACGCTTCTTTTTCGTCATACATTTCTTCGAGCTCTTCATTCATTGTAATATGACGTTAATCCGATTTGGTTAATGAATAAAGGCCCAAATGCTCTCAGAATTCTTCTACTACTTTCTTTTTGCTGCAGCACTCTGCAACACTCTTTTAAGATCATTTTTCATTAATATGATTCCATTGGCACCCTAACGAAGTCAGATCCTCCAAGCATTAGGATTCCACCTATAGTCGTAAAAGCTCAGGCTTATATATATGTATATAGTAATATATAGGTATATATTAGAGATGCGCCGAATGTTCGGCCGAATATTCGTATTCGGTATATTCGGCATGTTTTTTAATGTTCGTATTCGGCCGAATATTCGGTTAGTTTGCCGAATAATTACCGAATATTTAAATAGTATTATTTTAAGAGTTACATATGTATGTTAAAGAGGCTTTATTCTGGAACGATACATAGGTAGTATTTCTAAATGAAACAAACACTTCTTTGTGTAACTATATTTAATCACAAAATCAAAAATTTAAAAAAAAAATGATTTTCCACACACGAGTCGACAGAAACGAGACCGATTTGAAACTCGTTTGCAACTGCTTGCGAACAACTGTTGTTGTCTGTTCTGTTCTAAGTAACGAGTGTATCATTGTGTGTGCTATGTCGAATGCGGCAATAAAGAAAAAGTTGAAAGTTACATTTGCGTTGCATGCATACAATTGAATTCCGTCAAGTCGAATTTGCATACACTTCTATATTGTCTGTCACCGAATGTAACGCATGTACGCTTGGAACTGTCACCAGTTTCAGTTGCGTGGTTACATTTGTTCGTGTCAAAGTTTATTCAACAAAATCTTCGTGAGCACAGAACACCGATTGATGAAAAATCAGTTGCGCTTGTGGGTGGACAATGGTTTTATTTTGGTTGCAAACTGGTTGTAAGCGTGATAATGGTGAAACCAGTTTGAAACTGGGATTGCAAATCCGTCGACCCATGTGCGTAAGGCCTTAATGTTTAAGGAATTCTTGCTTTAGTCCCTTATTTTTTGGCGATAAGTCTATCACGCGAGAAATTGCAATAAAAGAAAGAGCGGCGCATTGAGTGGGCGAGCCGAGTTAGCGCGAAGTGCTGGAGGGGTGGGCGAACGCTGCTCCTCACAAATCGCTTCGCCGACCTATATGAACTGCGCAAAAATGAACCGAATAATTCGGCCGAATGTTCGGTTCGGTACATTTATGACCGAATATTCGTATTCGGTCGAACCCATATTCGGCGCATCTCTAATATATATATATATATAGATTTTCGAGGTCCCCTATTTGCGGGTCCCTTTTCGTCCCTCTTCCTAGAGTCATCTTATTGGGGTTGCAGTGGGTTGTCCCATTGCTCCCTTGCTTCGACTCCCCTAGTTATCGCAAGCAGCTGATTGAAGGGAGTTTGCCTCATGTCCTCCATCCAGTGGAGTCCAGTTATGGCAGCCCTTTTTCTCGCCACCGCCGGACAGTGACACACTATGTGTGTGGCCGTCTCAGGTTCCTCCAGGCACATCCGACAGGTGTCATCCTCCAGAATTCCCATTCTTTTTAGGTGATACCTGAAACATCCGTGTCCTGTAATCAGTGCCACCAACCATCTGAGGGTTCTCCTTTACATATGCAGGATCTTTCTTCTGGCTTGCGTAATCGGCAACGTAAGCACCATCTTAGCCTGCCTACACGTGGTCATAGCGTCCCACCGTTTCCGGTGTTCCTCAGCGACCCATTTCTCGATGGAGTTCCTTACCAACCCTCTGCCAATGGCAGAGTATGGCTCCGGTCCCCAGAATTCCGAGGTTGACCCCTGTTTTGCCAGGTTGTCAGCCTTTTCGTTCCCATCGATGCCTGTATGTCCTCTAACCCAAGCTAGCGTCACGTTGTTTTGTTTCGCACACCTGTTCAGTTTTTGGACTCATTCCAACGCCAGAGACGCATTAATCTCTGTCTGATTCATGCGCTTAATCGCAGCCTGATTGTCCAGTGCTATAAGGATACTTCTTCCCTGCACCTGACCATCATTTATGTGATCCAGCGCGTGCAGCAGAGCAAGCATTTCCGCCTGGTAGACTGAGGTGTAATTCCCCAAAGCCAGAGAGCAGGTCAGATTTAAGTCCTCTGAGAAGACTCCCGCACCTGCTCTGCCGTCAATCATGGATCCGTCCGTGAAGATATATATGTCTTCCGGCCTCCCTTCCGGGAGCGTTCCGTTCCCTATGAGGGTTTTATGATACCTTTCGGTCACCCTCATTTTTGTGATCCCTTCCATGGGCATCATGAGATCCCTAGTCCCTTTGATGCGATCCAGAATCTTCATGTGCCCATATAAGGCTCCTGACGCCTGCCATGCGGCATCGTGTCTCATCCGAATCGCTGAGGCTGCCGCAGTCTTCATCACCTGGAGATCTAACGGCAGCAGACCTAACAGCGCCTCCGCCTCCGGAAAGCACCGCTCACACCTACGCTGGCCATTCTTTGCACCTTGTCCAAATGCCTCTTGACGGTTTTCTGTGTGACTTTAGTCCACCAGATCACCAAAGCTCAGGCTTAATGTACGTTCGAATTGCTTGGCTTGCGTCGCTTGCGCTGCTTGCTTGCGTTCCTGCGTTCCTTTCTTTGCTTGCTTTAACATCTATATCAATAAAAGAAAGTTTCTGTATGTATCTATATTCAACATAGCCGCCGACTATGTTCCGATTCCAATGAAAATCTGTATCTAGGTTTTTTAAGGTTGCAAATAATAGAACTTATAAATTCAAAATGGCCGCGCCAATATGGCCACCACGTCAGTAGCTTGACATGAATGCAGCAAGAACTTGACTTGTACTCCAGCTGGTGCGGTAGGGTAGGACTCAACGTTGACTGACCTAGTTCTTGTGGGCAAAAGTTTCAGGATTCGCAGAACAATCCAAAAAATTAGCAGTGATACTAGATGACAAACTCTATTGCTACCATAACATGGATAACCTGATGAACAGGTCTCGCAGATTTCTGTTACATAGAAGCAAGCATAAAAGCTTCGCTACAAGATTAAGTAAGATTCGAGGAATGGCCTCACCAGGGGATATTCGCGAGACTACACATAATTTGGTACAGATGCAATCTTGAAGTAGAGAACTAAATTGTAAAAGTTGCACTAAGTCTAAAATCGAATGGCCGACATTCTACAGTTATCAGCGATGTGGAAGAGATCTCAGAAACAGGAAAGCTACCAGACTTTACGCCCGCGACTATCTCAAGCTTTAAACATCCTTCTGTGAACATGCAAGATAATCTAATATTGAGCGAACAGTAGCCCGTCAGGAGATCGGTTATTATTTAAAAGTTTCCCCGTTTTAGCTTTGTCGATTTGAATGAATCGTTTAGCTTGGAGGGCGGCTTGGGTCCTTGCCTAGCTGTGGCGAAACAGCTGGTCGACCCAATTTCTGATGGCCGATCTTACATTGCTAGGCAATTCTATTACCAATATTTCCTTCGTGGCCCGGAATCCGGAGATAGGCGACAGTACAGAACAGTCTTTTATGACTTAGGCAACCTAAGGGATTTAATGACCAACAGGGCAGTTGGAGTTCTATTAATGTACATGTGAGCAACACTTGAATAGCGAATAACTCATTTTGAAAAATATTGGGGGTAGTGCCAAAGCTGCTGAGTTTGAAGTTGGGCCGGTCCAAAGAATGGATGACTCAGGGATACCAAAAAAAAGCCTTGTATCTATTCCAGATACAAAAACACAAGTTGGCAAGCCACGGTAAAGGTGGAAAGACTATTTTAAGGCAAAACTGCTCAATACAAAAAACTGGAGACAAGCTGCGGAGCAGAGAGACGTCTCGAGGGATCATTTCTGGCTTAATGGATACGTCAAGAAACCAAATTGACGTGTTTGGACTATTCTAAAATCGTAACTAGTCATAAGTCACAAGATTTGTGGACTCGCTTTTACTTCTGATGATATTTTTATTTTGGTTTTTATGTCAATGCTAACAAAAGTTACGTTCTTCATTTCTACTTCGCTTCTACGTTACTTTTCCTTCGGTAAAGGCGTTATGATTGCGTTGTGAGTTACGACTTGGTGTGGTTAAAAAGGTAAAGGAATCATCGATATTGAAAAATAAAGGCGGCCGGCTGCAGCAGCAATAGCCCGAAATAGACTCCGTGATCTCGACGACATTAGGTTCCTAAAACACGGGGCGCAACTTTCCATACAGCCTGAAAACCCATGGTTTATTGCGGGAACGATTCGGTGGGCAGCTAGTTTCGCTTCGGACCGATGAATTGGCCATTTGATTTTTTTTTTTTTTATGTGGCAGTGCTAAGCTCAGGAATCACCCTTTGTACTACTAGTCCGTCATGTCATTTGTCACGTCATGGTGCAATGTCTAGCAGTAAGCTTAGTACGGGGAGGGGGTTGGAGGGGTTATAAAGGAACGGGAGGGAATTGAAGAAGGTGGTGGTGAACCCTACGTTTGAACTCTTGGATGTTGTAGGAGCTCGGAAATACTGACTGCGAGAGATTATTCCACAGCCGAGTTGTTCTATTAACAAACGAATTCATATCTTGTTGAGTGCGTGAAAGGGGGAGTTGCAGGTGGAGGGAATGAGACGAGTGGGCTAATCTAGTGTTGCGGGTATAAGAATGCCGTGGAGGCAGGAGAGCGCTTGGCTCGGAGGAACAGTCACTATGATAGTAGCGATAAAATTTTGTCAGTGCTGCTACATTCCTACGGTGGCTGAGGGGGTCGATGGTGGAGCAAGCGGTATCGTCATCAATTAATTTAAGGGCCTTTTTTTGGACCTTATCTAACCATGCCAAGGTGGTTATTGGAGCGCCGCCCCAAACGAGGGAGTTATATTCGAGAAGAGGCCGAATGTAGGATTTATAAATAACAGCACGGGCCGATGGCTGGAGGAGGAACCTGCACCTCTTAAGAAATCCCAAGCACTGAGATCCTTGTTTGGCGATTTGGAATATGTGGTCATTCCATCGCAAGTCTTTGGCTAATGTCACGCCTAAGATGTGTAAGGATGGTTCGGCCAATAGTTGAACTTCATTCACTTTCAAGGGTGGAGGAATGTTGAACTTCTTTTTAGAGATAAGACAGTACTTGGTTTTGGCGGGGTTGAATTCAACACGATTCTTCTTTCCCCACTCTAGAATGAGTACAATGTCGTTATTAATAGAGTTGGACATACGTTCGCGATCATCAAGACAGGATCTGGCATGAGTCTGCCTTGTATCGAAGCTGTACGAGTACCGTAAAGTACCGTCGTCAGCGAAGCTGAGAAGTGGGTTGGAGGGGATTGAAAGAAGGTCATTTATAAAGATAAGGAATAGGGCCGGTGATAAGATTGACCCCTGGGGGACCCCCGCCGAGATCAGGTGGGATGCTGATTTGACGCCATCCAATACTACTTTGATTGAACGGCCGAAAAGGAAATTCTTGATCCACTTCTGTAGAAGTGAGTCGACTCCAATAGCTTTGAGTTTAGCTAACAGGGCTGAGTGCCAAACTCTATCGAAAGCCTTGGAGATATCTAGAGCAACCAGACTAGACTCGCCGGATCCATGCAGACTACGGCTGAGGTGTTCTGTAAGACAGACTAAAAGATCGCCAGTGGATCTTTTCTGGCGGAAGCCATATTGTCTGTCTTTTATGAGTAGGTTGGATTCTAGATATCCCATAAGCTTTTTGTTGATTATCGTCTCCATGGTTTTGGAGAGAATAGAAGTAATTGCTATTGGGCGGTAGTTTAAGGGGTCGCTGGCTTCACCTTTTTTCGGAATTGGCTGAACATGGGCAAGTTTCCAAGAGTCTGGGCAAACTCCGGAGGAGTATGATAGGGCAAAAAGTTTGCGCAGAGGTTTAGCCAAAGGTGACGCGCATTGTTTTAAGACGATAGGGGGTATATTATCGGGTCCAGTGGATTTGTTGACATCGAGCTCCTTGAGGCACCTGTACACCTCTCGAGTCCTGAAGAAAACCCTGTCCATTAAGTGAGCATTGTGCTCGAGAACTGGGGGTAGCGCATCAGTTTCGGGTAGGGAAGAATTTGAAGCAAACAGAGATGCTAATAAATCGGCCTTGGCTTTTCTGTTTGTTATCACCTTCTTATCGTGAATGAATGAAGGAGTTGTAGATGCAGTGAAATTCTTCTTTATGGAACTTACCAAGGACCAGAAGTTTTTGCTACCAGAGGTTGCATTAAAGAGTTTACTTCTCAACTTACTGTCAAATGAATTTTTGACGTTCCTGATGGTGACTTTACAGGAATTTCTTAGTTTTATATACTCTTCACGGAGCGATTCACTCGGGGAGCTCTTGTAAACTCGAAAGGCGGCTTCTTTGTTTCTGATTGCATGCATACACTCCTGATTAAACCATCTGTTGGGCCTAGCCTTTACAGATTTAGTAGAATGAGGAATGTACAAATGCATATTACGCCTCTTTGGACTATTTTCTGAAGTATAGTCACGGAGCTTCAGAATGGACCATATTAGCCGCAGCTGCGGTCAACATTTGTAAAAAGCAATGTTTAAAAAATAAATGTATAGAATGGTTCTTTTATGTGGTAATCAAAATTACCTGATAAAATTGAATTTTGTTATATTTGTTATTTTTGGAAAAAAGTTTCTCCAAATGGATCACTCAATATAATATTCTTAAGGGGAGGCAATTTGTCTTGTCCCGGGGCGGCTTAACCGCTAGAGCGGGTGCTGCAATTGGTGATCTGGTACCTTGCCATATTTACTTTTTTGCTTGATTGGTTTTATAAGTGTGTATGTGTCTAAGTGGTTATGTTTGATTGGAGGAGTTGTTTGAAATGCTGTAAAGTGAATTAAAAAGTAAAAATAAAAAATGGCCTTACAACGGGCGAATAACGGCCGCTTCGTTTTTTAAGGGGCACAAGATGGCCGTCGAATTTCTTACTACTTTTAATGCACATACAGCCTCACGACGGCCAAAAATTTAAATGGCCAAGTACTGAGCAGTACAACGGGCAAACGACGGCAAATTTGAACCAAACTAAAATATAATGTTGAATGTGTTTTATGGGAATTGGATCATTTTCGTTATGTACAATAGTCCTTTCGATTTATCGTACTTAAAGATAATCGATCCACAAGAAAAATTAGCTCTCCAGTCTTGTTGTACGTGAAGTGTGCGGTGCGTGTTGTCTCATAATTTAGTGGGATTTGGTTATTTAACCATTTAAAGAAAAAAAAAACAATCGAAAAATAATAAAACATTTGATTGCAGTACGTTGAAAAATTTTTGAAATGTTCAGATCCAAAGATATGAGCTCCGGAATCACGGTTGCGGTTCGCCCGTTGTAAGTCCATCTTCTATTTTTACTCGGGTTGTTAAAGTAAACTATGCTGCCTCCGATATCCTCATGGTACTGGTTTCCAAGTTTTTATCTATTATTTTAACAAAATAGTCCTAGTTAGTTTTATGGAATTGCGTTTGGCATAGTAATTTCATCTTAGTGGTGTATTCCAATACTATAAGGGAATGGTGGGATAATAGTACAAAGCATGATCTGGGGTTCTCCACAAGTGCCCTTCAGGATTATTGAGGGAGGCAATGCCATTTGAGTTTTCCTTAGAAAAGCCCCACGTATGCTGGAAGCTTGCCCATTTCTTCGTATGACGTTCGTTTAGATTTTCTCAATTCTTTGTTGTAATCCGTAAGGGATTTGTTGTAGAGGCCCCACTTACTCGAGACTTAGTTTAGTATTGCGCAGTTTAATCCACTAATTGAGTAGTTAGTCCACTTTTCTGACGCCTCCCACCTTGGGCCAGATACCTTATTGAAAGAAAGGAACAATTTATCTAATATCCGCTCTATCTGACTCAAGAAATATTTTTTTTTTTTTTTTTTTTTTTTATGTGAAAAAACCAAGCTTAGGTGTAACCCTTTGTACTACCAGTCCGTCATGTCGTTCAGTTCATGGTGCAATGTCTAGTAGTAGCTTGGTTTGAAGAATAGAGGAGAATAGGAAAGGTTAAAGGGGGTCTGGAGGGTGTAGAAGAAAATGACGATGAACCTCACGTTTGAACTCTAAGATGTTGTACGAGTTCGGAAATACCGACTCGATACCGAATATGTGTGTTATTCTGGATCTTCTTTCCTCAACTTCACACAATTTATTTAAATTTCAATTTCCGCAAACTACAATTAGTTCGGGCAATAAGGCCGACAACATTAAGCAAAACGACAACTTCCAAATAATCTTTCTTGCTATTCAAATTCCTTTCAAAAACTTATAAGAATATCCTCAACAGAGGACTTTAATGTAGTCCACAAAAAAACGATCAATTTCGGAAAATAGCAAAACAACAAAAAAAACAAAAATTTTCTTTTGTGTCCATTGAGACAAATTTAATTTCCGTCAAAATAAAAATTTCCCAGCCAGGAGCCAAATGAATCCGGGAAAATACACAAAAAAAAAAAACATTGAAAGCAAAAGTTGAATATTTCGTCCTTTTCCCAGGATGAAACGAGAAAATAAGAACCTTATGATGTTCAGGGACTAGGACTAGCCTCCTTCTGCCTCTACCTAAAATGCCTTTAGTCAATATGGGCAGTCTCTATTCATTTTGTTGAAGTGTTTTTTTTCCTCTACTGTAAACTTTCACGAAAACTTTAAGAATCGAAAACTAAAGTTTCGCCAGGATAAAAGGAAAATAAAATAAAAAATTCAGGACGATTCGCCGCAATTTTTCTTTAGCAAAAGGAGACGTAACAACTTTCTCGTTCCATAAGGACAACGAATCTCTGGTTGTTGTTGTTGTTGTTGTCACGTTGCTGTTGCTGCCTATTCCCATTGCGTTCGATGGTGGTCCTCTGATCCAGGACATACTAAAAGCTCGGGTTTATTGCCTGTTTCCTTGCAGGAGCCCAAATGTGATCAGGAGCTTTTATTGCTGTGATTCGGCCTGACGCCTTAATTCAGGATTCACGACTCACGAATCAGGAATCCTCGCATTTCCCGTTGCTATTGGAAGTCCTGAATCTTTGTTAGGGCCATAAGGCACCCTGTTACCGCAACTAACTGGGGCATCCTTGTTGATGGCGGCAAAAGTGGTGGCAGCGGTGGGATATTATTTATTTTTCGATTTGTGAATTATTCAAGAGCCCATAAATCACCGCGACTATTATGTAATTAACTCCTTGGCTGACGCCGCAAATTAACTCGGGGGAGGCCCGGTTTTATTAAAAGGACTCGTTCGGAACGCTGTAAGGGGAAGAGGTTGGAGAAAAAGTTGGGGACGGAAAGGGGCAGGCAAACGATACTGTGACAGCGAAAGATTTGGCGCAAGATTATTCGTTCCGCTTGGATTCAGCTCGTTCGTGTCTTTGTTGCCTTGTCTATTCAAAAGCCATTACAGCGAATTATGCTCTAGTTAAACTCAATATGATTAATTAATCGCAGATTACAATGTTGTCTCCTTGCTAGGCAGCGAGGCTGCTATCTCGCGCAGGGCACAGCGATCCTTACAGGCAATAATTTATGGCGGAAAGATTTTACTGTCATGAATCCATTAGAAGCGAATAAATCGGATTTTGTACCGATTTGAATTTATGTAAATGGCAGCGGCTCTGTAACGCAATAAATACAAAACCTGTTAGAATCCTTGATTCCCGTGATTTCCCACAACTGACAAGCAGGACACAAACACCGCACAATGCGCGCCTTGGGTTTCAATTAAAATCTCCCCTTATCCCCCCTCCTGCTTTGTTTCTTTTTCCGAAAACTTTTCATTGGTAAAATGTTTCATTCCTTCTGTTTCAGGCCCGTTCAGCCGAATTCCTACCATGTAAAACATGTCCGTCATTTGAATTTTAAATAAGCCGGCTGCAGGACTCTATCCTTTTCTCGATACAGCGAAGTAAGAGAGCGAGAGTCCTGAATTGCCTTTTCAATGGGAAAATCCTTTTTCCGCATAATTCCGTCCCTTGGGTGGCCCTTTTTCGTTTTTCCATTAATGTCATCCCTTTAGTCCTTCGGGAATGAAAATCTTTCAGTTCAACATTTTTCACCTTTTCCGAAGGCGGAGAGTGGGGGCATTCATGGGGCGGCTTTACCTTCATCTTAATTGCCTTCTTACGGCAGGCGGTAATTGAAGTTTATGAAATTGCTCCGAAGGTGCTTTTAGCATTTTTAGTAGGGCAAAAAAATTTCCTGTTCGGTGGTGCTTATGGAAGTATTTACTGAGAAATTTGCCACTTATAAATTGTTTACCATTGTTGCTGGTTTTTTTTCCATAAATTAGTTATGTCAAGGTTGATGGAAAAGGGTTTTAAATTGCGGCCATTTTAAGGTTTAGCATAACTTTGCCAAAAGGTTTCTTCAGGTGATGTTATTTTTATGGAAATATATTTTTTTTTGTTGAAACAATTAACGAAAATATGTTTTTTAACAAAATCATCGTAAAATTGAAATCTTTATGTTATTAAAGGGAAAGTGAATTGTGCAATCGCGAATTTTCATTTTATGGCTTCGATTCTGGTGGTCAGTCATCAGCGGAGAATAGGGTGAATATCATGTATAGTATAAAAACATGCTCGTGCCGCAACTATTCCGGCGATCACAACCTCCTAGTGGTGGTCACTGGTAACAAATCTATGAGAGAGGATAGGCTAATATAGCCCCACTCTCAAAAAAGATTGGCGTAACCTAACCTGGAAAAACTCTGTTACAGAATAAGCAACATGCCTCCGATACTGGAACAAACGACGACAACACGATCTAAAAGTCTTCTCCCGGAACGTTCGAACCATCAATTCTCAATAGAGCAAGGTGTCCTTAACAACATACTAAAAAAATGTCAGGCGATGGGGATGCAGCTAACGGAGGGGGCTTTAAAGGTCATTTTTATCAGTTTTTTCACCTCCATAATCTTCTTAAGTATTAATCAGAGCGAAAAAGTGTTTTATGGAGAATTTTATATGTAGACTGAGTATCTTTTCATTTCCCAAGATCTGCTACTGCTACTTTGTTTTACCCCAATCGATTCCCTACTCATTGAAACAGGGTTCACTCATATCTCTGTGAGAATCCGTAAACTTCAAGTCAAACTCCTTTCACAACATATAACGCCTTTATATCGCCGACTTCGTGCTTATATCAATACCAATTCTAAAAGTTATTGAGCTCTCCAACGTTGCACCCTGCTTATGACAGAACTCAACATACCCATTCCCGATTATGTGCCTAACATTAGTCCCCTTGGTATCCTTTTTTAAACCATCAACTCCATAAAGAACTAATGGAACGATTTCCTAAATACAGACCCCTATACACTGACGCCAATAAATCAAATCAAAGAGTTTCTTTCGCTGTTGCAAAAGTAACAGATGAAGAGGTGTCCCTTTTGCAGTCAGTCCCTTTAACCCAACACAGATCCGCCCAAGTTGCAGAAATTTTCGCTCTCTACCAGGCAATCAAAAGCCTGCAAAATACCTCCCTTAACCACTTCATTTTTACTGACTCCTTGTCTTCTAGCCATCAGAAGCAGAAACAATAAATCCTACCTTCCTTCTAGTATCCGTAATTTTAAAAAATCAGGCACCTTAAAATCTAAATGTGGACATAAAAGGCAACGAAGCGGTTGTCACCTCAGCAAAAAACGCCCCTATATCCGGTAATGATTTCATCGTTCCTCCCTAGGAACCCTGTTTTCGCCGATACGCGCACCGTAGCTTCTCTAACGTCGAATAGCTCCTCGTACTCGTTTTCCTTCTTTTACAACCCAGACCTTCACAGATCTAAAGCGGTATCTGTAGAATGAGACTAGACCACACTTTATTCTAACATGGACATTACCGCGCCCTGCACATGCAGTTAGTATCCCAACGAGCCAACTCTCATAGTCACACATGAACTAACAGAATGCCTTAAAACAACAGACATCCTTGGTCAATTCCCTGTACTCTCATCCTTTCTGGACCATGTCCAGAATAACGACAACAGTCTATTTAAGCTACTAAAATCGCTGGGCATCATTAACACTATCTTTAAAAATATTCGCTTCTCAGCGCGTTTTGGACTTCTGGCCTGTGTGCGCTTATTTTGGTCAGTTTGTATCGGTATGCCTTACCTTCGCAACATCGGAGTTACCGGCAAACATCTATCGCAAGTTGACATTGATCCCACTGTTCTTAACAACTTTTTTACGTCTGTTGGCTCTGCTTCTAGCGGCAACAGTGATATAATCAACTCAGCTTCAATATCAGAATCCTCCAGTAGTTTCTCCTGTGTCGTTTCAAACATCGTTTCTGATTCCGGTTTTTGCTTTAAGAGAGGAGAACGTCATTTCTGTCATCAACTCTATTAGATCAAATGCAGTCGGCGTTGACGGCATTAGTTTAAAGTTTCTTCGAATTATTCTTCCCTCCATACTTCCTTTTCTCACCCACATTTTTAACTCCTGTCGAACGTCTTCTACTTTCCCATTTTTGTGGAAGAAAGCAAAAGTTACTCCAATTCCTAAAAAATCCAATGCCTCTCTTCCACAGGACTTCCGACCCATTAGTATCCTTTCTTGCCTCTCCAAAATTCTAAAAAAGTTACTGTACATTCAAATGGTCCAATACCTTGAATCTAATTCCTTTTTAACTGAATTGAACAGTTGCAGTACTGCCCTCCTAAAATTAACTGATGATCTACGCCTGAACATTGATCATGATCATTTAACCATTCTCTCACTGCTGGACTTCTCGAAAGCTTTCGACTCCGTAAATCATACGCTTTTATGCCAGAAAATATCTTCTCAAGTCAACTTCTCATCGTCCGCTGTCCGTCTTATTTGGAATTTCATAAGCAGTAGATCTCAAAAGATTTGCACAGACAATTATGAGTCCAGTTTCTCACTCCTATCTAAGGGCGTACCTCAAGGTTCTATACTTGGTCCGCTCCTCTTTTCTCTCTTCATTAATGATCTCCCACAAGAACTGAATTTTTGTAAAGCCCTGTTGTACGCGGACGATGTTCAAATCTACCTTAGCTGCCGGCTTGGCATGATTGAGGATTGTATTTGGCGAATCAATAAAGACCTCGAGGCGTTATCTGGGTGGGCGAGAGGGAATAGATTGCAACTAAACCCTGACAAGTCTCAAGCAATAGTCATATCTAAAAATGTTACAAATACCAATGGGTTCCCTATAGTGATGTAATCTTCTGTAAACTCGATTCATTCTCGCAGCTAAAATTGAATGTAGCATTCAATTCTATTGTCCGATACGTTTATAAAATCCGCCGATTCAATCATGTTTCATCATATTCTCAAGAATTCTTTGGTTGTTCTTTCTCGACATATCTTAAAATTCGGCTTATCGTATTCCTCTATAAAGTCATCGTTTCGGGTAAACTGCAATGTCTCCGAGAAAAACTCACATTCCTTCAATCTACTAGAACTAATAAATAACTAATGCCCCATTACTCGTGCTTACAATCTAAACGCTTATTTTTCGTTCACGTCACTAGTTTGTGGAATTCTCTACCTGTAGATGTTAAGCGAGCTGGTGCTGTAGGAAAGTTCAGAAGGCAACTTATTGTTAATTTTTCAGCCCCCTAATTTAGTCAATTTAGATAGCAAAGTAGTAATCATTTTAAATTTTCAATTTCTCTTTTTTTTTTTAATGTTTTTCTGTTTTTTTTTTCTTTGATGTCTCATTTAAAGTAATGTAGGTTACCACATTCCCATATAATCAACATCTCCTTTGGCCTATGTACAGTACATACATATGTCAAGGCTTGTTCTTATTTGTACAAATATATTTTCTTTAAAATAAATAAATAAATAAATATGCCGTCTTGCCTTCTTTTAAATGAATAAATATCTTTTAATTTTTTTCGCTAGAGGCCGTAGTTTTCTAGTAATTAATGAAAAACTGATAAAAAGGATCTTTAGAGCCCCCTCCGCCCACCACCCTTGTTAACTCCACCGTAACTTCCCGATATCTTGGAGCGATGGAAGAAATGGGAATCTAAATGAAGAATTCAATATCTGATGATAATCCTTCAGTGCAGCCGCTAAGGTGGAGGGCCTACACTACACTAAGTAATTCACGAATTAATTGGGCAAGCATGGGAGCAGGAAATCATAGGCCAATTACAGTAAGACTGCAGTCCAGGCAAATAAACAACTGATGAGATTTTCAAGCGGACAATGGAAAAATATATCAAAGAGTTTCAAAGATCAATCCAACACCTCTTCATAGACTTAAAAGCCGCCTATGATAGCATATACACTTTCCGAATAAATAAACATAAACATAAACATAGCCAGACTAGAGCTCCACAAAGCCATGAAAGAATTCGGCATCACTAATAAGCTGTCACCATTATATAGGCTAGTCAGGCTGGTCGTTGGCCGTGTTTAGCAAAAAAAAACACTCTAACCTCTTAGCCGTGTTTGAGAGGAAAACTCTTCGGAAAGTTGTTTGCTAGAACGCTACATAGGTATTGTGAAGACAATAAAGCTCGTTAGACTCCGGTAAAAGGACACCTAGCCCGTATGAACCCACTCGAAAAAGTATCTGTAGCAAGGTCTGTGGGGTGCGTTAGCGGGCAGACCCAACCTCCGCGAAACTGGATTACATCGACTCAGAATCGGACCCGGTGAAGAAAACTGTTGTAGATCCGCTAAAAAAGAAGAAGGAAATCGCAAATTTCATGTTTTGGACATTGATTATAGAGTAAGTAGATATGGACAAACATCTTTCAGGTTGTCTTGTTAGATGGCGATAGTTACACTGATTTAAGTTTTAAGCTGCGAATTTCTGTTGTAAACCTCTAAAATTAATGGGAATGGGTTTTCAACATTAGTTTAATAATATAAATAATAATATTTCTTTATTAGTCCATAATAATCAGAAAATAGACACATTTTTTAATTTTGTTATTTTTTAGAAGAAATTGAAAAAAAGCAGGTTTGCGCCTGAATTTAAAAAAGCATTTCAAAGCCCTTCACGCATGTTGGAAGAAAAGCCAAAAGTTTCGGATCTAAAAATAGATTCCTGCACGGGTATTCCTTTTGTTTTGTTTTGGAAGGGGGTGGGTGGGCTGAAACTACGATGATTTCTTGGTCGGTGGATGAAATTTATGAATGAAGAAATTAATGAATGGGAAGAGAGATTTAATGGGAAATTTAGCATCGTGTTTTTTTTATTTTGAGAAAAATTAAATAAGTTTTTTTTGAACAAAATTCTAGTTATTGATTTATATTGATTTTATTATTGCTTATAGAGTAAATTGAGTAAACTATTTCAAAATATGAATATATATACCTACATATTTGCGTAACATAATAAAAAACAATAAAAAAAATATTAGAATTTTCGTTTAAAGCCCTACTTCATATTTCTCAAGAGTAGGTAGTCGTCAATGAAGGAAGAAGAGTTCCGATTTTGAAAGATTTTTTTAAATGTAATAAGGGTAATTGTTTACTTTATCAGGCAGCCCCCCCTCCGCTTTGGGCGCAACGGTTAAAGGTTCGCGCAATACTCCAAAATTGCGGTAGAAGTTTGGGTGGGAGAATTAAACTGCTATTTTTTGTAAAATTTACTTTTACAAAATTTCAACCCTGAATAACCAACCGGTGACCAAGGGCTAATTCCAAAAGAAACGCGCTATGGTCAATCACTTATAATCCCTACCTCCTGCGGGTGTGCGGTGATAAAGTAAATAACTATCCAAAACTCTAAGAATTTTTGTATATATGTACAGGTATATGAATATCCCACTCCACCACCCGTTCATTTAATAATGGTAGCTTCAATAAAACCACCCTCTTGCTTACTTCTGTTAGTATCAAATTTTAAAATTTGATGAAAATCATGGTATTGGAAATAAAAATACTTAAAATTATAAAAAGCAAACCAGTCTGGAATCGTTATTCAACTGGAAGCCTGCCATGAAAACCCATAATTAGTGGCGGGTCCGTCGATACAAATACTCACTTGTTTTGTGGTGGCAAAAAGATTGCAAACAAGTTCTCTTGTTGTTCAGGTTGCAACGACAGCCAAATTTCAAGAAGAAAAATGTAGACATATTGTGTAGCTATAAGAATAATGAGAGATCACAGGCTCTTGCTTGGGACGACCAGCACAGACGAAGAGAAATCTAGAATAGAAAACTCTAGTATGTCTCTAGTATTAACCGGTAGTTGAAAGGTCTTCGTGATATTCAATATTCATCCTACTGGGTAGTTGGGCATGTGAGCTTTATGGCCCGCGCACATAACACAAACCTTGTTCGCGCAAACTCTTTTCCCATGGATTTTTATCCGTGAAACAAAGAATGCTGGTGGAAATGTGCGCACAAACATTCCGTCGACTTTGTCCGCACAGGCATCCTGCCGCCCATATCATTCAAACATCAAAGTTTCACCTGATCTCTTTCTAATATTCATTAATGATTTGCTCTCAATCCCCTCCAACCCACTTCATAGTTTTGGCAATGACACCCTGCGTTACTCCTACGCCTTCGTCAATATAAAGCAAGCACGGGCCAGACCTTGTCTCCTAGAGCTGAGCTCTTATCTCTACGAAAACTTGTACCATCCTTCTCTTTATCTCAGTGGGGAAAAAGAATCTCATGGCTGACTCTTCTCTTGAGATCTTAATACCCTCGACAGACTATCACACTTAATCCGGATTATGACGTCAGAATGACGTAAACCCCATTTCATTTCCAGATCTTTTATATGGGTCTACGTCATTTTGACATCATAATCTGGAATAAGGATGCTAGTCTGTCTACGGTAACAGGTATGAGTTCACCAAAGGAAAACGAACATTTGCTCGCGGGCAAAATGACGTCACCAAGAAAGTGCATATCACAGCTATGCACATCTGAAACATATCCTTTTAACGTCATTATAACGTCAGTCAAAAGCCTGCGTGCAAATGCCTTGGCGGATTCGTACCTTTAAGGACGAAATACACGAGCACTCCATCCATTGATGTTTTGGTGTGCATGGAGCGCTCGTGCATTGGGCCCTTTAGACATAATTTTATCTTCAGGGGCCCTATTCTCTATTACAATATTGTTAAATCCAATCTGAAAACAAAACAGTAAAATCTTGCTAATATTAACTTTCATTTAAAATAAATTCCGATATTGTAATAGAGAATACGGTTTCGGCCAGTTTCGTCAAAAAATATAACAATTTTAAGGCCCGAGATACATAGATACGTGATGGAGTAATCACATTCCAAATCGTCAAACAAGCTAATCAATGCTTGAGATTACCAGAGATTAAAATCCCTCCTTCAGCCAGCTGTCCAGGCTTCAATCTACAAGTAATACATTCCGCCTGGAATATAACTCGTATATCTGGGCGGACGCAGCCAGAACAGTACAAAACGAAGAAGGTACATTGGCGGGCGGTAGCACCCGTTTGGTCCTCTATATACCCTTCAAGCCACAGTATAAATGTAGCAACCCTCACTAAGTTTAACCGCTTTCACCTACACGCACCTCTTTTTCCAAGATTAGCGAACTCAGGACATCCGCGGTCCACTACATACCCCCCCTTTGTTAATAAATAGAACACATAGTTGTTAACAGAGAACTGATCAAACGTACGGTTCATTGACATCTACTCACGCACCATCCAGACTAACCTAAACTTACTAGTACATCCTTACTTGAAGGACATAACGTGGTAACGGTACAAAGGGTTGGACTTGGCCATGCCACATAAATAACGATAAATAAAATCAAAAACAAAAATTATTTTATTTATCTCAAAAGTAATTAAATTATCCGTAAAAATTTCAAATTTCTACGAACTTATAAAATACCTGAGAACAAATCTAAAAATTTGTCACCTTTTCGCTAAGAAAAAGGAAATAATCCCTTCATTTTTCTAAAGATAATAAAAACATGCTTGTAGCCAAATTTCCCATTAAAGTTATCTCGCCCATTCATTTATTCCCTCATTGTCAAACTTCACCCATCGGCTACGAAATCATCATCATTTTATCACCCTCTTTGCCCTTCCGGAACAAAACAATAGGAATAAGCGCATAGAAATCTATTTTTAGATCCACCGACACTAAACTCAAAGCCGCAGCTTCTGATTTTGTTCTCAAATGCGCAAAGGGCTTTCACATAAACAAAAAAGTTTATTTCGGAAACTAACCATATATAGCGGAGCATAAAACCCTGCGATATTAGCGCCCCCAGCTCGTGGTGCCGTAACCTGAAGTTAATTTGACTCGCGTTTGTCCATATCTACTTAGTATATAATCAATGTTTTGGACTCGATTTTACGAAGGTGATGGTAGATCGCTTAACCGTAAGCCCCACTGTACCAGCTCTGATAAGTACCTTCGAAGGACCTCTTCACGACAGTGTCTCCTTATTCCCAGACATCCCGTATTTGACCTAAATATTTTCAAATGGAAGATAAAGTGAGATTCTGCGGTCCATCCGCTAACTCTGTATAAGCGTCCTTCCATGATTTACTGATCACGGTTTGAAACATGCCTGACACCATATCAACAGATCAGCGATATCATTAGCTAACTAGCTTCACTTTTGTCTAGCTTTTGCAGTATAGTAAGAATTACACAACTTCTCCTTATAGTTTAACTCTCTTCAGGGCAATGGGAGCTGGCTGAATCGATTTGATATGTGCGCTGTTAAAGGTGCCTTACATGTATGTCTAAGATAGTTACCACCACATCAGATTTCTGCCTCTGATATATAGGCATGTGTTCCCGGGCAGTCCTCATCTACTGAATGGCGGATATGAGAATGGATTACCATTTCCAGTGTCTGTAAGGATAACTGGGATTCGTGGTCGCTTTATCCCGTCTTTAGAGTGAAGACTCAATCACTTAGACATCCCGTTTTTCCTTTCCGTACGATTAATTCAATATTTAAAATTTATTTTTACAGGCAGATAAGAAAACAAATTCAAATCCTTCAAATACATTCTTGTTAACCCAAAGAATAAATTCTGTATTCATACAGCTCCTATTTGGGAGGATGTATTTCGATATCTATGAGTGTGCACATAATTCGTTTTTATCGATTTTCGTTATCTTCCTATGAATATATTTGCATACCACGAAGATAATTCTATTCGGCATTCCTATGGAAATGTAAGTGTGAATTTTATTGAAATCCGCAAAAAAGCGGTGTAAAATTGCGGTTAGACCTTAGAATTAATTAAGTATGGCTTATCCTGATAAAGGAGCTGAGTGTCCTTGCCACAAAAGCAATGTCAATTTTTCCATCAATTACAAAAGCAGCTAAGCCGTAAAGTTTCAGAGCGAGCTCCGATAAACCGAGTCCGCCACCCCATATCCTTTGGCTTATCCACCCTATATTTAATAGACATAAACCGCAGAAGCTCAACAATTGTTTACAAATTCACAAAAGCCAACCACACAAATACACACACAAATACACATTTGCCACACATAAATACCCGAGCACCAATGGCCGTAGATGTGCCAGCATACCTACGTGCAAGAACATGGCCAAATGTAATTTTGCCAATATCCTTGTGCCGGCCAGGATGGAGCGGAAATACAGGCTATTAGGCTATACAGTTGGTGGATCCCCACCATTCTACTTAATTGAAACTTACCGGAGTCCGAACGCCAGCAGCACGGACAGAATAAGAGGCACCAGCGTTGCGAAGCAGGCCAGGAACAGTGTTTGGATGTCGGTGAAATCTGTAAATAAATTGTTCACTTAATTATTGAGAATCGAACAGGAACAGGACGAAATGTTATTTTGGTTGGGGAGTGTTCAATATCTTAAGTGTAGAAGTGGCTAGTCACATGCAATTACGCCTTGTTTATGGTACGAGATAATTTCGTTTTGGTTTCTGGCTTTATTTTTGGATTATTGGATGGTTTGCTGTCGCTATCGGGTAAATAATTAACAAAATAATTAGATGCTTCCAGCTATTTCGACTCAGATAATTTATTTTGAAACGTTTCTACCTTAACAACCGAGGAACTAGCAACCGACTTGCTGACGGTCGGGGTTTAACGGTCGTATCAGTGGATAAAAGCTCATCTACCTGCTGAATAAGAAATACGCAGAAAGTCGTGCGCACTCTGTTATGGGGATTCAGCACTCTGGCTTGGGGATTCAGCACTCTGTCGTGGAGATTCAGCACTCTGCCATTTCTAATCTAACCAAAGTCTGCACGACAGGCAGTACGGTTTTAGACCAAAATATCTCCTGGCGACCTGGGTGTTTAATCGAGAAACTCAATGACAGCATCCATCGCTTTGGGAGTCTCCAAGGATATCTCTATGGCTTTTGACAAAGTATGACACCCTGCTCTGTTGACTAAACACCAAGCTATTGGTATAGATTTAGTTCTGAGGAACTTGGTTATGGCCTATAGGTGTTTCCCAAAGATCAATTCCATCACCCCACGTTTCCTAATGTTTATGAAAGATCTACGTTCAATCCGTTCCAATCCACTTTATAGCTTCACTGATGATGGTAGCTAGTTAGGTAGTCCCAACAGGCAGAAGTCCCATCTGAGATTGAGACTGTGTCATAAATGACTCTAAGGGCCGGTTTCACAGTGCGAACTTAAGTATAAAAATTAACTTAAGTTATACTTAAGTATGGATGCCTGTTTCACAGTCGCTACTTAAAATATACTTAAGTGTAACTTAAGTAGGCATTTCTCTAGACTTAAGTTTTGCTTAAATCAGAATGCATAGAAAATTCAAATGTCAGTTGATTCCAGTACATTTCAAGGAAAACGCGATTAAAAGAAAATTTTACATGTAAAGTTCGGCTATTGTAAGTTCATAATTTACAATATTGAAGTGCCGCCGTAAGAAACAAATATAATAGTAAGAAGAAGAAAAAATTGCACTGTGAAACGGAATTTGACTTAAGTTATACTTAAGTGAGACAATTTACTTAAGTTTAAGCAAAACTTAAGTTCGCACTGTGAAACCGGCCCTAAGATGCGCCGTTTTGTAGCCGTACTTGTGAAAAACTTGCGTAGCCCCTCATATTTAGAGACCGGAACAAATCTCCCATTTTCGACCACATACAAAGAGCTTGACAGCTCATCGATGTCTACTCGAGCAGTACCCAGATGACCTCTAACCTTTCGTATTCTCTTCTATCCACCAAACTAAGTTCCTACTAGGCATCGCACAATGACCGGAATGACATGAGAGACTGGTAGTTCAAAGAGCGATTCCTAAGCTAGGTTTTCGAACATAAAAAAAATTAATTCTGATGACGGCTTTTCCTGGTGACTGAGTTAAGACTCCATTCCCCGGCTCGCTACCTTGTTAAGGCAACCTTCAGAATAAGAGTATCAGGACGATGCTCTAGAGGCAGAGATTAAAAATAGGCAAAATAAAAGCAGTACTCCATGAGCAGAGCCCTAGCCAGAGTAGAACCACTAACAACAGCAATGCAGTAGAAGAAGCCCTGGGTTGGGAGCCCAGATGCACTTGAAATGAAGGATTCGATGAAAGCTGCAAAAGAGTATAGAGAAGAGGAATTTTCCGTCGTATGCCCTTTCTCTTATGGTCAAGTTTGGCCCTCGTATGTGCTCCTATTAAAAATAGTTAAAAACTCTCCGGCCATCATATGTCCCTTGAAAAAAAAGTGGCCAGTGTTCGCCCGTTGTAAGGCCATTTTTTATTTTTACTCGGGGAAAGATTTAAGCAGGGTCTTAAAAGCGCCTGAGGCGGAAAGATTTTGGCCTCTTTCAAAGCTCTCAGTTAAGCGTCCTCGTAAGGTTGAAATAAGTTTTATCAACCCCAGCTATCCTGATTTTTGCTTGCAGCCTATGAAGTTGGTTGTTTATATGCCATTCTGTGATCTGTGGGCTGCCATATGTCTGCGGGATGACATTTTCAACCGCATTTATCAAAAGACAAGCTTTTTGCCAAAAACACAGTACTAGCAAACCTGATTAGATAGAGCAGAGCTGGAGAATATGGCAATAAACGTAATAATTTCAGTAATAGTAAGAGCGATTCGAGCGAGCTGCGAAAGGTGAGATCACCGATAAGGTGGGCGACGCAGGTTGTCAGCGAGCACATTTCGCAAACTGGCAACCCAGCATCAAAACGGCAGAGGTCCCATGAGGAACCTAATCACCCTGAGGCAAATCGTAGTAGGAAAAGTAACAATCTATTTACTCCTGCTACTAAGACCAATAGTAGATTTGTATTGTATTCAAAGTTAGTTAAACAAAGGTTGTTTGTACAGCAATTGTTCAATATGTATAAACTCAGGAAATTTATAACGAAGTTTAAAATATAAGAAAAGCATTGAATTGAACTATAGTTAGTTTTCATTTTGCTTATTGTGTCCGCCGCTATTCTGAGCATTACCAAGTGCTAAAAGGTCAGATCGTGATCGCCGTTATCAGCGAAAGCGATCTAGACGGCGCCATTCTGATTGAGAAATGGAGAAAAATTGATGTCAATTCTTCAGGAGCATCCTGGCACTGCTCCTTACTGTCACTTTGGCGGATGGCATCAGGACCACGTGAGGCTCATCGCTTGGGCCGATCGGAGATTTCTAAAAAATAGCCATATGCATATAGGAGAGCGCGTTCCCAGTAAAACCAGCCGAACTTCAGGCTATTCTGCATATCATTCGGTTAAGTAACCCGCAGCTACAAGCGTCATCATGGAAGATTACGAAACTGGAGGATCCGAAAGGTGACGGCCAAGTGGTTACACTCGTTATTAGCAAGAAGTCGGTGTCAATCTGGTGACGTCATAAGTTACGGTTTCTCTTCCATAACTCTGAGGCCTTTCAAACAAGATATCTTGCCCCCAAGCAGAGGGGAGTAGCTTCAACTGTTCCACCTGCGGCTGCAGATAGTGAGCCCTCGGGCACTGTGGGTAACATAGGTATGGAAGTTTCTGATCCCAAAGTACCTAGCACAGCAAATGACACAGTTACACAAGTAGCTGAACCCAATGTGCCTGGCATTGCCGGTGTCACCGGAACGGAAGTATAGCTGATCCTAAGGTGCCTAACGCTGGGTTCAAAAGACACTCTTTTCTTATCCGAAGAGGATATCCAAATCTCAGGCGTTCCTTCGCCATCAATGATGGAGGACGAACTATGAGACTTTGCCCAACTTATTTCGGTGGGAGATGATAATATTACTCTCACACCGAGCGATCGAGATTGATCCCGCTACTCGCAGCTACGATGTTGAGACTAGCGCAGATTAATCTCCATCACAGCAAGACGGCGTCCGCCAGTCTCTGCTTACGCCTTTCGAAGGCTGATTTGGATGTCGTCCGGGTTACTAGAGCCTTGGATTGTCCGGGGCCTTGTATGGCCTTGTATCAGGACTGCAAAATATACGTTACTGTATTCCAGAAATGACACTGACACAATGACACTGACACTGTGGAGGCCTGCTTGGTCAGTAGAGAGGACCGCAAGGCTACGTTGATTGGATCTTCCTATCTACCATATGAGTAAGATTTAGACAGCTCCAGCCTCTTCGATGCGGCTAAGGAAGCTGCTAATTATGGAGCTCAGTAGATGTTTTAGGTCTGAAACTGAACTGCATGTATTTTATTGATTAGAACATGTAGTCGTGGCGTTGTTGGACTCACCTTTTTCGGTATGGGCTGAACATGAGATACTTACGTATGGATCTTATATGGACCTTAATGGAAAAATTGTTTTTTTAATAACAAAAATATAAAAAAAAAAAATTTAATTGCGCATGTAGCTGAGCCTTTATCCATTGACTTTTTCTCTGGTAATATACTCCCTCCGTGTGAATCGTTCACTAGCTTTTAGTCTATTTAGAATTAAAGCAAATTTATTTTGACAAAATGCCTCCTGATTCTAAAAGCAAACAACAAATTACACTCAAATTTGAGATTAAGTAATTTTGATTTAATTAATTATTTTTTGTGTTACTTTGGTTCAATATAATCTGCGTCAGCAAAAACTCCCTAACCAAATTTCGTCAAGCACCGTAGACTGCTGAGCTGCAGAGTACTGTCCGAACTGCTGTAGACTGATGAAGTAAAGATAACTGAATTGAATTTGAGCATAAGTAAAGAAGCTCACATTAGCGATTCACAATTCAAGGCGAACGCGGGGAAGTTATAATTCTTCAATTAACCCAAACTTGAAGCGAGACCTCCATTATATTTTATAAATTCAAAAAATGGCCCAGAATTTCCCTGGTTTATAGTCCGCAGCGCCAAAGAATCCCATTAATTTGCTTTATCCACTTACCCCGGCCCGGCGAGGACTTTGTTCACAGCTCAGGTTAGACACTGTTTTTCTCTCGAAAATTTCAAAGAAAATCCTTATCCCACGGTCCAACGGAATTTCCGCCCGGCGCCCCCGCCCCCGTCGAGTGTCCTCGCACCAGCATCCAATGGCGAAATTGTTGTTAGCGCTGTCTCCAAAAAAAGGAAGAACCGAGAGAAAACAGGAAAATTCATAAATTTTCATGAGATAGAAGCACTTTCCAGGGATAATATTATGTAAATCATGGGAATTATTTAAAATTTCCCGAGTAACCCAAAAGTTACTGATCATTATTAACAGGACGAGGCGGGGCCGGGCGGCCGCTGGTGGAATAACGTCGTTAGCGCGACGCATATTTGGTCAAATGTCCTTTTGGTAGCTATTTTCAGGTTTTCATTGCTTGTTTCATGGAAAATTTTGGGCATTCTGAAAAATTTAGAACTTAACCGCTTTCATGTGTCCTGGATCTCGTCCGGCAGGACGAACAAGGATACAAAAATTAAGAGGACCGACTGGCTTCAATAAGTTATGATTGCGAAGGTTGGTGTGTCCCCAAAGGACAATGTGATTAAGGAAAATGGCTCTGTTTTGCGTTTAATGGAAATAAGAGATAAAATTCCCCGTTATGACTGTAATGCTTGAGGGATTTCCATGGATAAACGTCAGAGATTTCGGTGGACGAAAAACTTTTTGATGGTGGTGTGCTTAAAAGGATTTGTCAGGTCATGAGAGTTCACATCGATTCCCCAGAACCGGGGGCTGCTGGTATAAACAGGATGTTAAGATTTTAATCAATGGATCCCCTTTAAGTGTTCGTATTTGAAAAAATTAGCAAGGGAACTATAAAAAAGATTACTTCTTGGTGTGGGGGAGGAGCGGCGCGCTAGATTGCAGGCTTTATGGCTGCCTAGTTTGCCGCGCCCTCTCCAGCAATTTCCATAATCCCACAGATGCTTTTAAAGGACGAGATTGAAGCTTTCAGTGGTTTCTTTTATGGGAAAGTAAACATATTAAAGCGGCTAGATGTATGTGGAGTCAGTTAAGAGGATTTTTTATGAGATTTGAATGTAAAAGAAAGCATCTTATGTGCTAAAGGTGAACCGCTCTAAGGGGGAAGTTTTTCTTTTCATCATATTTTTATTTAAAAGCATAGAAACGGTCCTGGAAACTTAAAAATACATTTTTCACAAGGTTTTGAGGGTGGACGATATTGACGTGGTCCTTACAGTCCGGCTTGATTGATAGACACATTTAATAATCGATAAGGAAAACGAATAAGTTTTTCAATGAGCACCTGTATAGGTTAAAGTGACTTTTTAGGTGGTTTTATATATTCAAAATATTTCTGACCTCAAAATGTCGTAAAATTGAATCGGAAATATTTTATTTTGATTTTATTTTCTTAGTAGGAAATAAGTAAACCACTCAGGCAGGAATTGAATATTTTGTATGTGCGAGTCATTTTCTGTTCAGTTTGTTTCGATGACGTTTTTGTTATGTAATTTTATTTGTCGGCGACAGTGAAAATTTAGATATGCCGCGAATACTCGCTATTATTCGGCATTAGGCATTTCTCGAGATTTTTTTGTTATTCGTCGAATATAGAGATGTAAGTCTTGTGTACTTCCTTATGTATAAAATAAATTGAATTGAAATTGAATATTCAATAATAGCTAGTATTATTCGACATTCAGCGAATAGTTGTCTAAAATAATGAACTAAAAAACTATACACAGCGCCGGCCCTAGCCCTTGATCAGGGTAGAGCCAGAATATCCTTCGGCGCCCTTTTGTCAACGCTTTCACATCACATAAATTGAATTTCAGTTTATGTTCTGCATTAATATAGAATAAGAAATCTGCGACTTCAAACTAATTGTCATTTTCTAATCCCATATAGTTATGTACATGTAATAACATGACCAAGGAAAATTCTAGTATTTTTAAATTTTTGACTGTTTGTCGAGGCTAATCTCTGATAGCGCTAATCCAATTGCGACGGGACTTCCACGGGAAGTTTCAGTAGTTTAGGGTGTATGTTTTAAGTTACTTTTTTGCTCCGATTCAAGTATCAGGTATTCGACTATCGGCTCAGATCGAAAATTTTACCTGATTAACGTAAGAAAGCGAGAGGAAACTTTTTTTATCATTCTAATTATAGACCTCAAAGCTGGCGAGTCGTTAATCACATTTTAAGGCCGCTAATCCCTTTAAGGGTTTTTTTTTTTTGAGTTACCAATCCATGGCCTATTGTACTACACCCCTATAGCTCATATTTGTGGACCAGATCGCTGGAACAAGTGCCTTCTCGCTTAAGGCCCCCATACACAATTGGATGTACATCCAGATTTTCATCAAACCCATAAGCGCAACGAGTTTTGATCGGCCGACTAGCCCACAATCGATAGTTTTGGTTGTACATACATTCGTCTTTCGATGTACATCCAATTTGACCGCGTATGGGGCCTTTACACTTGACTGTTAAAGCTTTCTTAGTTCTCGACCGCAGGCCTGCCTTCAGTAAGGAGTTCATGAAAGTGTGTGGGTATGGTCCATGAGTTCCCTAATTCCACTCCAGCCCTTCTTGCCTTGACCCTTTAGGGAGTATGTATTTTTTTTTATTTCTTAGTCCCTGTTACCGTGGATGATGGGAATGTTTCCCTAGATGGGAAGTGGTGCTGCCAATTTTTTTGGGTTCCCGAAGGAGCTCTCGAAAGGAGATCGTTAATCGAGAGTGCAAAACCTACCCTCGACACGATTACTTTACATCTTGGCTTGATCTAGTTAGCCCATCTGTTTCAGGGCAACTTCCACTGGCCACCACGAGCCGCGAGGAGGTTATGATCGCACTTGTACCAGGCCCAGATAGTTACTGCACTTGAGTATTTAATTACTGAAATACACTACATGCTGCTCCACTATCCCGCTGGTGATTGACTCCCAATTGCATTGCTTAAGCTCCTTTTTCACTCTGATCGGTCTAGCGGGCAGTGATGATCTGGACTCTTCTTGCAGTCTTGCCTAGTACATTTAGCAAGATCAAAATAAGACCAAGACAAGTCAGGAAAAGCCAAAACTGCAGTGATGTGCAAAAAGTCTTGCAGAAAGTCTTGCAAAAACTCTTGCAGCCTATCACTCAAAGACTTTTGGCACTTAGTGATGAGCAGAAATTCTTGCTATCTTTCTCTTGCAGTCTTGCCTTGTATGCTGTAGGCCTAGAGCTCAATCTAAATACATATGTGTTTAAGTTTTCCTAAGGTTTTTAAGGCTACGAAGGATTTATTTGGTACTTTTCGACATAGCTCAGGTGAAAACGTACTGAAAAAGTACGAAATAGAGCCAATTTTAGTATCAAAATGCCTTATAACTTCAAAAGTAAAGGCTATAGCAAAAAAGGCCGACGTTAATCATAGGAAATTGTCCAAGATTTCCAATTTTGGCAAAAAAATATTGATCAACTAAGTATTTTTTTAGAGAAAAAGGTGATTGAAGTTGAAATTTTAGTGAAAAAAAAAAATATTTTGACCGTTGCAAATATGATAGAATAGTCTTATGTCCACAGGTAAGTTAGGTTTTGGGAATGTATTAAATTGAAACTAGTGGTAAGGGTGGTGTGTCTAATTATGTCCGATAATATACATTCATCTCGTCATGGCTTTTTGAAGCAGCGAGGCATGAAGTGATCTTATATGACATGCATAAGCCGATAGATCCTTGCCAACTTGCTGGGAGTTAATTTCATATTGCTCATGAAACTTCGTGTAATTTCGTTTGAGGAGTGAATTACGCTTGATAGGTAGAGCTTCCTGTTGAATTAAGATGATAAGGCTAGTTCTGGTTTTATCATTTATACAGGTAAAGTCAGGTTTATTGTGCATGTAGGCCTTACACTATCGAAAACCCTTCTTCCTCTAAGGCGGGAAAGCCGGGTCTACACGATGCGGTAAACGTTTTATTCGAATGCTGGCGTCCAACGATTTAGTCAGTACTGACAACAGCTCGAACTGGTCCAAACACGAACTTTGGGCGCTTAAAATAGAACACTTGTAGTTCAAACATCGACCACACGACCTACCATTAAGCATCCAACGTTGAAGGGTGATCATAGCATCGTGTAGAGCCGGCTTAAGCCACCCAGTCGTTTATCTTCCAGATTTCTTTTGAATGTAAATTTCTATCTTGTGGTAGTGGTCCTAATTACCTAATTACCCGCCCTTCTTGTAATGTCCAGAATAGTTTTCCGCTTTATTGTGGAGACTTCTTCCGAGTTCAGGGTGGGTAAATCGCCGGTATACATGTTCTGTGAGGACGGAATGAGCGCCATATTCAGAATATATCAGTGTGGGATCGTAAACACCTAATGTAAGAGTATTCGGAAACGTTTTAAATCTAACATAGAACATAGTTTACTAGGTCGAATGTGTTTTTGTTTTTGAGCATGATCTCTTTAATCCTTCCCTAGTTAGCGTCTTCTTTTATCGTTGATGAACAATTTTATCTTCCAATACAAGCTTTAATTTAACGAAACCGAAAAAAGTTGGTATTTGACAGAACTGATGAGTACAGTGGATGGTCAAAAAAAGTGCATTTCGTGAATTTAGGTCATGCCGACCGCTGAAGTGTGAGCAGGTACATTGCCTTTAAAAAGCAACACTTTCTTCTTCTTCAAATACTGTCGTTTTTCATAATTTTTGCCTTCAGGTGGTCAAGTAATGATGGGCAGTATACCCTCGGTATGGTTTTGCCTTTTTGGAGATACTCCATAAAGACGGCCGATGTAACCGTCTTCCCTTTATTCGGGGGTTCACCATTGGCAGCTCACTCTGTTTTCGTCTTGTTTCCTCCAACCAGCTAGTATGGTGGTGAATGAAAGTTTAACCTACAATTATCCTTTCGCTACACCGCTGCATCAGAGCGTTGGAAATGTTAATTTGAATGAGTTTGTGATCGACATACCCCTAGTCTCTTATCTTGATTCCAAGATAGACCAGTACCACCATTTGGTGAGCATTTGCGAGCACCACAGTTCTTGACAGTCCCGATAGCTCATCAGCAGCCTAGCCGGTATGTCCACGTTTAAATTAGGCTCCCCATATTTTCACGGTGCGCCCTGTTAAACAAGGTCCAATTTTCGTATTATCTGTCTACTGTAAAAATTTAATTATAGCGCGATATTCGATATTTTATAAAAGCACTGAGACAAGTGGCTGTCGAGCAACAACCAAGCATCTCTAATGGCTTAAACTATAACAAGCCCTTTAAAAGCATATATCGACCGTGTTTTTAATGACACACAGGGTTTCCCCATACAACTCTGAAAACCCGGGTTTTTGCTGAATTTCTACACAGATTACGGGGAATTTTTAGAAATTTCCCAATTTTCAGATTGTGACAAACAAAACCTTTTTGTAGAGTTCGCGCTATTTATGTGTACTTAATAGTTTCATCAATTTAGGTTGCAAGTGGAGTGGTGCTTGGACACAAAGAATGTTTCTCTAATTGAGCCAATAATTTACCGGAACCGGAAACTAAAGCTTAAACATCGCTATAAATAGTATCTTTATTTGGGCATTTTAAATCTGCCCATTTATTCCAAAAATAACAAATGAATTGATATGGCTATATCAATTCAGAGCCAAAACAACCCTTAAAATTTTTTTTGTCCAAAAAACAAAGTACCCCAATCATATTTGTTTGAAATTTATTGCCCAAATTTTCAAATCGCAAATCGATTACCCTTTCTCCCATCCGCAGCCATTCAAACTACCCAGTATCTCCGCCAATAATAAAAAAGCATTCTTCTACAGTGTGCCAACATCATTTCGCCCCTAAAATTCAATAAACTCACGCATAAATCAAATCGCAGCGAAGAAATGCCGCTTTTGATAGCACCTTGCCGTTTACGAGTTCCGTTCTCAAGGAGTGATTCCCTTAATAAAAATAAAAGAAACCAAAGCCTCAACTGCCGAGTCCTGACAATAAATTCGACAGGATCCGCACACCCCCACATCACGATTGCACGACTGAATTTATCTATTCCACTATTCTGTGTTATCAGTGCGCCATTTTACGAGGGAAAAGCGATTTTTCCCATATTTCCACCACCCGTTGGCCACATTTATTGCATTCGCTGCCTACGACGACGGGGATGTCCTAATTGACGGAACGTTCGATAAGAATGTGAACACCATAAAAAATTATTCCGATACTTTGACACGCTATCAATGCCGGGCCATCTATAGATCCCGCAGGGTAATGAAAAATGCCCCAAAATATCTCGTTTATGCTTCCTATGCCCCTGTGTAGAACATGCCGAGCATATTGAATCTTGCCGGGAAGCGCGCCAAAGTTATGAAAATAGATTCCATCTCCGCCCAATTTTTCATGGGGGCTGAAATTTATTGCACCCCAGACTCGCTAGCGACAGAGACGAAAACAGTCGCATTAGGCGAGATGAAAATCTTCAACATTTCCATCTGCCCCCCGTCCCCGCCGCGTCGTTATCCTGTTTCCAAGTGAAATTTGGCGAGGAAACGCGCTCCTTCAAAATCCTATAAATCTGGGCGCGCAGAAAAGGTGTCGACGGATCCGTCTTGCGACACTTCCGAACACACCCCAGCGGGGGCATACCAGCGCCAGCAGTCGGGGGCAGGACGAGGCACGCCAAGTATTTAAGCCCGCCGGGGCAGGAGTTATTAATTTCAGCTCCCAGGAACTACGATGTCGTCAATTTCGAGGCTCCGCCGAGCCCCCGGCCACGGCAGCTCCGGAGATAAAGTCACCGGGGAGCGCCCCCGCCCCCGCTGATTCCATTAGGGATCAGGGATTATTGTGTTATAAATTCTGATTTTAATAACGAGCTGAATTCTAATCCACGAAAATTCCATTTGATGGAGACCAATTCGTTGTCAGTGCACGCCGCACCGCCATTGGGCGCAAGATGGAGCCCTTCAATTCCGAGGATTCAATGGAGGACTGATGTCACCGTCGTTTGCTGTTATGGTGACGATTAGGTCTCAGCCTCTGTTAGCCAATTTGTTTCGCCGAGTAATCGCCCCGTGCCGCATGCTACTAGGAGCAATGAGGTGTTTGATGCCAGCTCAAGCGTGCTCCTAAATCTTCTAGGAACCGTCGGAGCAAATCCAGGTATATTGATTACCTGATATAGCCGACATCACAGCGCAGCGGAACGGCGCGCTGTAATCTCGCGGGCTTCACGAGACCTCGAGAGACAAAGTGTGTATGTGTGAGCTCGCCTGATTAGGCCTAATTCCAGTCTTAATGAACCAGAAGATTCAAATTACGACAGAGAATTTGTTTTATGAAGTATAAAGCCTGATGCTTTATTGTTCGTGCCTGGAAATTCTATTGAGAACCTGGGCTTATGGTAGACTTAAGTAAACGAACAAATTACCGAGTTGATGAAATTCGCAGATTGTGCTTCACATAGCCTTAAGGGATAAAAATTATATATTGGGGAATGCGATTTTGAGGACATTATAAGTATGGTAATTAGGCCACTAGGATGGAATTGCATGTCCTTTGTGATGACGTTGTGCGTGTAATATCAGGGGCGCAAGCATAATGAGGTCACCAAATGCAGTCGTAAAATTGATTTTTTCTCATGAAAAACCCATAACAAAGTAAGATTTGCACAAATCTAGTTGTGTCGTGTGGACGCATAAAGGCGTCAAAAGAAGCTTCAAACGTGGCCGAATTTCACAAATGGCACAGACCGACTGGCTCGCTCGACTCGGTGAGTAAATTTTTGACTCGGGTCAGTGGACTCGACCTCGTAGTATTTAAGGCCTGTACCAACTTTCAACTCTATGCGAACTATGTCGCAGTTTAATGTCTATTTAGACTGGAATAGTTTGACAGCATTCTGAAAGCTTATCCAATCCCGGTCGTCGGTCCTTCATCTCCTCATTTCCATCAAAGAAGTGTTTGCACCGACACACAGTGGGACCAAATCCAAAAAAGCTGGCCAAAAGTCAAAAAGTGCATTAAATGATCTCAAATTTTACACTCGGGGGTTTTCGGGGTCGCTGATAACGAATCCGGTGTCGAAATTTCGATTTTCAAAATGGCAGACTCAATATGGTTAACATAACCCCTCCAAATAGTCAAAAACTTTAGTAAATGATACCAAAACATCTCACTTAGGGGTTTTCGGGGTCGCTGATGACGAATCCGGTGTCGAAATTTCGATTTTAAAAATGGCGGGCTCAATGTGGTTAACATAACCTCTTAAAAAAATCAAAAAAATTGTTTTAATATAATGTTTAATACTTTTGATTAATTTTTTTATAAGCAAGTTATTTTATTAGGAAGTTATTGTTTATTAGAAAAACAAAATAAGAATTTTTAAGAATGCAATTACAGAAAAAAATCATTGTGAATACAAGTAAAAGTTGTATCTTTATCTTCTGATGTCGAATATTCAGAGCTATAGCCATTAAAAGAAAATACTGTGACTAATTTTGGTGTTCTAAGGCTTATAACTTCTTAATTATTAAATTTACCCAAAAATACCTTGCGATATATATTGTAGATAATTTAATTATAAACAAAAAGTGCCCTTGCAAATTTTCTGTAAGATGTACTGTTACGGAGATATATAATGGAAAACCCATTTGCGCACCTTTTCCAAGATGGCGGCCAAATTGGGGGGGGAGTGGGTTAGAATCCCGAAAACTCAGATTTAAGCTCACACTGACCCCCCCTACACATTCCAAAAAAAAAACCTTGTCCCGCATTTTTGCAATATTGAAGTACCATTTCCATGGGCTAGTGCTGGACGTATGTGACCCCTTAAAACACGGAGGGGCAATTTTGGGCAGCGGATTTTTTTGGAGGTGAAGGAATACACCTTTACCAACAACGCCCAGCAAGTTTTCCAGTGGAGCAGAGTGGAGCAATATTACTTTTTGTCCAATATATATCGCAGTCTTACAATCCTAATTCATAAAAAGCACGTGTAATAGATGATTATTGTGTATTATATACTTGCTTAATGGGTATAGTGCAATTTTTTTTATACTCTACATACCTTCCAAAGAAAATTCCACTTTACACGACCACGATTGCTTGGTTACTTAATTTTTTATAGCGTTTTGAAAACGTTAACCTTTTTTCACAATATTAACGTTTAAAAATAAGCAAAAAGAGTAAAGTAGCAACTACAATTTCTCAGTCCGTAGCAAAAAATCTAACCTTCCGTGACTGATTGCTCACTATTGAAAGTGTCCTCGAATCATCCCCCCCAAAAAAAACCGCAATCTATAAACTTTTTTTTTAGACTTTTGGCCAGCTTTTTTGGATTTGGTCCCACTGTGCGACATGAAAAATGATAATCCGATAATGCAATATAAGGAAAATATGGGGGCGGAAGTAAAGTTTCCCAACCGAACTCTGCAATTTTTTGTGCAGTTTTCCTTACCTCATGCTGTCTAGCGGAGTAATATGATGAAACATTATTCTCATTCTGTTTGCCAAAAACGTTTACCTTTAATTTCCCCCTTCCGTACATCAAATTTGCTACAATAACAATCAGCATTAACCTTTTTGTTTTATTTCAGCAGCTCATAGTATACAAATACCCTTGCGGTCACACCAACAACACTATCTAACCTTCTTCTGATGCACACCTGCTTTTAAGGTACACGACGAAGTTTCCCAGTGTAAACATACGAACTTTTGCTCAGCAAGTTTTTGTAAACTATTCTCTTTTCATCTCCAGTCATCAAGTGGTCCAAAAACAGCCTCCTTTTGTGACAAGCAGGTTAAATCGTGTGTCAGCGAAGCATAAAGTTTTGACACAAAACCAAAGCCTTTTAAGCAAATTCATGTGCGAAGTGATACTGCGGAGAACTTTGTTATTGCCATCTCATGGCCTTCTGGTTCTGGGCTCATCCTTAAAAAAAACGACCCGCCAACGAAATTTTGTAAACCGCCTTTTACATGTCCTAGCTGTTACTTGTATACTTGCACAAGATTTTGGCCATCGAGTTATTTTACGCCAACCCCCCCCCTCACACCCTTTCTTTTTCTCACTCCCACATGTTTACCGTGCCGATAGCTGAGTAGCTAGCTAGGGTGATTTCATACGAGCGTACACACGACACGACAAGAGTCGGCTGCAAAAAGTCATTTAGGGAGAAGAGGGTGAAAGAAAACGATGAAATGGACACAATTTCCATCGCCCTCTCTCACGGTCTTCTCAATAAACCACTTGTGCAGCCGACTCTTGTCGTGTCGTGTTTGCGCTCGTGTAGAATCAGAGAGAGAGAGTGCTGGTTGCAAACGGTTCCCTACGATGCTCGGGCAAGGTTGGAGCGTAAAGGTGCTTTATCCTGATAAGCGGCTCTGGCAGGACCAAGAAAGGTCGGTTGATTTGCGCATGCAGAGCCGGTTCCGGAGACCCCTTTTCTTGAAAAATTTCTGGGAATAAGAAGGCGAATGTGTCATTAAGATCTTCGACGTATGGGAGAGCAACAGTCTCAAGCTGATCGCAGCCGCAAGCTTATCCAGTGTCTCCAGGCAAAAAATACTGCGGTTCCTATGAATGACTTCGTGCTCATCAAAGCAGAGGAGATGCTGAAGAATACCATTTCATTCTTGCTCCTTATCAACCAGGAGTCCTTCCGAATGAGAAGATTGAAAGCCGGCTATCAGGTATGCCAAACTGAAAGTTTATGAAAGCCTTCAATAGAGAAGGAGTCTCCCAATCTGGGTGAACGTAAAGATTGTAAAGTATGTACATGAAAATAAATAATAATAATAACTGGTGGAGGGTTTGGAAGACGGACATCGGCAGGTGCTTGAGATGCTGCAACCTCAAACACTCCAAAATAGCCACAAATAACTCTCAGATTGTCCTAAAGGAGGAAAATCTGGATGTCGCCTTAATACCAGAGCTCTGGGTACGAGGACTGGAAAAAGGGATCCCAGACAAACAATAGAAAATCGAAGAAAGGTCAGTACTTTCTGCAACGCTATCCACTCGGCAAGATATCCTACCTAGTAAGCCGAAGCAAACAAACCTTTCCCCATGCCGGAATGAAGATCTCTCAAAACTGAGGAAGTTAACACGAAATATCTACAATAGTTGTTACCAACAAGGCATTACGCAGCCGTACAAAGACTGCCTCAAATAGTACAAGAAAGCCATTACCTCAGCTAAAACATATACATGTCAGAGGTATTGACAGGCTATCAAGAGACTAGGAGACTATGCCAGAACATTGAAGATCCGCACCAAAGAACACTTCAGTCCGTCCTTTATAAAAAAAAAGAGCGAACGGAGCTCGAACAGAATTGCAGGCCGATGAATGAACACACATATTCCCGGTTGCAAGAGAGAAAATGAGCATCAGGGAACGGACAGACACTCCTGGGTGGATATTTCCGCTATTATAACAAAGGAAATGGTCCTCTGGGCGATTAATAGATAAGTAGGAACTATCGAAAAGTCCCTATTATACAAACAATATACTCTTAGACATAGAAGGCGCCTTTAACAACGCCTTTTCGACGTTCTCGTGCACCTACAACGCCCTCTAGTGGCGAAACAATTTGTAGGAAATGTTATGCCTTGCAACCTTGATCTGTTGATACTTTGAGCGAAATACATAGTTTCTCTTCAAAATACAGAAAAAATGCTAAAATTCATATACATATTCTCAAAAACCGCCCTTTTTCGAACTGCGGGTTGTGAAAATCATGTTTTTTTAGACCACTGAAATCCTTCACTTGGCACCGATGATTTTACACTAGCGTTCAAAGAGCACACAAAAAAATTTTCAAATCGTCGTTTGTAGAGAAGAGGGTGAAAGAGTATGAGTTATGATTTTACTTTTAGCTGTGTGAAAAATTTCCAAAAAACAGCGGTTTTTTGACTATTTTGAGTGGACTACTACTTGGTCTTTAGGATCTAACGCCGCTGTAGTAGAGTTTGTAGCATTTCGTTGTATTCGACATATGTATGTCAGAGCTACAGTACTCAACCATGCGTTTCGAGAAAATCGCCCTCAAAGATTTTTTTAGATACAGAATTGTGCACAAAACCACTTTTGCCGGTCCCATAACTCAGCAACCACAGCTCAGTTTAAGATAAGAATTAGAGCAATGATTAAGAATAAAATACTAAATACAAAAATGTAGTAAACTCAAAATCGTCAAATTTGCACTTAAGCATTTCTGGCTTTTTACTGTACTGCTTCTGAAGCGGTTGTTATGGTCTCTTATAATTTTGGAGAGAATAGAAGTAAGTAAGTAAGTTGGACGATAGTTGGAGGGGTTTCCCGTAGGATTATTTTTATCCGAGTATGATTAAAATCAGATTATGTACCAATGTACACCCCATTCCTAATATACCTACAATGGCTATACCGCTAAAATTTGAAGAAATTGTGGACTTGGGTTTCACTTAGTGCAAAAATATCGCCGGCATGTTGTAGCAGATGGTACATCAGTAATACATAGAACACAGCAGAAAATAATTCTCCAGAAGCCCCGGAAAAGTAAAGAAATCAAAACAAAAGTTTTTGTATCGGGGACTCTCTTGCGTAGGGTTGACGTCTTCATTTATAGCAGACTGCTCCGGAAACGATTGTGATCAATCGACCGAGTATAGGCTAGAAGCGACAGAAAGGAATGAACGAGACCTGTCATCTGTCTGTATTGGTAAGTGATCTTCACATGATTTTTTGATTGTTAATAATTTTCTGTTTATTGTTTTGCTACTTTGGATAGATTGATATTAGTTTTGATTCTTTTGATCTTTATTTTGTAATGGAATCGGGTCTTAGGACTGGCGGCAACACTTAACGCTTACCCGACCCAGTCCATACTCTAGGGAAGTGTATGAGTGATTCCGATAACGCAAATTTTGAATTTATAAAAGAAACTCTCGATAAAAGAAAAATTTTCTCAATCGCAATGTTCGCAGCAGCACTGAGAAATAATAGCTGCGTTCTTTTTACACCGTGATCCCACTCAGATCATTAACTTTCAAGCAAACCAACAACAATAACTTGATCCAAAAAAGATTTGGATCAAAATCTGTGATACAAAAATAGCTTGTGTAAGAACCATATCAAAGACACATCTCATTGGAAAATCCAGAGCTTTTATAATTTTGTTCTGTTTTCTTTAATTTTAAGGGTTGATAGCTCTGCTAAATTTCATAAATTTATTTGGAAAAATGATTGAAAGTTGTTTTCTGTTAATTTTGGAAGTTTGAAAAATTAAACATTTTTATAAATTCTTTTTAAATCAGAAATATTTTTAATAAGTTTTAGAGACTGATATAAAATGCGACAGAACATATCAAAAATCAGAACTCTACAACTGTAAAAAACTAAATTTTTTCCATGATCCAAGTCCGTTCTTTTATGCTCGGCTGATGTGATCTGGATCACGGTGTAAAAAGAACGCGGCTAATGTATGGAGATAAATACCCGAAGCGCAAAATCCATAACACAAGGAATTGGCTACTTTTCAATACTCAGATAGTACCCCTATCGAACATTTGTGCAATATTCTTGAGAGATGTATCCGTAAAAGGATAGTTATAAATAAAACTCACATTCGACCCTTAAGGAAAAAGGTACACTATATTTCTCATCAGACACAAGAAAAAGACGGCTTACTTAATTAGAGCTAAGGGAAACCCAACTAAATAAAAAATTAACGAACTTACTAGGATATACCTATGAATGATCTATTAATATCATACTATGAAACATTTCTTCATTTCATAACTAACACCTTAAAAAAACATTCACAAACACAAAAGTTTTATTTCCATATGCAGGCGTTTAAATTTACTTCACTTCTCGTCCAAAATTGGTGGTGGGTACGAATATTTTTTGCGCCCAATGTTGATCCTGATTATCTGCATAACCATGCAAAGTCACGTCCTGTAATATCAAATATTAAAGGAGAAGAAACAGAGTTCGCATCTTAATAGTTTGTGCAGGTGAAAGCCGGCGATAGCGATTGAATTTTTGCCGATGTAATATGAAAATTCAGAAATGGAAATTCCTTAGAATGGAATTTTTTTTATACGTAGCGAATTCTTTTCAAGGTGGAATTTATTTATTTTAGTGTGTGAGAAAAATGTGCTTCTAACGAGATTAGGAATGAATGTTGAAGGCGGTAGTGAGAATAACAAAGTTGTCATAAACTTACGGTGTTTTTTCCTATAATTCAGAGAATGGGGAGCGAACGACTAACAAAGACCCCGGTAGGTAGGTGGTGGCACTCGATTTGTCACTTCTGTCAAAATCCGAGAAAAGTCACTGTAAACGAACACCTAGCAGACCTGTTAGCAAGTCCTAATCCCACCTCCCCACGATGCCCCTTGGGGTACTTCTGCGGAAGGAGAGACTGGGAGACGGGCGGAGACAGAGTTCTAAGTCGGTTGGGCTGAGGGTTAGCAACCCGCTTCCATAAAAACTACTATTGCTACGAATCGGCAAACAATGGCTCGGAACCGGATGGACAACACGACGACGACCTTTGCTTTTCGAACAAGGACACGAATCGGATCATAGAATGTGAGAACACTACTTGCTGAGGGCAGGCGCGGTGCTTCATAGGTGCAAATGGTGCACTTGCACCGGGCGCAATTTCAGAAATTAAGATGTTGAAAGAATTTAAAACTTCAAAAAAAATTGAGACTACAAAAATTTAACTGCACAGAGAAGGATATAGGAAGGCTGTTACGGTGGACTGTTGTTTTTGAAGTGAAACTTCTTTACGCACGCTTGACATGGGAAACTTCTTTACGAACGCTTGACTTGGGGGGTAAACTGGCGAAAGTGTAACGAAAATGTAACGAAAGCGTTACGAAAATGTGTGATCGGGCAATGTATTATTAATTTTATGTATTTTATGTATTATGTTTTATGAATTATGTATTATGTATTATGTATTATGTACTATGTACTATGTACTATGTACTATCTACTATGTACTATGTACTATGTACTATGTACTATGTACTATGTACTATGTACTATGTACTATGTACTATGTACTATGTACTATGTACTACGTACTATGTATTATGTATTATGTACTATGTACTATGTACTATGTACTATGTACTATGTACTATGTACTATGAACTATGTATTATGTACTATGTACTATGTACTATGTACTATGTACTATGTGCTATGTACTATGTACTATGTACTACGTACTATGTATTATGTATTATGTATTATGTATTATGTACTATGTACTATGTACTATGTACTATGTACTATGTACTATGTACTATGTACTATGTACTATGTACTATGTACTATGTACTATGTACTATGTACTATGTACTCTGTACTATGTACTATGTACTATGTACTATGTGCTATGTACTATGTACTATGTACTATGTACTACGTACTATGTATTATGTATTATGTACTATGTGCTATGTACTATGAACTATGTATTATGTACTATGTACTATGTACTATGTACTATGTGCTATGTACTATGTACTATGTACTATGTACTATGTACTATGTACTACGTACTATGTATTATGTATTATGTATTATGTATTATGTATTATGTATTATGTATTATGTATTATGTATTATGTACTATGTACTATGTACTATGTACTATGTACTATGTACTATGTACTGTGAACTATGTACTATGTACTATGTACTATGTACTATGTACTATGTACTATGTACTATGTACTATGTATTATGTATTATGTATTATGTACTATGTACTATGTATTATGTATTATGTATTACGTATTACGTATTATGTATTATGTATTATGTATTATGTATTATGTATTATGTATTAATGTATTATGTATTATGTATTATGTATTATGTATTAATGTATTATGTATTATGTATTATGTGTTATGTATTATGTATTATGTATTATGCATTATGTATTATGTATTTTATGTATTTTATGTATTTTATGTATTTTATGTATTTTATGTATTTTATGTATTTTATGTATTTTATGTATTTTATGTATTTTATGTATTTTATGTATTTTATGTATTTTATGTATTTTATGTATTTTATGTATTTTATGTATTTTATGTATTTTATGTATTTTATGTATTTTATGTATTTTATGTATTTTATGTATTTTATGTATTTTATGTATTTTATGTATTTTATGTATTTTATGTATTTTATGTATTTCAGGTATTTTATGTATTTTATGTATTTTATGTATTTTATGTATTTTATGTATTTTATGTATTTTATGTATTTTATGTATTTTATGTATTTTATGTATTTTATGTATTTTATGTATTTTATGTATTTTATGTATTTTATGAATTTTATGAATTTTATGTATTTTATGTATTTTATGTATTTTATGTATTTTATGTATTTTATGTATTTTATGTATTTTATGTATTTTATGTATTTTATGTATTTTATGTATTTTATGTATTTTATGTATTTTATGTATTTTATGTATTTTATGTATTTTATGTATTTTATGTATTTTATGTATTTTATGTATTTTATGTATTTTATGTATTTTATGTATTTTATGTATTTTATGTATTTTATGTATTTTATGTATTTCAGGTATTTTATGCATTTTATGTATTTTTCCATTTCCCTCGGTTTCCCTTGTTACTCTTCCGTATTTTTGCCTCACGTTTCTACAATTTACTTAAGCAAAATTTTTAAATAGAATGGCATAAAATTTAACTAATGCTTGAATTGTTAAATACTTATTAATTGTAGAGAGTCACCATTACAAATAATTGGTGACATCGCGGTTGAGCATGTATATAATCAAATGGATGTTGATGTTGGAGAACTCGCTATAGATAATGTACAAAAACCGAAACAAATTATTGGAGTTAGGTAAATTAATTTTTATTTTACTTTTATGATCATTCGAGACTCTAATAATAATTTGCTAAAATAATGGAGTTATGGGTTGAATAAAGCGCCAACAAAAACTTCAGCGGAACGTGGCCGCGAATTCAGAACACGTTAAACACTGCTTAAACAATAACGTAAGCAACAACAACAACCACATGCAATAGTTGAAATTGCTACAGAAGATATTCGAAGTGCTGGTCCATCAGCAAAAAAATCAAGGTCCTGAACCCTCTTAAATAACGACAATAGAAAAAAGAGCAAAGTCTGCAGAGGCGGCACGGCGATGGAGAGAGAAAACCGTTAGCGAGTCATCAGAAAACAGGTGGACACTGCAGCTCAACGAGTGCGAGAACACCAAGGGGGGAAAATTTGTAAATATTGATTTATATATAAAACTTATGTCATTGGAAGCTCGTCGGATTCTTATGAAATAAATTTAAATATTTATAGAAAATTAATATATGTGTTTCTGCATACAGGTGTGCTCCGAAATTCTATTTCGTTTTGAACAATTTCATTAATTAATATTTTGTTCAATACGTTTAATATTCTACGTTTGAAGTGAATAAAACTGTAAATTCATTTCAGAGTTCGTGTTTTGTGGGTTTACAGGTAAATAGTAACAAATTATGGAAAGATGTGACACAGACTGTGAGTGTGGCAGCGGTGCTCCAGGACCTCCAACTAAGAAGAAATTACGTACGGGAATTGCGCGCAAAAAGTGTGTGGTAGCAGATTTGAGGCAAGATTTTAAACCTAGTGAGACCCAATCAACTGATAATGAATCACGCAGGTGAGTACGTGTTTTATACTAGTTGCTGGCGTCGTTGCGTCATTTGCAGCGTTGATTCATCCTTGACTATTTTCTCCCTCAACAAATACGTGGGTTTATACTCTCGGCATGGGGGTGTTTGATTCTCTGTCCTTTTCTTGTCTCTCTTTCTCTTTTCCTCTCGCTTTGCTCTTGCTATTCTTCCGTATTTTGGCCTCACGTTTTTACAATGTATTTCAGCAAAGTTTTCAAATTGGATGACATTAAATTTAATTAATACGTAAATTATAAAAAAATTAATAATTGCAGAGGTTCACCATTACAAATAATTGGTGACATCGTGATTGAACATGGCAATAATCAAATGGAACTTGATGGTGGGAAACTGACTATACATCATGCACAAAAACCAAGACAAATTATTGGAGTTAGGTAAATTAATTTTTATTTTACTTTTATGATCAGTCGTGACTCTAATATTAATTTGCTAAAATAATGGAATTATAGGTTGAATAAAGCGCCAACAATAACTTCAGCTGAACGTGGCCGAGAATTCAGAACACGAAAGGCACTGCTTGAACAACAATGTGAGCAACAACAGGAACCACTTGCAACAGTTGAAATTGCTACAGAAGGTATTCGAAGTGCTGGTCCATCTGAAAAAAATCAAGTTCCTGGACCCTCTGAGATGACGACAATAGAAAAAAGAGCAAAGTCTGCAGAGGCGACACGGCGATGGAGAAAGAAAAACATAGCCGTTAATGAGCCATCAAAAAAACCGGCGAAGACTGCAGCGCAACGCATGCGAGAATACCGAGAGAGGAAGAAAAATTTGTGAATATTAATTTATATATAAAACTTATGTCATTGAAGGCTCGTAGAATTCTTATTTACATTTTCTTACTTAGAGCAAATAAAATACTGTTGGAGCAGCGAAGTGGTCAAGATTTAGATGCTATTGTTAGTGCATCGCCATCACAAGTGAATCAAAGGGCTGGCCCATCAAGAATAAACAGCATACCCGGACAGCTAACTAGAACAGGGGATTCACAATCACAGCAACAAATTGTAAGATCAGGACGTGCACGAGAATATCGTGAGAGAGGGAATGATAATGTCAACATCGTATTGTAATTATTAATGCAATTATATATGTTGTGTTGTTGGTAAAAAAAATTTTAGGCTCATATTTTATGTTTTAATATATATCTTTTTTTTTTCTATTCATAGTAATAATCCATCATCAAAAAAAAAAAAACAGGCGAAAACTGCAGCTCAACGCGTGCGCGAATGTCGAGAGAGAAAAAAATTGTAAATATTAATTTATATGCCAAACTTATATTATTGAAGGCTCGTAGAATTCTTATTTACATTTTCTTACTTAGAGCAAAGAAAATATTGTTGGAGCAGCGAAGTGGTCAAGATTTAGATGCTATTGTCAGTGCATCGTCATCACAAGTGAATCAAAGGGCTGGCCCATCAAGAATAAACAGCATACCCGGACAGCTAACTGGAACAGGGAATTCACAATCACAGCAACAAATTGAAAGATCAGAACGTGCACGAAAGTATCGTGAGAGAAGAAATGATAATGTCAACATCGAATTGTAATTATTATTACAGTTATATATGTTGTGTTGTTGATAAAAAAAAATTTTAGGGTCACATTTTATGTTTTAATATACATTATATCTTTTTCTGTTCATAGTAATAATCCATCGGGAAATAATGAAGAACAATCAGACCTCTGTGATTTAACTTTGGAGTACGGCGAAATTACACAACATAAAAAGGCTCATGAAATTTTCGATCGGAAATTTCGGAAAAATCCTTTTGGTTATTCATGTACAGTCTGCGATAGATTATGGTTTAAAAATGACTTAAAAAAAGCATCTGGCAATTATGGAGATCTATTGAAGAAAATAACGGTAAGAAATAATATTATTTTTGAAATAATATTATTTTTGAAATAATAATATCGAAGTACGCACATACTTTATCATTATCGAGAAATTAACAAACATTAATTTTGTAATTTCCAGGATATCAACAACATTAACGATGCAATGATTTGTTCGACATGTAAAGTTGCTCTTGGCAAACAAAATATTCCAATCTTGTCAACGTACAACGGATTTAAATATCCACAAATTCCTGCACATTTACCGAAACTTGACCTGGTTACGGAAAGATTGATTTCTCCTCGTCTCCCATTTATGCAGATACGAAGACTACGGCATGTGCATGGGCAATTTGGTATATACGGTCAGGTTATCAATGTGCCGGTATCTGTGGATACAATGGTGAATCAACTTCCAAGAGATATCAGCGATGATCATTGCATCTATGTTCATATAAAAAAGAAACGAATCCACAAGTCCAGCTATTTACAAGGATTAATTAATAAGAAAAATATTAAGGCATGGTTGCAATATTTGGTGAACACGCCTCTTTATACTTATTACAATATCACCATTAATAATGGATTTCTCTGTGGTGGTGATGAGGCAACTCAGCGAATAACTAACATAAATGAAGTCAGCGAAGATATTCCCATCGAGGAGAGTCTTACAGCTCAGCAACATACTCTTCTGTGGAACGACGAAAAATATTTACGAATCGCACCTGGAGAATACAATATTCCTCGTAGTTTATTGTTCGACAAACACGCGGAAGAATTGTCTTTTCCAACTATCTATTTGGGACAATTTAGAACGTTTAAAGAAAACGTTAGATCTACACCATTCATGATGGCTTCCAGTGAATTGCGTCGTACTGACCGTCGTGCAAATACTCCGCATCATTTGTTGTATATCGCTGTGAAGATTATGAGAGTGCGGGTTCGAGATTGTTTGAGTGTGGCGTTCAAGCATATTGGTGCTAATACCAACATAACAAGAGAACAAATCCAATCAGATGAGTACATCAACAATTGTATTGAATCGAATCTTGCTTTCCTACGTTCAATACCAAACTCAGCTTGGTATTGGGCACAAAAAAAAAAGATCTTTTCGCATTGATTCGGCAAAAAGGCAGACCAACAGCTTTCATGACACTTAGCGCCAATGAAATAGGATGGACGGATCTGATACAGCTGTTATATAAATTGGCAAACAAGGGAGCGGACATTTCAGAGCGTATTGCGTCGGAACTAAGTTTCATTGAAAAAAGCACACTTATCAACGAAGATGCTGCGACTTGCGCTATCTACTTTAATAAATTGGTTAATGTATTGCTCACAATATTACAATCCAAAGGATGCAGTCCTTTCGGTCGCTACAGAGTTGCTGAATACTTTAAACGTATTGAATTCCAGCATCGCGGAAGTCCGCACGCACATATTTTACTGTGGCTTGAAAATGCTCCAGATAATATGATTGATGAAAATAACAGTGAAGTAATACATTTAATAGACAGTTTAGTATCAGTTTCAGCATCTCAAGCATCAGGGAATATCAAATTGCAAGCTCATAAACACACATTCACATGCTATAAGAAGATAGTTGCTAATAAGCCACAAAAATGCAGATTTGAAGCACCTTTTATGCCATGCCGCAAAACATTGAATCTTACACCGATGCAAAAAACAGACGAACATTTTCAACAATATGCTAAGAAATATGGTGAAATCAGGTCCAATTTAGAAAGTACAGATTACAATAATATTGTTGACTTTTACTCAAAAAATAATATTCAGTCGGACGGTGAATACCGCAACATACTTCGTGCTGGAATTACGAGACCCAAAATATTTTATAAACGCAGTCCTACAGAAAAATGGCATAATCCATTCAACCCCTTTGTTTTCAATATTCTAAGGTCGAACATGGATTTCCAAATTATCAGTGAGGAGTATTCCTGTGCTGCCTATGTTGTTGAGTATGTGAACAAAACTAATAGAGGTATCAGTGACTTACAACGGAAAATTATAGAAATAATGAATGAACATCCCGAGTTCGATATAGTGGATATTACGAGAAAAATGAGTGTAGATATGTTGAATAGTGTAGAGATGAGTAGTCAAGAAGCCGCTTGGTATCTGCTCAGAGAGCCGATGTCAAAGAGCTCAGTTGTTGTTATTTATATAAACACAGTGTGGCCGATTGAACGACAAAGAATTCGAAAGACTCTAAAAGAATTAAGTGAACTTGACGAAAATTCCACAGATATTTGGAAGGAAGATTGGTTTGATAAATACGAACGACGACCCGATGAATTGAATGGCATTACTCTAGCACAATTTGTTTCTAAATATTATAAAAACAAAAATGGTGTTTATGCTGAGAGAATAGTACCCAAAGTTATTAGATTTCGAAATTATGATATCGCACAAGACTACAATGAATATAGACGAGAAATGGTCACGTTACACATTGCATTTAGAAATGAAGATGCTGAAATTTTAGCTGAAATGAAATTTATCAATATCTACAATGAAAATGAAGCACTAATTTTAGAAAGAAGAAAAGAATTTGAATCCAACTTAGATGTCGAGAAAACGATTGAAATCTGTCGGCAATTGTGCCGCGAAGGCGGGAACCCGGACGATGATGAAACTGAAATTCAAGATGTTGCGATTCGCTTTCCAGAGCCCAACCCTTTTCAACAATTGTATTGTGATCCAAATGCATACGTTAATATAGATCTTCACTTAGCGACATTTAGTAAGTTAGGTGTAATTGCGAAGAAGAAAGAAAATATTATGGAACTAGATCAATTCTGTCAACTAATGAGATCTGCAAATGAAAAACAAAAAGAATTCCTACTTCATGTCATCGACCACGTCCTATCTTCAAATTCACCACCACTACAAGTATTCTTCACTGGACCTGCTGGGTGTGGAAAAACTTTTACCATAAAACTTGTAATGGAAATTTACAATAGATATACAAATAATGATGGATATTGCAATGCATACATCACATGTGCATCCACTGGCAAGGCTGCAGTTGCTATCGACGGATCGACCGTTCACACTGCGTTAAAAATATCGCTATCGAAACTTCTTCCATTATCAACAGAGACAGCAAATCAATATCGTACACTGTTCAGATATGTAAAAGTCTTGATCATAGATGAAGTGAGCATGATTGGTGCTGAATTATTAACTCAAATTGATGCTAGACTAAAGCAAATAACAGGGAATTTTGAAACGAACTTTGGTGGACTGGACTTGATTGCCATTGGTGATTTACGACAACTGCCACCTGTTCGCGCTACACCGATATATAAACAGCCAAAACAGCGTATGGCAGGACCAGTACTATGGCGAGGATTAAAATTTTATCAGTTAACAGAAGTCATGCGACAAAGCAATGCAATATTTTCAACATTACTCACGAAAATCGGTAATGGCACGATATTAACAGATGACGAATTAGCAATTATTGAATCGCGATTCTTTACAAAGGAGCAGGCTGATCAATTATGTCCACATGGAGTTCGTCTCTTTCTTACTAATAATTCTGTCAATGAATACAATAACACAATATTGCAACGTGCAGCTAATAAAATAGAATCAATAGCAGCGGATTTATTTTTTGGATGCCAAAGTACTGAACAGGAAGCTTTTCTCAAACAGAAATTACACAAAATGTCAGTTATCGATACTGGCGGTTTACCGTACGAAATTGTTTTCGTTCTGTACAAATCGTACATTATCACCACAAACATTGATGTATTAGATGGTTTGGCAAATGGTGCAGTTGGTAAATTGGTGCATATTGAACAAAACGAACAAAATGAAGTTACACGAGTATGGTTAACTTTTGAGAATTCACGAAAAGTTGGTGAGAAACTTCGACGAAAAGCTTCCGCTTACGTTGCGACACATAATATTGATAAACATGCCGTCCCAATAGAACGCAGAACATCTACCATTGCCATGAATAATAACAAAACAATAAATGCAAAACGAAATCATTTTCCTTTAGTATCAGGATGTGCCATGACAATTCATAAATCTCAAGGTGGAACATTCAACGAAGTGGTTTATGAATACCAAAGGACTCATTCTCTATCATTGCTATATGTTGCTCTATCACGAGTTACCAGTATTGACGGACTCTACATAGTACCAAAAGACAATGGTAATAGATTTTATCATGGGCGAAAAAAAGATACATCGATCATACCTTTACAAGATGAATTTCGCCGATTATCGTTGAACACATTGTCGACAATAGGTAAAACGATCCTTGATTTCATGAATGACAGGAAAAAGTTGTCCATGGTTACTTTCAATTGCCAAAGTCTAAGAAAACACGTGTCGGACTTGAGCGATCCCGCAATTAATTCAAGCAATATTCTGTTTTTATCAGAAACCTGGTCAAACGATGATGAAAATATTGACATCCCGAATTTTGATTGTATTGCGAAATTTAAGCGTAGAAATGTTAGATCAGCAGGAGTGGCAATTTATCGGAAATCAAATGATACCTCGAATATAGTAACTTCGAACATGGACATCCTTTTGCGACATATTCGTGAAGTCGATATTGGTCAATCATCAATTGGTGATATATGTGCTGCTCACTGTGTTTTGGACGATGGAACAAACATCATAATGGCAGTTGTTTACATTTCGCCCAATAACGCAGTTAAAAATATCATTAAGTTTATATACAAAAGACTTATGATTTACGGTCGAGTAGGTTCTGAAGAATTAGGAGAAACCTATCATACGTTGCCACTAATTTTAGCAGGAGATTTCAATATTAATTTCGCGACCGAAGATGGACAACTCTTGGTAAACTTCCTACGAGATAAATTAGAACTGCAAATGAATAATAACCCTAATGAGCCAACTACAAGACATGGAACAACAATCGATGCAGTTTTTTCTAGATATCTGTCTAATTTTAATTCGAAAATATATGTGTCTTATTTCTCGTACCATAAGCCTATTGTCTCGGTTCTTCCATTAACCACAGTAATTACTGATGTGTCCAATCATGAAAATAATGAATAATAATGAATAAAAATAAAAGATCTTTGCAAAAATATTTATTTACCAATGAAAACATGAAATAAATTATAATATTTGTAGGAAATTAATATATGTATATGTACATACATGTACATATTGTACACACACCCATATATATATATACACAGGCAGATGGAGCGAAAGAAGTTTCACTTCAGTCGTGTGGTCATAAGCACACTCATATTTTTTTCTATGCAAGATTATACAGTAAAAACGAATACATGCAATGCAGTGACCACCTGTTATACCTTGAAATATGAAGGCTTGGAGAACCACATAGAGACCTCTATTATGGAGATTCGAGTGTATAGAACTATAGATTTTCGGAGCCCAGGATTGTACTGGAAATAGTTGGGGTAGAGAAGTGCAGCTAACACCGAAAAAACATCCTGGAGCATTAAACAGCATTAGCGGGAGAGTTTTGTGAAGTTAAAGCGCGAGCAAACACAGCACAAAGGCAATATCGCGAAGCAAATCCTGATTGGACGAAGGCAGGGGTGTCGTTTTCATAGGTGCAATTGACGCACTTGCACCGGGAGCAGTTGAACGGGCGCAGTTTTAAAAAAAAAAGTGAAAAAGTGCTCCCTTTCCTCCACAGAGTGTTTGAGTCTTTTTCTATTGTACTTCACTGCGACCAAAAAATGAACAGCTGATGGAGGCGCAATATGGCATACTGCACCGGGCGCAAAAAAGCCAAACAGGATAAAATCCTCAACGAGATGAATAGATATAAGATCAAGATCATGGGACTTAGCGAGAGCAGATGGCCCGATGCCGGGGAACATATCTGCCCAAACGGCGAGTCCTTCCTATATTCTAGGAGTAACGAAACTGAAAGCCGTAGGAGTGGCATTAGCGTAATACTCGCCAAAGAAGCCAAGTCCAGCCTCATTAGCTGGTCACCAGTATCTGAGAGCATTATTACCATGTGCCTGCGAACCAAACTAAGAAGTACTACGGTAGTCCAATGCTATGTTCCAACTGAAGACGTAGAAGATAACATCAAAGTAGGGATGAGCATCGATAGAAAAACATCGATGTTGAGCATTGATGTTGACATCGAACTATAACATCGATGTGTGGAAATCATCGACCTCTAAACATCGATGAACATCGATGCCAAACTTCGATGTTTTTATAAAAGTTCCGTAATTTTGTAAAAAAAAATTACATCGGATCCCAACATCAATGTTTTAGTAAAAATTCCGTAGTTTCGTATAAAAGGATAGGTAAACCACAATTAAACACACAACAAATTTAAATCAAACGTTATCAAAAAATGTATGTAATTTCGTCAAGTTATTAATTCATATTACGGAGGCTTTAGGCCAACTCTAACTTATTCCCAGCTCCATAGCATATCTTCAATGGAATGAAGGAAAACCACTTTGGAAATCATTTTTCCCTCTAGTCTGTTTCGGACTTTGGTAACTGTTTGTCCCACTTTTGAAAACAGTTGCTCAGATGGAACTGACGTGGCCATTGTAATCAAATAGGTTTTGGCCAATTTTGCCAATTCTCGTTTTGAGAGTAGGGGGTTTATTTTTAAAAACTTTCAAAGTGGTAAAAATTAAACTAACAATTCCTTTTCATACGATTAAAGATATAAAACTGAAAAAACATAAGTGTACAGTAAAATTCTTAAAACGTCGATGTAAAACATCGATGTAAGATAAACATCGTTAGCTCACCATCGATGGCAAAAACATCGAACATCGAAAGGAAAACATCGATGTTTGAAAACATCGACCATCGATGCTCATCCCTA